>CM053586.1:325253842-325290449 GCA_028646515.1 Pseudochirops corinnae
GAAAATAAATCATAAGAAACTTATTAAAGTTGAACTTTTTATATTCCTACATGGAAAAATGATAATTGTAACTCATAAGACTTTTCTCAGTATGAAGATAGTTGCCCTCTTGTTCTAGAATATCAGGGTAATTTTGCTTGATAATTTCTTGAAATATGGTGTCTAAGGTCTTTTTTTTGTTCATGTCTTTCAGGTTGTTCAGTAATTTTTAAATGATCTCTCCTTAATCTATTTTCCAAGTCAGTCATTTTTACATATATACATACACATATGTGTATAGGAGGGTGTAGATGTGTATAAATATATATGTGAGGGTGTGCATATGTATGTACATGTATACATAGACAGAGGACACAGGAAAAGTTGAAGGAATAAAGGGATGATATCTAAAAAATAAAATTAAGAGGTGAGAGACGAATATATTGGGAGAAGGAACAAGAAAGAGACAGATTAGGGTGAATTATCACATATAAAAGAGGCAAAAGAAAACTGTTACAATGAAGGGGAAGAGCAGGAAGGTGAAAGGGAATGGGTCAGCCTTACTCTCATTGAATTTGGCTTAAGGAGGGAACAACATAAACACTCAATTGGGTATCTTACCCTGCAGGAAAATAGGGGGAAGGGGATAAGAGGGGGGTGGATAGAAGGGACAGCAGATTGGGGGAGAGGGTAGTTAGAAGCAAACACTTTTGAAAAGGGACAGGGTCAAAGGAGAAAATAGAATAAGGGAGGGGTGGGACAGGATGGAGGGAAATATAATTGTCTTTCATAATATACCTACTATGGAAATGTTTTGAGTAACTACACATGTATAACCTACATTGACTTGCTTATTTGCTTATCTTCCCAGTGGATTGGCTGAGGAGGAAAGAAGGGACAAAATCTGGAACTCAAAGTTTTAAAAACAAATGTGCATAAATTTTTTTGTTTTTTTAACATGCAACTGGGAAATAAGATATACAGCCACCCGGTTATAGAAATCCATCTTGCCTTACTAGAAAGTTAGGGGTGGGGGATGGGGGAAGATACAAGAGACAACATATTAGGGAAAGGGGTTTTCAGTAGGCTAGCTATTTTGGGGTGGGGTAGGGGAAAGACAAGGAAAAAAATTTGTAACTCAAAATCTTGTGGAAATGAATGTTGAAAACTAAAAATAAATAAATTGGGGAAAAAAAAGAAATCATACGCCTAGGACCAAAAACATTTTGCAAACATAGGATTTAAAACTTTTAATGGTGATTTGGATTTTAAACCTAAATTAGTAGATTAGCAATTTGTTAGTCATTTAAACAGAAAAAACACTGAGATAAGTTTGCCAAGGTAGAAATTAAAGAGATCAGAAGAGATCAGAAGGAAGAAGAACATCCAGTAAAGGAGACCAAAGGAAGAATGAATGAATTAGTGAATGAATGGGAAAAATGGAATTGCAAACAGGATAGATTTTTTTTTAAATATACACTTTTGTCAATATGATTCAGTAATGTGATATGGTAAGAAAAAAAATGCTACTGCAAAATTAGGAAGCATTATGAGATGAATAGTTGTTGGCAAGAGGGCTATGATAATCTTATTATATTCTGTCCAGAGGAGAACATATTTCTAGTATTTTATATTACTCTATGTACCGCAATTTAGGAAGGGTGTAAATGAGTTGGAGAGCTCAGAAGGGTATAACCTGAAATGTGAAGGGCCTCAAGGTCATGTTGTATGAGGTTTGGTTGGAGGAACTGAGAATATTTAGCTTGGATCAGAGAGTCAGATGGAACACAATAGCTCTTGTCAAGTATTTGAATGACTGTACCGTGGAAGAAAATTTACACTTGTTCTGTATGTCTCTTTGGATAAGCCAACTAAGCAAGGTCTGGAAGTTGCAAAAAGGTAAATATAGACTTTGATATAAGGGGGAAAAAAATCAAAATAGGGTATTCACAAATTAGATTCACTGCTTTGGGAGGTAATGAGATCCTTACTCAACAGAGATATTCAAGTGATAGCTAGACTGAACTGTCTTACGTGAGTCATGAATCCTGTATTTGTGTATAAGGGTTACAGTTATACACAGGAGCCAGTCTCTGATCTGAAGGAATTTATAAGCTAGAAGATGATCATATTATAAACTTAGGACAGGTATGAACCTTGGAAATCATCTGATCTAATCCTTTTGTTTTATAGATAAGACAACTGAGGTCTAGAGTGATGAAATAGTTTGTGGTTTTTGTCCTTCATACTGATAAAAGGACTTATGACTTCAGAAAGGTATTTCTTGACTTTCAAGTGAACTGGATTTAAGTAAGATAGGGCTATGCAAAGTCACCAGCCTCACTCTCTCCCTCAGAGGTGTCTGGGTCCAGTGATAAAGCATAGATCAAGGTGACTCGAGATGGCCCTGGTTGCAGTGAGAGTCCTTGCCATTTTTAAGCTAAGGTCTTTCCCAGGTCTCAGTTTGTCTGAGGCAGTCATTAAGGCTGGGTAAAAAATGAGAGAGAAGATGGCTTCTTTTACCTAGTCAAAAAAAAAAAATCAGTCTGGGAGAGAAATACCCTCAGGGTTTCTGGCCATAACAGAAACAATTGCTATTTACATTCTCTGTAGCCATCAGAACTCAAATGATGACCAAAGAGGCTTGGGCTGGGATTTATCACTGGCCAGAGTGATTTGCATTTAAGGCACACTCTAGTAGCTCTATTTGAATCCCAATGGCCCTTACCAAAGCCTTTTTTTTTTTCTGAGCTCTATTTCAAGAAATCCACTTTCCTTAGAGCAGAGAACCTGCACATAAGTGCATGATTCCCCTTGTGGACATAGGGAAGGAGGGAGGGATGAAGAAAGTTAGAAAGGAAGGAAGGAAGGAAGGAAGGAAGGAAGGAAGGAAGGAAGGATGAAAGGAGCATTGCCCAGCTGGAACTGAACAGTTGCCTACTCACATATTGTTGCTGTTTCTCCATTTTTGAAGAGGACCAATGACATCACCAAATAACTTATCTCAAGTTACAAACATAGTAAATAGACTTCAAGACTTGAATCATGGTTTTCTGACTCCAATTCCAATGCCTTCCCCACTATATCATGTTGCTTCCATGTGGGGAGATAATAGACATAAATATCCATATAAACTAAGACAGGAAGAGTGTAGCAGGCTACACACAAGATCACTCCCAGACTCTGTTCTCATCAAATTGAAGCATTGTAGATGACCCTAGAGGAAAATTGATCCAATTTATCAACTAAAGCAGGATTCTCCACTAAAATGAACTTAATAGCTAGTCATCCAGGAAGTAGCAAGGTAGAATGAAAATTGTAGCAAGTGAAAGAATGGATGGATGGACGGATGGATGGATAAATGAATGAGTGAAAAAGTATTTATGAAACACATGCAAAATACTATTCTGGGGATAAAAAACATAAGAGAAAGATGGTCCATGGCCTCAAGTAGCTTATATTCTAACAGAGGGAGAAGACACATTTTGGGATTGATGTCTGGATAGGGAAATTTTGGTTAGGAAAATCACCGAGATGATAAGTGGAGCCATATTAGAATGGACTGACATCCCCTTTTAATGGCAGTATAATTTCAGAGTTGGAAGGCAGAAGATTGTTACAGTGGAGGTGGCATGGTAGATGCTGAGGCAGATCGCCTGGGTAAAGAATATCTAGAGCCTGCCTAGACAGAGTGGGGTGCAAGCTCCATGAAGGGAATTCTAGAGTTGAGAGGGCTATGACCACTGGTTTGGAGAGTTCATTGAGGGCAGGATGGATAGTGAGAAGGTAGTACATGATTAGAGTGAAATGTGGCTGGAGCTGACCTAGTTATAGTCTAGGAATTAAACTGAGATATGATGTCTCCTTACTGTAAGACCATGGACCAGTCACTGCCTCTTGTCCTCGGTCACTACATACTTCAAACATGGTAAAACACGTAATGAATTGTTAAAAATTTACAAGGATAATACAGCTTCAGAATGGATCAATGGTGAATGAAAATAATAGATAATATTGAAGTTAGCATGAGCTTGGGATCTATTCTCTAATGAGTAGCTATTCATTCCCATAACACATTATGGTCTCATTGATTCTGATTCAGAGGAATACATTGAAATCCAATGTTTCCAAAGATTTTACTTGTTCTTTTTTTAACAACAGGACTAATTGAAAGTAAACCACGTTGTCATATATCACCTCTAACAAATAAATGCCTTTAACAAAATTTAATAGGGCTGACAGAGAAGATGGAAAGCTTTCTTTGTTTTCACGTTTTTGTTGTGCTGTTCAAAAAGTTTTATACTCCTTTCATTTAGTATATTTGAAGAGAAACTAGCTTATCAAAAATATTTCAAATTAGCTTTCTTTTGTTAAAATCCAGGAAGAAAGAACTGTTAAATAAACATACAGCAGCATTTGTCTTCAATATTTCAAAGTTTAAAAAGAAGAGCTGCTCTCACTGTCGGTTATTTTCAGTATGTGTCATACAGCTGATTCAAAAAACAATTAGTGAGAGGGTTTGGAAAGGATGGAAATGCTTGGCAATTGAAATACATACTGTTATTATCCTGGCCTGAAGATGTCATGATTTTTCCTGTGGGGCTCAGAAATACACTTTAGTAGTACCTTGATAGATCATAGATGTTAGGTTATTATAAAATGCTGACAGATAAGGCTGTGATTTGTGAAGGCTTCCTAGGAATTCTATCTTTAATTTCTGTTAACGTTTGACAGAGTTTCCTGACACTGGAACCATCGAGTTCATTGAAATTCAACATCGCCTGAGTTTCTTGCATACATTCCTCATTTATAGATAACACGTCTACATCTCTTGACATGGATATTCAAAATGAACATCTCAGGGAAAAAAAAAAAAGAAAGAGGGAGAGACCAAGAAGAAGAAAAACACGACAGGAAAAGTACAATTGTTCATTTCAAAACAGAACTGAGTGGGCTAGAAATACAGCAATAGTGGGAAATATCAGTTATTTCTGTGGGGGCAGAAGGAGAGGATTTTGTGATGGGGAATTGATTTTGTTAATCAAATGAAACTAGAACACCTTAATTTTGATAAGATTGTACTAAAGGAATCTTAAAAAGTAAATATTAATCATATAAACTGCCCCTGGGGCAGTTGGATCACCAGTAAGAAATCTGGATAGTATCATTACTGCTTTTACTGTTCCACAAATATCAGGATTAGGTTTATAGGTTCCCAGACAAGAGTTTAAAAAGGCCCCATAGGTGAGCCAGTTCAACCCTTCTCTTTCCAGATGAAGACCGAGACCCAGGGAGTTCAAGACTTAGCTACCATCTGACAATTTATAAGCACCAGGGATGGGTTTGAACTGGATAGTGAGGGGGCCCTTTCAACTGTACTGTACCACATTCCTTCCTTTGAATTTTTGTTTTTTAAAGAATAAAAAATGCAGACAAATTTACCTGTTCATCAAAATTAATGTAAGTTATCTTCTGACATTTCTATTTCCTTCTTGGTTATTTATTTGCTTTACAAATGAAGATAATTTTTAAGAAGAATAGAACAAACTGGTTCAATCTGGCATTTCCAAATGTGTCCTTATGCATTCTGAGCATTGTGGGCTACTGGTTATAAGAGACTAGTCTTTTCAGGATCACAGGAAACACAAGAAAAAGTGATTGACTAGCTAATTTCTTTGTAAAATTTAATAAAAAAGAATGAATTCATGATTCCCTAAGTTAGCATCATAAGATTTCAGAGTTACTGTACAGGGGCAGGTGAATCAATCAAAAATAGATCAATGAGCATTTATTAGCGTTTTTTTTTTTAATGAATCATGATTTATTCTAGTCACTGGGAAAGGATACAAAGACACAAATGAAAGAATCTCTGCCCTCAAGGAGCTTATATTCTATTATGGAAAACAATAGGTCCACGTGTAATTTATACAAAACATATTTAAAGTGCATACATGCTATTGGGGGGGGAAGTGTAGTACTGGAAGGGAGGAAGTGCATAGCTGAAGAACTCACATAGCATGTAGCATTTGAACTGAAATTTAAAGGATGTTTACAATTTTAAAAGATAAAAGGGATATAGGTGAGTAAGAAATGCAATCTATAAATGGGTACAGGCTTTTCAAAGGCATAGAGACTGGAGATGGAGTGTTCCTATGAAAGGAACAAGAAAAAGGCCTGCTTGACTAAGTAAAGGAGGGTGTTAAGAGGAATAATGTTTAAGACAGAAAGGGTAACTGGGAGCCAGGTTGTGAAGAGCTTTAAAAAGCCAAACAAAGTAGTTTCATTTTAGAGATTTGCATTCTACTGGATGTAAAAGCAGAAACTGAAGATGTTTGATCGGTTTTGACAAAAATAAAAGAATTTACAGGGTTTACTGAAAGGTTAAGAAAATACGAGGTCTCACCATGCTAGTTGTTTGCTAACTATATTCAGTAGGACAAATGGGTGTTTTAAAAGTTCCCTAGCAAGATACCTCCTATGTACATTTGTAGATAATACAGAATTCCTTAAAAAAATGCAGCAACAGAGATGATTTTATTAATTGACTCTTTGATGGTCACTTGGTCAAAGCACAAAACAGGGTGACACATGGGCACCAGAAGGGCAGGCCTCTGCTAAGCAATCTTATAACACTGGGAATTCTCACAACCTTTCTTCCAGTGCTGAAGAAAGTGGGTATGCTTCTTAAAATAGTTCTTTTTTCACATCTCTCATACATAATTTTATGCTGTAGTTCTTGCAAATGTATGTCCTGTTTTCCCACTACACCATAAGGTCCATGACAGGAGGGCTAATTTTTATCTGAACTCTATATCACTTCCATCATCTATAATGGTGCTAGGCACATAGTTGACTCTTCAAATTGTTGCATTGAATTGGTTTAAGTTACCAGGGTTTGGTTTTCAAAGATAAATATCTGCCTACCTTTTCAGCCTAATACAAAACTGACCTTTTTTTTTTTTTTTAAATATTGTATGTGTTCTAGTTAAGCTGTAGTGCTTGCAATTTGCTGATTTTTTACTTCTTTGCTTTTGGTCATTGATACCTATGCCCATAATTCTCCCTCTGATGGCCCCATCTGTTTACCATCCTATCATGGAAAGAGTCCTAGATTTGAACTAAGAAAATACAGGTTGGAGTACAGGTTTTGCCAGTTACTTACTGTGTGACCTTGGGTAAGTCACTTTATATTTGGACTTTAGTTGCCTCATTTGGGGAGAGAGAGAGAGTAAGAAACAGAGAGAGAGACAGAGAGACAGAGAGAGACAGACAGAGACAGACAGACAGACAGAGACAGGGACAGAGAGATTGGACTAAATGACCTTTCAGGCCTATTCTTCCTCTACATTGATTATCCCAAGTTCCTATATAGGTTTGTAAGACCTTCAAAACCATCCTACAGTAATACTTTTTTTCCTTAATTTTTTATGATTCAAGATATTGCAATATTAGCTGATTGCATAAGATTTTGCATTTTTCTTCTGTACAAGGTATACTGGAAAGCTCATGGAATTTGGAGTCAGAGGACTTTGGATTACCCCATAGAAATCTGTTACTTACTACCTCCTTGAGTTTGGAAAAGTCAATTAACTTCTCTAGGGCCAATTTCCTTATTTACAGATTTGGAAGGCTGAACCAAATGGTCCTTAAGATTCCAAATATGAAACTCTATCTCCTAAGTAGTAGTATATCCATTTTTTTCTGCTTGTCTGACCTTTGGGGAAAGAAAATATTTTATTTTTTCTAGCCCTTAGTTCAGTATGTTTACATTGTATTTAATAAATATTGAATTAATAGTGACTCAGATAATCCTCAAATACTTACAATCTCTGGGCCCCCAAGTAAGTGATTTTATGTCCCTGAGACTCAGTTTCCTCATCTACAACATTAGAAGTATTAATGTCTAATCTACTCCATGGATAAACTAGAGATAATTATAACACACACACAGTAGGCTTGTCGTGAGAAAGTTAAAACCCAGAGTAGGCATATGCCTTGCTCATACTAATGTATTACTAATACTAATGTCACTTGCCCATTCTAATGTATGTAATAATTCTGTAATAATTACAGAAATGAAATTAGAATCCAGGCCTACTGTTTGGCAACACTGTTTCCCTTTTAATTAACTTGATCCTCTAAAAACAATACACAGGCCTCCCTTTTAATTACAAAAAATATATAATGTAGAATAAAGGTTTCCTATACAAAGTATGTAATACCTTACTTTCCCTTGTCTTGGCTTTCATTCCCTTTCCTTCTTTTCTCTTCCTTCCCCTTTTCGGAATTTTCAAAGACATCTTCTAGTGCATTTGGAAAGCAGTTTCCAGTAGTGGCAGGGTTATTTTTCCAGCTTCATTTCTAATTCCTTGTCACCTTGTTGGAGATGAAAGTACCTTTTGCACCTTGAAAGCTGGTGTGAGCTTAATGAAAATATGTGATACCAATGTAAGATTTTTCAGTTAAGCAAATAAAGGGCAATTTTTGTTAACCCTGGGTTGCTCAAAATTGTTCTTCTCAATTAAACTTAAAATTCTCTATTACTAAGTTTCTTTCTGCTTAATCACAGAATCACAGAATTTCAGATTTGAAAGAGACCTCAGAGGCCCCCTGGCATGAATAAGAACTCTCCCTACAATTAAACAATCAGTAAGTCAACAAGCATTTATTTATCCTCTGTGCTTGGCACTGGGAATACAAATGCAGAGAATAAAACGATTCCTACTTGCAGTATATTTTCATTTTAATGGGGAATCAACAAGTGCATATAAAATAAACAACCTAAAAATAAAGGGGCTAAGTAACATATATTTAGAGTATTTAAATTCAAGTAGTTTGGGAGAGGGCACTCTCAGGAGCCAGGCTATGAAGGGCATTAAAGGTCAACCAGAGGATTTGAGATTTTATATGGCATCACTTGAATTTATTGAATAGGAGGATGACATGGTCAGAAATATGCTTTAAGGAAGATCAGTTTCACAGCTGAATGGAAGATGAAGATGGGGAGAGACTTGAGGCAGGAAGACCGACCAGGAGGCTGTTGTGACAGTGCATGAATGAAGTGATGAAAGTTTGCCACAGGGTGGTTGCAATGTCAGAAGAGAGAACATCTGGTCTCAGACACTTACTAGGTTTGTGACTCTGGGCAAGTCACTTAACCCTATTTACCTCAGTTTCCTCATTCATAAAATGAGCCAAAGAAGGGAATGGCAAACCAGTCCAGTATCTTTGCCAAGAAAACCCCAAATGGAGTCACGAAGAGTCAGTCTTGACTGAATGACTAGGCAACAACAAAAATACCACAGATGAAAGTAGCTAGGTAGGGCAGAGGATAGAGGGCTGGATCTTGAGTCTGGCAGTCCTGAGACTGAGCCACTTATTGACTGTGTGACCCATGGCAAGGCACTTAACCTCTATTGGCCTCAGTGTCCTCATCCACAAAATGGGAATGATAACAAATCTAATTCCCAGGTTTATTATGAGAATAAATGGGATAATTTTGTAAAATTCTTTGAAAATCTTAAGGTGTTGTGTAAATGTTAATTATTATTAATATGGAAGTAGAAAGAAGAGGACTTAGATGCATGAAGGTAGAAATAAGAGGACTTAGATGCAGGATGCAGGACTTAGAAAGAAAAGGACTTATTAACTGATGAGACATGGAGGATTACAGAGGTTGAGGAGATAAGGATGATATCTAGATTGCAAGTCTGCATCAAATGGAAGGATGGTGGTATCCTCAACAGAAATAAGAAAGATAGGAAAAGGAAAGGGCTTAGGATGAGTGATGAGCTCAGGTTTGCATGTAATGAATTTAAGATGTATATGAGACATCTGACATATCAAATAGGCAATTGGAGATGTGAGTGTTAGGAGAGAGGCTAAGACTGGATAAATAGATTTGAGAATAATCAGCATAGAGATGATAATTTAATCCACACCAAGCAAAATATAGGCCAGAAGAAGCTGACCTAGGACAAAAAATTCAGGACACTCACTGTTACAATTAGGCATGCAGATTAATGAGGGTACCATAAAGGAGACTCAGAAGGATTAGTCAGACTAGTAGGAAGAGAAAGAAGAGAGGTGTCATGAAAACCTAGAAAGGATAGAATATAGAAGAGAAGAGAGTGATTGATAGTGTCAAAGGCTGCATAGAGGTCGAGAAGGATGAAGATTAAGACAATGCCATTAGATTTGGTCGCATTTAAGAGCTTGTTAGTAGTTCTGCAAAGTCTTCCTGTGGTCCATTTAATTTCATCCAGCTTAGTGTTCCATTTTTTCTTCCCCTTTTTCTGTTAAACTTTTTGAGAAAGTTGTCTACATTCAGCACTGTACCTCCATGTTCTCATTATCCACTTTCTTCTTGGCCATTTGCAGTTGGATTTATTTGGCTGACACTTCAATGAAAAATCCTCTCTCCACAGTCACCAATAATCTTCTAAATGCAAAATCTAAAGGTCTCTTTTCAACTCCTCAATCTCCTTGATCTTTCTACAGCATTTTTACATTATTTATCTCCTTCTTTTGAATTTTCTTTTTCTCTTATGGCTTTTGAGATTACTATCTTCTGACTCCCTGATCATCTCTCTAACCTCTTCATCTCTATCACCTACACTAACTCCTCATCCTTGTTCTGATCCTTTAATGTATATGTTCTACTGTTGCTCTTCTTTTATTCTCTGTCTTGAATCTCTCCATTGGCAATCTCTTAATCTAAAGTTTCAACTAGCTGTATTCGGATGACTCCCAAGTTAGAATCTCTAGCCCTGACTTCACTTGGGAGGTTCAAGATTAAATTAACTATAAGCTGTCTCTACCTAAACTAGATAATGATATTTCAAACCAATATGCATCAGCCCCACAAAACCTCAGAGTTGGAAGGGACCTCTGAGAACAATTATTCCAATCATTGCCTGAACAACACAGTGCCCCAAATCTAACATATATTCATTCCAGTCTTTATTTCAAGATCTATAGTCAGGAAGAGTCTATTAACTCCCAAGAGAGCACATTTCACTTTTGGGTGGCTTCAATTGTTAGGAAGGTTTCAAGTCTACATGTATAGCTTTGCTAATTCTCCCCCATTGCTCCAAGTCTTGTCCTCCACCACCCTCCTGGGATAAAGTAGAATATCTCAAAGTGTTCTTACAAATGACGAATCTTCAGATACTAGAACAGAATTATTATGCACCTCCTGAGTTTTGCCTTTTATGACCTAAATATCCCAGGATTTTTTTTTTTAACAAATACAACTCAATTCAATCAATCATAATGTATGATCTAGCCTTTTACCATCCTAGCTACTTTCCTTTGGACACTTGGCATCTTTATCAATGTCCTCTTAATTGGTGACATCCAGAACTGAAAATAGTACTGCAGACGAAGGCTGATATGGTCAGAGTATAGTGAAACTCTCACCTCTCTTTCTGGATATGAAAGGTTTATTTGGCTGGCAAAGCACACTGCTGATTCTTCTTCTTCTTCTTCTTCTTCTTCTTCTTCTTCTTCTTCTTCTTCTTCTTCTTCTTTTGGAGGGCAATTGGGGCACACTGCTGATTCTAATTGAATTATTGACTCATTCAACTAGTTTTGAATCCACCTACCTCTGTTATTGGCTAGCAAATCAGTCAGTCAAAAAGTGTTTATTAAGTGCTTGCCATATGTTAGACATTTTACTAAGTGCTGGGGATATGTAGAAAGGCAAAATATTCAGAGACCCAATGAGCTCACATTCTAATCAGGTGACAGAACATGCAAATAACAAATGCACAGGATATGTGAAGGAAAGGGATTATGAGCTGACAGGAGAGAGGGAGGAGCAGGAAAGACTTTCTGCAGAGAAGGGGATTTCAACTGAGTCTTGAAAGAAGCCAAGGAAAATAATGAGCCAAAGGTGAAGGGACAGAAGATTCAAAGCATGGGGGATAGCCAGTACAAAAGAAATAAACAGGAGATGGAGTGACACATTAGAGGAATTGAAAATGAGCCATCTTAGCGAGGTTACTGATTTTGTAAAGTGAAAAAAAGCCTAGAAATGTTGGAAAGGGCCAGGTCGTGAAGAGCTTTAACTATCAAACAGAGGATTTTATATTTGATACTGGAGGCCATAGGGAGTCACTGGAGCTCATTGACCTCATTGACCCACACTTTAGAAAATTCACCTTTAAAGCTGAATGGAAGATGTATGTAGGAAGAGACTTGGGGCTAGGAGACTGCTGCAGTAATAATGGATGGAGGTGATGCATGACTGAACTAAAGTTGTGACTATGTGAATGGTCAAGAGAAACAAGAGAGATGTTAAGAAGGTAGAAACAATAAGATTTAGCAATGGATTGAATATGTGGGATGAGAGAGGCTGAGGAGTTGATGACTCCAAGCTTGCAATTGCCTTTACAATGACAGGGAAAGTTTGGGAGGGTGGATGGTTTTGGGGAAGAAATAATGAATTATATTTTGGACATGTTGAGTTCTCTGATTGAAAAGAATATCATTAGAATCTCAAATTCTTGTATAAATTCAAATAAAATACCTGTATAACATTTTTCTGATCCATATTTCTAGTAATGCTTAAAAAAGTAAATGACCTACCTTACTATGCATTATTTGTTTTAAAATTAATGCAAAAACACTTTACTTACTATGAGTTAAGCACCATAGATACAAATGGAAATTTGATAGTCCTTGTCCTCAAGAAGTTTATATTCTTTTTGGTCATGTTCTAAAAGTATATTCTCAGTCCATACCCAGAGTCCATCACCTTTCTGGGAATGAGTGATTTTTGGTAAATCTATAGTGTTGATATGTCTTTATTCGAATTTTTAAAGAATTTTTAAAGCATTAAAGTCAAGCTCAATGGCCTATAATTCAAAAGACTCTAATCATTTTCCCTCCCCCACTTTTGAGAAAATTAACACAATATTTTCCCTGTTCTAATTTGATGGCACCTCTCTCATTCTCCACAATACATCCTTATTCTCAAATAATACTAAAGGCAGAGGAAGAGATCAAATGGCTTTTGTCAGCTGGTCTTCTAGAGTCCTTGCCATTTATTACTTCATTCTCCTTCCAATCTTCTCCTTTGCCCAACTGAAAAGCATTCCTCTGAATTATTTTACCACTTGTAATATTGATTTAAAAATGAAGATATTCAATGTTCCTCCCTGAAATATCACTTCATCTATTCTGTCATTCTTCTGTTATATTTTCTACTCTCTAGATTCTTCGTCAGCTGTTCTTTGCTTTCTCATTTTTGCTTAGGTAATGCATGAGTTTTTTATATTTTTTTTTTTATAATTTTATGACAAAAATAAAACAAATGGAAATATTCGACCACTCCACATTCATTTCCTTGGTTAGTCCTAGTCATATAAAAACAAACATTTAATTATAGATCTTTCATTATAATCACAAACCAATTTTCTGCTTTTGGTTGAATACCATTTTCACCTCTGGATTCTTTTGAAAATATGGTTAATTTTTTTTCCTTTTAATGAAAATGCATATTTAAAAATGTTCAAAGTATCAAATGATATAATCTTTTCTTTTTTGTCTGATATCACATTTTCATATGACATCATAATTTAGGCCTGTGAAATTTTAATCAGTACTACTTTAAAATAGAAGGTCCCACCCCATTGTTGTCTATAAAATTTGTGGTTTCATATTTTGTCTCTGAAATTTGATTATAGCATTACTTGGTGATTTAAACTTGGTGTTTCTGTTTTTGTTTTGTAGATTCTCTTAATTTAAACTTTGTTTCCACCTTCCAATATTTCTGATATATAATACGTTTGATACACACTGATAATGTACACACACACACACACACACACACACATACACACACATACATAGACTTCTTAGATTACAGCATTTAGGTTTTCTTTCTGATGATAGTTTATCTCCCATTTGGAACACTTATAATCATTGGGTTATTTCTTAATCTTTCATCTGTTATCTTTGAATTCAATTGTCTTGTTTAGTGGAGCTCTGTTATATTCATTTATTCCTTGTGAAAGGATTCTACTATTTTCCCTTCTGCTCTGCATTTGTGTGTGTGTGTGTATGTGTGTGTGCATGTGTGTGTGTGTGTGTGTGCTCCCAACCTGTCACTGTTATTTTCAGAACTTCTGTTATAAAAATTGTCTTGGTCTTTTGCTATAAATTAAATAGTCCCTGTTTAGACTTAATGATTTCTTCCTTAAGAACTTTAATTTCACTCCTAATTTATTTGATGTTTTTTTTTCTTAATTTATTATTCTTTTGAACCATTCCAGATATTCTCAATTTTCTACATTGTTTCAGAGTCCTTGCATCATTTGTTGCTATAACTCTACCATCCTCGAGGAATATTGATCCATTTTCCACTATTGCAAAAGTACCTTTCCATGGAGATAGTACCTCCTACTTTTGATACTTGTTCATATGCCTTCTTCATTCAGCTTTCATCTGAATTACTTTGCTGATTTTACTCTGGTGTATTTGCTAAAAATGTGGCTTTTCCATCTCTAGACTATTTTGTCCCTCCTCCAGCCCTCCTCAAGGTTGGATGAGGTCTGTTTCCCTTTTAGGATGAAGATTACCAGTTGAAACAATGCTTCAGGGAGATTCTGAGTGGCTATTCTTCCCTGCCGCTGCTCCCGCTGCACCCCCTTCCCAGAACAGGGGTATGGATTAATTTAGTAGTTATTTTCCCCCAGTTACATGTACAAATAACTTCTAACATTTGTTTTTAAAACCTTGAGTTACAAATTCTTTCCCTTCCTCCCTCCCCTCCCTACTCTACCCCTCCTTGAGAAGGCATGCAATTCGATATAGGTTATACATGGGTAGTCATGTAAAACATATCCATAATAGTCATGTTGTAAAAGAAAACATAGGTAAAAAACCCCTCAATAAAAATAACTTTAAAAAAAGTGTGCTTCAGTTTGTATTCAGACACCATCAGTTCTTTCTCTCAAGATGAGTGTCATTTGTCATCCCAAGTCCTTCAAAGTTGTCTTGGGTCATTGTATTGCTGAGAATAGCTAAGTCATTCACAGCTGATCAATCATCTTACAATATTGCTGTTACTTTGTACACAGTACATTTCACTTTGCATCAGCCCGTGCAATTCTTTCCAGGTTTTTCTGAGAGCCTCCTGTTCATCATTTCTTACAGTACAATAGTATTACATCATAATAACATAGTGCAACTGGTTCAGCCATTCCCCAACTGATGGAATTCTTTTCAATTTCCAATTTTTTACTTCCAGAAAAAGACTACTATAAATATTTTTGTACATATGGTTCATTTTCTTTTCTTTTTTTAATTTCTTTTGAGATACAGACATAGTAGTGGTATTGCTATGTCAAACTGTTTTATAGCCCTTTGGGCATAGCTTCAAATTACTCTAAAGAACAGTTGAATCAGTTCACAACTCTGCTGACAGTACATTAGTGTCTCATTTTTCCAACATCCCCCGAGCTGGCTACCCTTGTAAGGCCTAGTCTCAACCTTTCTCAATCCCACTTTTCAGGGCCCAACAATTCTACATCAAATGCTATTCACTCTCTTGACTATCCTTTAGGGGCTGGTAATAAAAAAATCAAGGCAAGGTCTCTAAGAATACTTAAAAAGGGTTGTTCTAAGAAGACTTTGTAATTGGTTCTCATTTCCTGCCCCTTCTCTCACTACAACAAATGATTGCTATTTATGCCATGCAGTTCTAAATAATTGTAATTAGTGCTTCGATCTTGATTTCCTTTCCTCCACATCTTTTTGTCCCTTCTAGTCTATATGACTTCATACCTTTTCTTCTTCTCAAACTTCAGGCCTAGTCTGATTCTTGGGTCTCTACCCCAATAGTAGAATTCCCCTGCCAATGTCAAAGGGTTAACTACAAAAGTTGGGTGTCTAAAATGGATCTCAAATCATGGTGGTCTTAAGGCCACCACAGGCTAGGTTGTGTGAGTGAAGGCTTGCTTAGCCTAGAAGATGTAACCTCCTGATGGGAGGTTAGTGTGCTGATTTGAATGGTTTTTGCTATTTTTTTTACTGGAAGAATTACGTTATATCAAGTTCCTTCACTTGTATTCTTGTCATTGCTGACTTTTTTGCCTTTGGGAGATCTTGTATTATTTGGTAGAGTGAGGGAAAACAATGCCCTCAGGAAATCTCTGGTTCAGCTATACTTTCCGTATTCCTCAGAGCTGTCAAATTAAATTAGATTTCCAAGTTAATTTAGATTTTGACCTTAATGGGCATATCCTTATAATAATAATAATAATGATTGTTATTATTATCTTAATAATACTAGCTAATATTTCTATAGTGCCTGAACATTTGCAAAATTTAAGTATGTTATCACCTTTGATCCTTTCACCAGTTCTGTGAGATATAGACAATTACTATCCTGATTTTACAAAAGAAGAAACAAAGACTGATGGTGGTCGAGTGACCTTTCCAGGGTCACACACTCAGTAAGTATCAGAGGAAGGATTCAAATTCAGCCCTTCAAGACAAGTTCAATGCTCTATCTACTATGCCACCTAAGTGATTTCCAGAAATACAGTTCTGTCTAGTTAACAAAGGAAGAACAGTCCTTCTGGTGCCTTTAATAGATATGAAACAAATGAAGTCAGCTTTTGCCTTATTGTGGATCAAAGATATGAAAGTGATATATTTTAGATGTAAAAGAAGGAAGGACTTTAGAGAGCCAACCCCATGTCTGAATGCTTTGCTCAAGGTCTCACAGTGAGCGAGGAGCAGTGCCACGATTAGAACATACATAAGTTCTCTGACTCCAGATTCAATATTCTGCAATATTTTCTGCTGTCTGTTAGTATGATTTTTGACATTTTCAATACTCAGATTAAAAATGAAAATGGGGATTGTTAGACTACAAGTTAGATATATTTTCAGAGGTGTGCTTCCAAGTTTTATAGGTTTCATCTGATTGTTTGGTTTTCTTTTGTCCATTTGTCCTAACTCCTCAGGCTAAAATACGTAGAACTCTTATTACTCGTTAATGTAGATTTATGGACCCTATATTTCTACACTGGTTTTGTGAAGTTCAACAGGCCTCTAATTTGTGATTATGCACCATTTATGCCAATATGCACATTTGGAAAGCTCAAGCCATACTCATTAGTAAGCATTGGCAAGAGTTATTCTTCTCATAATTATAATAACTAATATGAGGTTTGGGAGCATGGCAGAGTGAATAGAGGCCATCCTCGAGGTTGGAAAGACCTGGGCTCATGTCCAATCTCTGACATACTGACACAGAGACAAAATAAAAACCCCAAATAGCCTTGCTCTCAAGGAGATTAGCATTCTAATGGGCAGATACAACATGTGATCAAGAAAGTACATGCAGGACTATTTTAAGGTTAGAAAGGCAGATTAGAAGAGTGAATAGAGAGGTCCCTTTAAAGCCAAGGAAACCTGGGTTCACTTCTCACCTCTGACAAATACTGCCCATGTCACCTTGGTCGGGTGAGTCATTCAACCCCTGAATGCTGTCATCAATGTTTTTGGAATATGTTTCAGAGAAGGTGACCAACTCCATTAGCAGAGTAAATTTTACCTCTCATGAGCTCCCTAAACCAATAAAATCACATTTCTGTTCTCTATCTCTAGCATAATATAGGTCAGAGTAATGGATAACAAAGGGCAGTTCTAAGACCCTGTAATTGCTTGACTCTGCTGGCCATCAGGACTAAGAACTTGGAAGGTAGAAAAGCCACCACATCACAAGAATAATATTTGGAATTATAAATATGGCAGGTAGAAACAAGCAGTTTAAAAATAAGTCCTTCTAATAAGATATTCAGATATACATAGATTAGCTTGGATTTTCTTCCTCCAGACTCTGGATCGTGTGCTGAAAACTAATCACCAACCTGTACTGAGAACTACTTGTCACAAGGGAAAAGAATAACTGCTTCTCAACAGGTAAATAAGTCAACCTTAAGCAGGCCTTGTAGTGTGATTAGTACTTTGCCTTCAGTTTTCTTCTCCTCTCGGTCATATGTCACACTTAACACAAGGCGAGTGCTGTAAATGCCAGCCATAAACAGAATAACATCTTCAGTGGCAAAAAGTGCAGCTCTCAGAAAAGCTTCCCGTAGCATTTTGCTGAAGCTTCCCTTCTGATTGCCTTTATTCCGAAGTGCTCCAGAGAGACAAGCACGCTAGTACCGGATCCTCTCAGTGGAGTCGCCCAGTACTGATGGGCTCCGTCCCACCAGGGACAAACTGGCCAATGCTCTGCTTGAAGGGTGAGAAGGGAAAAAGAGGCTTATCTAGGTAACATTTTATATGTAATGTTAATCATAATTGTACCTAAGAATGAAGATAAAAAATATGGACCGACTGCTTCTCAAACAACCCTGGGAGATGCTAGTAATACTTTATAATCAAGGTAGTTTCCTTTTTTTTTTTTTCTAATTGTGGAAACTAAGGCCCAACAAGTTTATTTAGGTTTTTCAATGAAACACCGACAAAGATGGTAACTTATGGTTTCTGAAGGAGCTTTTAGTCAATGGGGTATAGTCTTTATGTTAGAATTCCAGTTCTTAGGTTGTTTGCGAATTCCATAGCCAGTATTCATCAAGCACTGAAGTGCACTGTGTTAGGGCTACAGAGAAGATTATGGAGCACTGAGGCTACAGAGAGAAAAAGATGAAACTGTCCCTGCCATCATGGAGCCTCTCATCCATTGAAGAGACAATATAAGGTAAAAAAAAAAAATGAAACTACTATTACTACTACTACTACAACTACTACTACCACTACTACTACTACTATTACTACTACTACTACTACTACTATCACTACTACTACTTCTACTACTATTACTACTACTACTATTACGACTACTACAACTACTACTACTACCACTACTACTACTACTATTACTACTACTACTACTACTATCACTACTACTACTACTATCACTACTACTACTACTACTACTACTACTACTATTACGACTACTACAACTACTACTACTACCACTACTACTACTACTAGATAGCACTTGTTTAGCTCTGTATGTGGGTGTGTGTATCTCATTTGATCCTCAAAACAACCCTAGGAGATAGATGCTGTTATAACACCTATTTTACAGATGAGAACACTGAGGAAAAGAGCATGTAACTGATTTGCCTAGGGTCAGAGATCTACTTCCTGTTCACAGTATGTGGCACATTAGTAGATGTTTATTGAACAAATGAATGAGATTGAATTTGAACTCAGGTCTGATATTGGGTGTAAGGCTCTATATGCAAAGCATATTTTAGTTAATTGACTAGGGTAGGCACTAGCAGTTGGGGAAATCAAGAAAGATCTTATGTAAGAAGTACCCAGACCAATAAATACAATGCATATTAAAAGTATAACAGGTTTTGAAGAGTATTTAGGCAATACCTGGAAGAATAGTTATTGAAGAGGTGGCTAGGTGACACAGAGGATAGAGTGCTAACCTCAGATAATTATCAGTTGTTGGACCCTAGGCAAATTAATTAGCCTCGATTTCCTCATCTGTAAAATATGTACAATAATAGCATTTATCTCCTAGGGTTGGAAAGAGAAAGAGACAGAGAGAAAGAGAGACAGAGACAGAGAGAGACAGAGACAGAGAGACAGAGAGAAAAAGAGAGAGAGAGAGAGGGAGGGGAAGAGAGAGAGAGAGAGAAAGAGACAGAGAGAGCGTTTTTTAAAGTGTTTTGTAAACGTTAAAGAACAATATAAATGCTTGCTATTTAGGAGAAATGCTTTCATAATGTTCCACATGAAGCTAACACATGCCCATATATGCTTTCTTATTATATAGTAAGCAGTATTTAGTCCTATTTAGGACAGAAGAGGAAGACAAAGTCTAGAAACCCTATATTCACTGTCCTTCCCACGTTAGACCTAAGACTCTTAATAAATGTTTCTTTACTGAGGATCAATTCAATACCTTCCCAGAAATGTATTAGAACTTCTCTGTCAAGACAAGGATCACTCTGACCTCTTACAGGGCTATTTTAAGTTGTGAGTGATAGGGGCCCCATAGTGGATCCTCTAATAGGACTGGAATGGAATTGAACTTCCTGCCTTAGTAGGAGGCCAAAATTCTGGCCACATTTATTTGTCTAGCTTATTCCTTATTCTAGGGAAAGATTTGTATCTCGAGGATATCCAGTTCATAGAAGAATAAGGAAAACAGGGTCCAGATCTGAAAAGAACCACAAAAATCCTCTTATATGACCTCTGATTTTAATTCAATCCATTTTAACTTAATTTTTAAGTCTAATTTATTTTATTTAGTAGATTTCTGAGCCTGCAGTCATAAAGACTCATGTTCTTTGGTTTAAATCTAGCCTCAGACATTTACTAGCTGTGTGTCACTGGGTAAGTCGTTTAACCCTGTTTGCCTCAGTTTTCTTGTCTGTAAAATGAACTAGAGAAGGAAATGGCAAATCACTCAGTATCTTTGCTGAGAAAACTTGAAATTGGGTCAAAAGAGTCAGGCATAACTGAAACAACTGAACAAAGAACAGCAAGGACCATGTTAATTTCAGCATCCATTAGTTTTCTTGGTGGTGATTAAGAGAAACACAACAAGGGCAATATGATTAAGTCCTTAGCTGACTTCCCAACTTTCTTATGTCTAATTTTATTTGGAAGCTCATCTTCTATTTTGCAGTCATCACAAAATGCTACAACACTGTAATTCTAATAATGCCATTAAATCGATGGCCTGTTCCCCATAATTTCCATGAAATTTATGTAATTTTATTATTTTTGAAATTTTGTATATGACATGGGGGAAAAAGTTAGACCAGCACTGTGCAAGATGGAATAGTTATTAAAGATGCTTTCATGGTCTCAATGCTTTATTTCTCTTTGTTGGTGGGGACTAGGTCATTTTTGAAGTCTTCTTTAATTAAAATGATAAAGTTTCTTCCATTAATATTTTAACTTTTTTTTTTTCATTTTAATTGTTCTGAGACAAAAGTTGGCCATCAATTGAATTACTTAGAGAAAAGTCATGTTTTCCTCTATGGTATGAGAACAACAAATGAGCAGTCCATGAGCAAGTAATTTCTTTTACTGAACTTTTGGGTAAATGCAGGCCTACCTTGTTTTATGCATTGGTTTATTTTCTGAGAATGAGTTAAACGCAAAACGAACATTTTTTTCTGAAGACAAGTCCAGTTTCTCATTTGTTAACATTTTAATGTAAGGAGCACTTCATCCCTTATAAGAGGTTGTGATACCCTTTCACTTATTGCCTAACTTCTTTGTTAGAGTGTTGATCTTTAATTTGCACTATCTTGTTCAACCTATCAGTCAAGCTATTGAAATGTAGAAAAACGTTTAAAGAGGAAACATCTTATTGGGGATGTACCCAACAACAAAAATAACCAAAAAGCCATAGATATCAGTTTAAAGATTTCCACTGCAGCTTTGTTGGTAACTGAAGTAAAATGAAAACAGTCTAAAGATCTAAGACTGGGGCATGGTTAAAGGAATTGTGATGCCTTGGTCCAGTGCAAAACCATCATAGGATTAGGACTTTGAAGTAGGAGAATATATAGAAAGCTGGAAATGTCTAGATAAGGCAAGGGAATAAACAAACCAACCAAAAAGCAGAAGGAGAAAACCAAAGTAGTGGTGAAAAGTGAAGGAGAATGAATACACCAAAACTCCTTGAGGACACATAGAGGTAGGCACTACAATATTGTTAAGACATTATGTGCCTTAAAATTAATTTATCTAAATATAATTGAAGCCTATTTTAACAGTTGTGTTAATGCTGAATGCTGAGCTGTTTTTATTCTTCTTTATGTTTTTTTACCTTGTGTTTAGTTGAGGGTTCTACACTTTGATGAGCTGGAGAATTGCCACATGAAAACAACCAGGGCTAGGAAAATTCTTCATTCCTTGGAATCATGGATCACCTGAAGGAATTAGGGATGTAGGAGAATGGAACACTGGTGGGACCTATTAGCTCCCTTCATGTATTTATAGGGTTGTCATGTGGTAGAAGAATTAGACATGCTCTGTTTGGCCAATGAGAAAAAAGAATAAGAAGCAATGGGTGGAGACTATTTGGGTGGTAGGGGGTCCTTCCTCCTTGAATGCCTTGAAACTGGATGACCACTTGTCATGCATGCTGTAAAGAAGACTCTTGCTCCTCAACGGGCTGCACTAGAAGGCTTTTGAGGTATCTCCTAACTCTGAAATTCTGGGACTGCCTTTTTTGATGCAATTAATCAAAATACCTGTTTTTGTACACATGGATTTTCATGCTATTATATTACTGTATTTTATGCTACTTACTCTGGACTCCAATTTCTTGGGAATGGATTTTATTTTTTTATGGATGTATGTCTTATTCTTTTTCTAGAATAAAATGCCACTCAGCATTAAACTATATTTTTCTCTAGTGATTTAAACTATGTTTTCCCCCATGTGTGCCTTTAACTGGGCAAGAATTGATTTTTTTTTTCTTTGTTAATCCCTGGGGCCAGGATGAATGGGATATATGGCAGTGCCTGATTCAAGAACAGAAAGATAAAACCAATAATGTGAACTGAAGCTATATTGTTTTGACATTGGTTGGTTTGTCAGAGTAAAGTAAACCTGTTTTCACTGGGTGCTTCATGGGGTATATTTAGACATGCAAAAATCTTTTTGAAATGAAAAGAAAACTGTCTCTCTGCATCTGTCTTTTTCATTGTGTCTGTTTCTCTGTCTTGGTCAATGTCTCTGTCTCTGTTTATCTTGAGGTGTGTCTGTCTTCAGTCTGGTTTTAATTTCTATGGGTACCAAGCCAAGTGAGAGACATAACTGTGCCATCTGGTGAATCTCAGATTGAGGCAAAGTTATGGATTCAATCAGATCAGTGAATAATTATGGTGTATTAAGCATCCCATATATTAGGCCAATGCTGACAGGCTTAACTTCCTTCAAGGCTCAGCTCAGGTATTACCACCTACATGAGACCTATCTAGTTCTTATTATCTTCTGTTCCCACAAAATTATTGTTTACATACTTTGTCTAATTTTGTTTTGTTTTCAGTTGTCTGTATATGTATAAGTAAGAGTTGTTGTTCAGTAGCTTTAGTTGAGTCTGAGTCTTTGTGACCCCATTTGGCATTTTCTTGGCAGAGATACTAAAGTGGTTTGCCATATTCTTCTCCAGCTCATTTTATAGACGAACAAACTGTGACAAAGAAGGTTAAATGACTTGCCCAGAGTCACACTGCTAGTGTTTGAGGCCAGATTTGAATTTAGACCTTCCTGACTCCAGGTCTGGCACTCTATCCATTGTGCCACCTAGCTTCCCCATGTAAGTAGGTAGAGATGTATAATGGGCAGAGCATGGACATGTGGTCAGGGGACATCTGTTCAAATCTTGCTTCTGCTACCAATTACCTCTCTGATCTTGGATAAATCCCTTAAATTCCTGGGACTCAATTTCCTCATCTGAAAAATAGTTGTTGGACTTGTTAGCCTGCTAGGTTTCTTTCAGCTTTAAATCAACATTCTGATATTATTCCCTCACCCTGAAAAGAATGTATGCTTCCCTAGAGAAGGAATTTTGTTGTTGTTGTTCTTGTATCACCACTACCTGAGCCAACATAATAAGCGCTTAATAAATGTTTGTTGAATGAATGAATGAACATGCTCAAACTTCAAAGATAAAAATCTAGAATAGCATAAGAGAATTGACTGTCAACTTTTTATTTTTACTCTTAGAAGGTGGGAGCCATTATTACTTAGAATCTAATTCTAGAAAAACCCAGTAGATGCTTGATTATATTCAAATGAAAATGCTACAAACAAAAAACATTTATGATGCAGAACTGAATATTTAAGGAATCTAGGATAAATATATGTAGTCTGGATGGTAACAAAAAAATAACAAGTTATACCATCACAAGCACTATCAATAAATAATGATGATGACTTCTTCCTTCATTTGCCAAGTCATGATCCAAAGTCTCCATTACAGAAAAGGTAGTCAAGTATAATAAAAGGGTTATCATAAATTAATGAATGAGATTATTCTCTGAGATTGGGCCTCCATTGGAAAAACTGATAAAGGGTATCCCTTTTCTTCCCTAATGGCACATAGGGATCATAATTACAGATGAGAAGGAATTGCTTAGCCCTTTGTTCCCCAAGATTCTTGCTCAGAGTGAATCCCTGCACCCAACAACACAGAGCAAGGTGCTTTGGTGACCACAATAGCTCCTTTAGGTTTTGCTTTGAAGGACTGCTACCTTTCTGCATAATTTTCTATAATGTGAAATGTTTTCCCTAATTAGAATTACATTTTTTGTTGACTTATATTTTAGCATTGGCAATACTTTGCCTTCATTTCAATGACTCAATCAACAAGTTGTTATTAAGCCCTGTTTATATGCCAGACATGGGAGATACAAGTACAAAGACTGCAATAATCCCTACTCACTGAGAATTACATTGAATGAGAGATACAATGAACATATACACAAGTATATGCAAAATAAATGCCAAAAAATATAAAGTAGCTAAATGTAATATAAATAGAGAGGAATGGCACTAACCATTTTAGGCATCAGGAAAGACTTCATAGAAGTTAGATCCTGAGCTGTGTCATAAAGGAGAAAAGGATTTTACGCATTGGAAGTGAGGAAGGAGTGTATTCCAGGCTTGGGGGAGAGCCAGGGCAGAGGAAAAGGAGGTGGATTATCATGGGTGAGAAATGGAGAGAAGGACAGTCTGACTTGATTGCATTGTGCTAAATCTTCAGTTGATATGGCTCCACGTATCCTACCATTTTTACTCTGCCTTTGTTTAAGAGAAGAACCATTCTTATGCAGCAATTAGCAACAATTTAATTCATTTGTTTTATAAATTTGGATTCTTGATGATGAAAAGAATTCATATATTTAAACACACACACATACACACAGACATACACACATATATTTATATTCCAATTTCCAGTTTTTTTTTTTTTTTCCCTTGCAGCTTCCTTTTAGCTTAACTAAGAAATGTAACATTCTAAGTGTGGCAGATATGAAGCACAGTCACAAGAATCTGCCAAATATTTCTGCCTTTTATCTTCCACAGGCAAGCTGTGTATCTTATATTTCTGGTTATCAGAAGTGTGATAGAATTTGGATCTATTGTCTAAGGACCAACATAATCTAGTGCACTGGGGTTCCTTAATGTGTTGGCCTCGGAATGATGGCTTTGGGGGCCCAGAAACTCTCAAATATTTTCTTCCAAAACATAGAAAAGTTATAATCTACATTGACGGAAGGAGTACTGATCCTGACGAAAATGTATTGAGATGCATGGATATAGCTCATGACATAACATACACACATACACCCACACATACACACAAGTATTTTCTTAAATAGATTGGTGGCATGGCATAATGAACTCAGAGCTAGCCTAGATTTAAGAACACCTGTTGAGTTCTGCCTTTGACACATATTGACTGTTTGATTCTGGGCAAGTCACTTAAACTCCAAGTGTTTACAAGTCTCTAAATTGTAGGAGAGATATAGAGAATTCTTTATTACAGTTGAATCCACAGATCCAGAGAAAATAAATAAATACAATATAGTATATGATCTTCAGTTTATATTCAGATTCATGGGAGATATTATTCTTATTCCCTGCCCAATTATATCTATAAATTATCAGAATATTGGGATTTTTATTTATAAAGTGAATTTTTAGGGTGAAAACTT
The DNA here is from genome assembly GCA_028646515.1 of Pseudochirops corinnae. Classification (NCBI taxonomy): domain Eukaryota; kingdom Metazoa; phylum Chordata; class Mammalia; order Diprotodontia; family Pseudocheiridae; genus Pseudochirops; species Pseudochirops corinnae. The sequence continues at coordinate 325,279,558 of CM053586.1, forward strand.
CCTAGTAAATTAAGAAAATGGAGGAAATCATTCTTCTTCTAAAATAGGTTGTGATCATTAAAGTTGTCTGAAAAAGATTCATCAAACCATTCCAGTTCTACAGTGATTAAAGGAAAGAAGATCCAACTTTTTTTATTCCAAAAAATGTGAAGGAATGTTTTCTTTGTTTGTTTATTTTTATTATTAAATAGAAAAATCATGGTGTGGAGAAGACATTGGCAGGTGTAGGCTATTAGCTATCCACCATTGGGATTCAAGAATGTTGATGGCTGTGGGGGTGGGAGGCAGTAAAAATAACAACACTGCCCCCCAACAAAGAACTGGGAATAGAAAAAGACATGTTATTATAGAAACTACAATGTGGGTGATCCTGTCAGAATTTTGAGGTTCTCTTCAGGGTAGAAGGCAGACATTAGCCAATCCATTCAATCATGTCTTAATCCGCAACTGCTGGGTTGGACCTAGAGCAACATAGATTTTCCTGGTACCCCCTACTAAGAGTCTAATAATCCACATCCTTCCTTTTGAAGGGTAGAAATCTCAAAGGGATTGGAAACAAGTCACGGAAAAGGTGCCAGCAGGGGTTCATTTCATTATAATAACAAACCAGCTCCTGTTCAAAGACAAATCACACTGAATTCCTGACTGTCTTGTCCTTCTTGATTCTTTTCTTATCCACAATATTTACCCTAATTCTTTTAAACTGTGATCCCCAGAGGAATAACTGCATATCCTCCAGTGTCTGGAGAATTCTCTTATTTATGGGATTCCTTTGGTTGCTTGCTGTTGGTTTATTCTTTTTCGGAGAGGTTTGATTTTATTTCTCCATACACACCCTGATTGGAGTTTTATTTTCTCTAAACTGCAGGATGGGATTTACTTTACTTTCTCACTTGCGTCTTTTGTTAAAGCCTATTAAAAAGTCACTCTGTGATACTATTTCGTACCTCTGAGAAGTATAGACATAATCCCACTAGATATTACAGAATCACAAAATTTGAGAATTTTAAGAGACCTTACTCAATGATCATATAGTCCAACCAATAAACTAAAGGAATCCTCATAAAGTATTCCACAAGTGGTCATCCAGCCCCTACTTGAAGACTTCAAAGGTTGGGGAATCCAAAAAATTTTGAGGTATGTCATTTCACTTTGGAATAGCTCTAAATGTAGTGAAGTTGTACCCCTTCATGACACCACCACCAAGACTTTACATAAACAAACTAGGCATGAAAAAAAATATTCATTCTTTGGGGCATTCCAATGTATGAAATCTACAATTAGCTATATAACCTGAGTCATGTTATCTAGTTTTCAACAAAGTGATGATCATTTTCTCTAATAAATTACTACAGATGTTGCATTCTATATTTTATGGGTATAAATGTTTGCCACTTGTTGCATATGTTATAGTAGAGATTCTTTTTTTGAGTAAAAGTAGCACTATGTGGCTACTGTTTTAGGTGGAAGACAGCTCCTGAAGGCCTTTAAGGGGCAAACAAAGAAATCAAATTTATATGTGCTTACTATATTTCTGTAGGAGTTTGTCACAGGAAGATTGGTTGAATGAACAGAGCACTTTTAGCCTGGAGAATAGAAAACTCAGAGTGGACATAATAAAATTATTTCAGGGATAGTTATATAGAGTACAGACTAAACTTGTTTTGTTTCTCCACAGATGGAACAACCAAGAACAATGGGGTAGAATTTGCAAAAGGGCAAATCGATTGGATGCCAAGGGGTAAAACAACAACCTTAACAACTTTTAAACAAATTGTCCTAAAGTATAATGTGGTACTCTGAGAGTTGTTTGGTTCCTTGTTCCTAAAAAGTCTTCAAAGAAGGGCGATACGTACCATTTGCATGTTACAGCAGGAATTTCTTTCAAGCATCAATTAGACAAGATGTCCACTTGGAAGTCCATTCCAACTCTCACATTCTGTGATTATATGGATTTGTAATTTAGCTTGGAGGAAATATAAAGTCACTGAGATTAGTAGGCAGGAGAGTGATATGGAAGATCTGTGCTTTGGAATATCAATCTGGCAGGTAAGTGTATGACATTCTAGAGAGGAGTAGAATCTGCAAACATATCATAAGAGGAGCATAAGTCTTAAAAATCTCAAGTAGCATATAGCCTTGATTACTCAGTCTTGGCAAGTTGGAAAGGACACTGATTTGAGATCCAGAAGACTTTGACCTTGTCCTGACTCTCCCATTAGTTAGGTCTGTGACCTTTGGCATGTCTTAAGATTTCTAAACCTTTCTAACTATCAAAAAAAGGAGGTATAGCAAGATGCCCTCAAAGCTCCTTCCAAATTTAATATTAAAAAAGGAATATTCCCTCTCCCTACTTTTCTTTATCACAGTCCTGGAAATGCTAGCATAGAAATAAGATATAACAACATTAAAGATGTAAGCATAGGGAAAGAAGAAATAACATTATTCCTTTTTTGCAGGTGATATGATGGTATACTTTGAAAATGACAGAAAATCAGTGAGGAAACTAATTGAGATAATTAGATACTTCAACAAGGCAGCAGGATGCATAATGAATTTAGATAATCATCAGCATTTCTATATCTTACCAAAAAAAAGAGAAGAAACAATAAGTAGAATTCCATTCAAAATAAGTACAAGATATATAACTAGTAGTTATTTTACAAAGGCGTCAGCAAGATGAATATTAAAAATATCACAATAAAACATTCCTTACAGAAATCAGTGAAGATAAATTATTAACGATCTAATTACTACTTATGGCTAGACCATGCCACAATAATAAAAAATGACCTTGTTACATAAATTAATTAATAGAATTACTATCATATGAAGCAAATCACCTGGCAGGGGAGGTGCACTTTATACAGCCAGACCGAAAACAAACAAACCAATACTAAAAACAAAGCCCTCTTGATTTGGAAGACTAGTTTTAGAAACTGAAGAGGAATTTTGAGAAAACATGAATGAGAGGTATATAGTTACACAAGACTATAAATTATATTAAAATCTATAGTTTTAAAAATTATTTGGTACTATTAAAAATGAAAAAAGGAGATAAACAGAACAGACCAGAGAAGCAAAAAGCAGAAACAATGAAAAACAGTGTTTGATTAAAGGAAGAACTGTTCTCTCCCTCTCACTTCCAATCAATATCCATGAATCCTCAAAATGGATAGGAGACGTAAATAAAAAGACTGTATGATTTTTTTTTAATAAAAGAGAACAAGAAACTTCTTTTACAACCATAGTTAGGAGGAGTTTTCTTAACAATAAAAAGACATAGAAGAGACTGTAAAGGACAAAATAATTTTGATTTCTTAACATCAAAAAGATTTTACATTGATTAAAAAACACCGACTACAAAATGAGAAAGGATAGTATAAGAGCATATCTGCATGAAATAGCACATTAAATATCACAAACAAAATTCACATGTCCAATGAAATGGATGCCAGTACCAGAAACTTAGCCCCCTCAGGCTAACCCCCTGGAACTCTGAGAGTAATAGTAGCCCCCTCTTCTATTACTATCCTCCTATCCTGACCCAACTGGCCTATGTGATACTAGTGGTGGGTGAGTAATCCCAGAAGGAGTACAACAACAAAGAAAGTCCTAGAAAAATTGGCGCAAATGTAAAACGCCAAGGATTGCTGGCCAACAAATAAATGTGGTATTATTAAAGCTAATATGTGACTTCATAGAGCCATGGATTTGTACAGACATTTGGGAAGTTAATTTGGAATTGCACAGGGCAAGTGACTAAACTGTCTATTCCTTTTAATTCTGTGATTCTATTAACTGTTGGGAATTTAAAGACTGAGACAAAGGTCTCATGTATCCTAAACTATTGATCACACTACTCTTGTGGAAGCAAAGAACTGGAAATACATCGAGTATCTTTGACTTGGTAATGGTTGAAGGAAACACTAATTTATAAATCAATCAATCAGCAAGAATTTATTAAACATCTCTAATGCGCCAGACGTGGTGTCAAGAACAACATCAACAATCCTAATAATACCTGTCACTTAGTGCTTTAAGGTTTACAAAGCACACATTACAAATGTTATTTCATTTGGTCTTCACAACAACCTGTGAGATAAGTGCTTATTATTGTTCCCATATAGATGGGGAAAGTAAAGCAAAGAGATGTTAAGGGACTTGCCCAGGGTCACCCTGCTAGGAAGTGTCTAAGGTCAGATATGAATTTAGGTCTTCCTGACTCCAGGTCCAGTGTTCTATCCACCATACTGCTTCAGAAAAATGAGAAAGCTCTTGCCCGGAAGGAGCTTATATCCTATTGGGAGGATATGATGATATGACATGTTTACCCCTAAGAAAGTGTGGAATATTTACAAATAAATGCAAAGTGATTAGGGAAAGCAGCAGTAGTCTGGAAAAGCGGGGGGGTGGGGGGGGATATCAAAGCTCTTCCAATAGGTGATGGTCCTTGAAAACACACACACATACATAAACGCAGAGTTTATGTAATGTGTTTTGTAGGTAGATCATATATCTCTATCAAAGCTTTTTATCCTTTTTTGTATCATGTAACCCATTGACAATCTGGTGAAACCTATGGGCGCCTTCTCAGAATTTTATTTTTAAATGCACAAAGTACAGCGGATTATAAAGAAACCAACTATATTGAGATATGTCTAAAGAAACCATCAAATTAAAAAAGAAAAAGAAAAAGTTGTGGAACAACAGGTTAAGAACTTCTGTTCCCTAGGAATGCAATGAAATACAGTTATGCAATAAGAAATTATAAATATACAGATTTAAAAGAAATATATGTATTAATGCATGCATATTGAAGTGAATAGAGCCAAAAAGAACCATATATACTCAGACATGCAACACACACACACACACACACCACACACACACACACACACACACACACACACATACACACACACATATACACACAGATGTACAAATAAAAAGATCAATAAAAGGAAACAACTCTGAATAACTGGAAAATCAGTCCAGGTCCTGGGGACTTCTGATGAAATGGTAGAGATGTGAAGATTGCCAGAACAGAATGATGGCTATGATGTCAAACGCAGTCTTTGTTTTAGATGTATTTGCTTGACTGTCTCTCTGCCAAGAGCTGGGGGGCTTATTCTGGAGAAGAGAGTGATTTTCCCCCCAAAATGACTGATATAAAGACAAAAAAAAATCAATCAAACATATATCAAAAAAGAAAGATCAAATCACTTGTTCTAGGAAAGGGCAATCCCAATGGAGACTATTCCAATTTTGAAAAGAAAATGGTGGAGTTTTGGATTGATTTCTAATTTAACTAGAAAAGCAAAGAAGCACATTAGTTCATAGAGTTTGAAGCTTTTTGCATTTTAAGTGCAGGAAAGTTAGAAGTTAATGCAATATTGGATTTTTGATTGACACTTTGAAAAGGAATGTCACATTCAGGATAGAGTTAAACGTGGGAATGTGATAATAAAATCTATTATTGGAATGTTAGATTTTCAAAATTCTGAACTTCTAAAGGTGAGGGAATGCATTGGGTAAGTAGCTGCAATCCATCCTATGCTGCACCATCATGGTTCAGGTCACTACTTTCCCACCTTGAAATGATTCCCTGCTCATAGTCCTTGTTTGTATGTCATCTGAAAGTGAACTATAGTTCTCTGAGTATGTTCAGTTAGGCATCTGACATTTTCCACTCCTTTGCACTGAAGAGGAGTGATATGTGAAAGTAGGGTAAGAAGGTGTGTTCTATTTTGCCAATGTCTTGTCATTAAGTCAATCAATATGAATTTATTAGTGTTTACTTTGTGCCAGTCACTAAAATAAGTGCTCAGTACTAAAAGGGGGCAAAAGCTCAAGGAACTCATTTTCTAATGGGGGAGAAAACATTGGAAGAACCGTGTATATATAAAACCTATATAGAGTAGATGGAAAGCAAATTCAGAAGGAAGACATTAGCAATTGGGGAGGAAGATTGGAAGTTGAGTGTTAGGGGTAGAGATACTTTTCTTTGCGGAGTCCCTAGAGAGTATACTTGTATGTAGTCAGCATATAATAGATAATTGAATGTTTTCAGTGATTACATTATTTTGACCTTTGAAGCCTATCTTAATTTCACTTCGTTTAGGACTTGATTCCTTTTCCTCTAGCTCCCAAATATTCCCATTCTTTTTTTTAAATAATAAATTTCAACTATCCAAATCTATGGGGTCTAATTTGGACACAAACATGGAGTTTGGGTTTGAAAAATGGATACAAAGTTAGAGTTGGAAGATATTTTAGAGATCACGATGGTTTAGATGAGGAAACTGAAGTCCAAAGAGGTAAGTCGAGCGAATTGACTGAAGTTGCATAGGTAGCATAAAATTCAAATTCAGATGCTCTAACTCTAATGCAGTGTAATTTCCATTGTGCCATAAAGTTATTTGCATTTTAAATTCTGAAATGGAATTTTGAGATACTTAGATTCAAAAGACACTATGGTATAATGAATAGATAGCTGGAGTGGTAGTCAGGAAGATCTAAGTTCAAATCCTGCCTCAGACATTCCCTCACTCTGAGACTCTGGGAAAATCACTTACCTTTTTGTGTTTCAGTTTTTTCCAACTGTGAAATAGACTAGTAATAGTACTACCTTACTGGAATGTTGTGAAACAGACATGAAATAAAACAAGCGAAGTGACTCACAAACAGAGAAAGCTTACAGGGAGAAAGACTGAGAGAAGATAGTGAGACAGAGAGAGACAGAGATAGAGACAGGCAAATAAAGGCTGAGACTGACAGAAAGAAAGAGAGAGGTGTAGATACCAATTATATTTCAACATAGCAATTCTATTTTAATCTGGTTCAGGCCCACTTAGGAGTGTTATCATCCAATATCTGGTATCTTTGATCATACTTTGCCTGCCTTAAAACAATTGATTGAGAGTTAATTTTATTTAATTTCAGAGGTATGAATTAAATAATATCCTGAATTTACTTAAATTAACTTTTATGTTTATTTTTAGTTTACATCATTTGTTTCCACAAGATTTTGAGTTACAAATTTTCTCCCCATCTTCCCCCTACCCACTACCCCAAAACAGTGATCCCAGTGTATACTCCCTCCCACAAGCTACTTTTTCCTATATCCTCCCCTATTCCCCCTCTGACTTTCTGGTAGGGCAAGATGGATCTTCCTATCCCAGTGCCTTTATATCTTATTTCCCAGTTGCGTGTAAATAATAATGATGATAATAATAATAATAATAATAATAATAATAATAATAATAACAGTTTAAAACATTTTATTTTAAAACTTTAATTTCCAGATTCTTTCCCTTCCTCCCCCATCACCCACCAAGATAAACAATTCAATATAGATTATACATTGTATTGCCATGCTCAAGAATCTTCCCAAAAGAATGCTGCTGTGAACAGCTTTTAAGGTTCTGATTACGCAGTATACTCCATTTATTCCTTTACAAATCAAGGCAAACTTTCTCAGAAAATCAAGGTACAGTATAATATTCATAACATTACATCTTATCACAGAAATGGCCACATAGTTTTCACCAAAGTGGCCACAGTATTTAGAACAAAGAACAAAACAATAATCATCTGGTTTCCCTAAGGGGGAAACCCTCCTTACTTAATCACTCAATCATTTCATAATACAAGTGAGTCTTCCACTCATGGGGCAATCAGAAGTTAATTTAATCAGTCACTTATGTAGATTCATAACTACTAAGTATCATTAATCACTAAATACAATAATTAGAAAATTATACAAACCCACCACCCCTTGGTGTCTAGTAAACTTCTATTTCATCACAGTTCAATATCCAAGGAGAGGCCTTTTCTTCATCTTGACTCCAGGTGGAGACCATCAGATTCCCTGGATCCCCTTCCATGGTCCCAGCTCCTACCTGAATCCACCAAATAGTCACCTGGATTCAGAGGCAGACAGCTCCCAGGTTCTCGTCCAGTCCTCTGGGCAGTTCTTATTACATGCTGAAGTTCACAGAGTCCAGCACATCTCAAAACCTTCACAACTTCTGTTGCCAGGAGTTTATGTAAAAAATTCTATGGGAGGGAGAGAAGACTATCAGAGTTGGACATATAATCCAAAGATGCTGACCGTTTTTGAGGCAACCACAAAGAATATTAATGGTAGTAGGGAGATGTTTTTAAAGTCTTAAAAAAAAAAAAACTAAAGAACAATAGATCTAAATATAATTTAAAAGTATAAACTACAATAATGATTACTAATATCTGTGTAGTATTTTAGAATCTGAAAGACTTTTTAAGGATATTATTTTATTTGAACCTTGCAATACTTTTGTTAAGGTTGGCCCTCTGGTTATTATCACTGCAATTTTAAAGCCATGGATACTGAGGTTCAGAAAGATTAGATGTTTTACAAGTGGTGACAGAGCTCCTAAGTGTCAGAAATCTGATTGGAATCCAGAACTTCCTAACTAGAGGTCTCTACTCTATGCCATGGTGTCTCTCAACCACAAGCCATTTTGTATTGTGAAGAAAGTCAAGAAATAATAAGTAGCTTTGTAACCTACACAGTTGAAAAGTCACATATACCAAAACAAGGGAAAGAAATCCTAAATCTCTACGGGTATTATTTTAGGTGTTCAAAACATAAGACCCTTCTAATGATAATGAATAAAACGTGGTGTACTGATAAATGAGGGCTAACAGAACCACTTTGCCAGGTTAATGGATAATGAGAGTAAATCATTCTGCTGGGAAAGTGGAAAATCGGAAATTAGGGGGTGGATCAAACTTCTTTTGCCTGGAAACCCACATAAACACTTATAAGTGCCCATTGGACTTACTGAAACAAGCTACAGAAACCCTTGCCAATAGGGTAGACCCTTGCGTTTATGTTCAGGGACTGTGGTTAAAATACTTATGGTGAAATAGCATTTGGCAACAATTGAATGTGTCAAAATCAGATTGTCTCCTTTTCCATAATCTAAAATCATTTCTTTTTTTTTTCCCCAGGCCTTTGGTGGACAGGAAGAGTTGGCAGGACATTCACTGAGTGATGTCAACTGCATCCAGTGGCAAGACACCTTGATCTTTAGCAGGAAAAGCCTGGCCAGTGCCAGTGAACAGACAAAGCACAGACAAAACACTTAGTAAATGATAAATAGTAATTCAAAAAAAAATTCTAGGAAATGATGCCAGTAAACACATTTTCTATCCTTAGAAGCCACCTGGGTAGACAAAAGGAGAAAAATATACCACTGACTTTACAAAGAGTATGGATATATTTTGGCAAGAAACAGAATAATAGTGCTTGGAAAAAACTTCATAAGCACATATACACTATGTATATATATATATATATATATATATATATATATATATGTATGTATATATCTATAAATGTATATATTATAAATATAATTATATATATGTATTTTCTTGCAAAAATAACGAACCAAGAGTGTCTTTTTATTTTTTTTTTAGTTCAAAAGTTTAACACAAATGAAAATATACAAAGCTTTTTACTCATTTTCTTCACTCCTCAGTCTAGCGTTTGGATTGGTGAACTCAATGGCTAACTGAGTTGCTCTTTCAACAAGAACTTTCCGATTCTTAGCGGAAACATTGTAAGCAATTTCAGCACAGCACGATTTATTGCACATCAGGAGCTCTGCTAGCTTTTTGACACTGTGCACCAAAAACTTCCTCAATCCACTTGACAGCATGTGTTTTGCCTTCTTATTGCTTCCGTAACCAATATTGGGCATCAAGATCTGGCCCTTGAATTGCCTTCGCACTCTGTTATCAATGCCTCTTGGTTTATGCCAATTTCTCTTGATCTTGACATATCTGTCAGACTGGTGCTGGATGAACTTCTTGGTCCTCTTCTTGATGATTTTAGGCTTCATGATGTGTCTGAGTGCAGGCATGGCACTGGTGAAGAGACAGTATCCCCTCCACCAGGAGTGTCTTTTAATAAAGTTCTTCTTTCCCAGGATCACAAAACATTTTTCCCTATTCCTCTTTTAGTGGTTAAGTGTAAGAAACCCTAGTGAATGGTAATATGATTGGAAACAATTCATCTCTGGGTATTGAAAATGTTAGAAATCCAGTGACTGGATGGCTGGATCTTCTGAAAAGAATTATTTTCTCTCTCTGAATTCATATGCATGTGGGTTAAAAACATACAGAATTAAGAAAGGAAAATCTTCATTATAACAGACATTTGGCATAGAAGAAATGTATTGTAGCAGTTACAGAGCTGGCCTAGAAGATAGAAGTTTTACCTTAGGACAAGCCACACAACCTCTCAGTGTGCAAAAAAACTCTCTAAGGCTAAATACCCAAAGTTACAGAGACAGTGCTTACCTGCATTGTTAGAAGTTCCATATGTCTGAGAGTTCCATATGTCATTGAAGTCCCAGGTTCAATCCTTATCCCAGGGCCCAATTTGGAAGAAAAATTCTTTTCTTTTTAAAATTTTTTAAAATTTTAATTTTTTTATTGTTAATTAACTTTTGTTTATTTTTAGTTTACATAATTCATTTCCATGAGATTTTGAGTTACAAATTTTCTCCCCATTTTTCCCCTACCCACAACTCCAAAATAGCAATCCAACTGTATGCCTCCTCCCCCAGTCTATTCTCTCCTATGTCCTCCCCAATCACCCCTCTGACTTTCTGGTGGGGCAAGATGGATCTCCCTACCCCAGTGCCTGTATATCTTAATTCCCAGTTGCATGTAATTAATAACAATAATAATTATATATATATATATATATATATATATATATATATACGTGTGTGTGTATATATATATATATATATATATATATATATACATATACACACACACACATTTTAACATTTGATTATAGAACTTTAAATTCTAGTTTCTTTCCCTTCCTC
>CM053586.1:325290949-325335895 GCA_028646515.1 Pseudochirops corinnae
AAAGGAAACATTTTAAGGGGATGAATTTTTAAAAATCTTTATAAGATTTTCTGATCTTAGAGAAGTGCTTAGGTTTCTGATGAATGTTTTGGCATAGCCTTGAATGAAAAAAAGTTTCATATTTAGTTATTAATTTTTAAATTAAATTTAATTGATTAATTTTAAATTTAATTTCATTTTAAAATTATATTTTTCTGATTTTCAGTACTACAGTCATTTTATTATATGACATGTGACAAGGATGGGTTTTTTTTGTTGTTGTTGTTCAAAGCAATGTTTATCAGCTGGGATTTTCTTAAATGGTATTTTTCTTTGTTTTTCCAACTTTTAGCAGCTTATGCCAACCATACCATAGCCAGAAAAAAAAAATCATTAACAACTCTTGCAGCTTCCAGGTTCTGCTGAAGGTCTTTGCTTATCTAATGGTTAATTATTGCAAAGCAACACTTTCTCAGTCCTTGGCATTGTCTTGTTGCTTTGTTTTTGACTCAAATTTTCTTTGAACTTTGGTGCAACTGATTTTGTTTCACCATGGGCCTGAATGATCACTTGAAGCACTTTACTTACCCACACTAACTGTTGCTACTATATCTGTAATAGTCATTGTAGTATACTCTTTAGGAGCTTCAACATTTGCACATTTCTTGGGAGTCATATCCATTTAAAAAAAAATGCAGAATTAAAACAAAATGAAAGAAAGAAATAAAACCTGTATATAGTATGAGATCTAGCACTCAGACTAATGAAAGCTAGGAAAACTAGATTAATCCAGTTTCATCAGATTAAATATTGAGCCAGCCTGGTGTCAGTGTTGGTATTATTCATTCTTCAAACTTGAAGAAATGAAACATAATGCTGGAATCAAAGGTACATTGTGTTCAACTGTGGCTGATAATTTCAATACAGACACAAATAGTCCATATGAACATTTGAGATAGAGATGTCTCTAGATTTTTGTATCTCAACTTTCTTTTGTACTACTATGATTATGCTTTGCTTTTGAAGTACAGTGCCATCTTTGATGTGACCACACCTCACTGGTAGTCCTGTGTGAGTATCTCCCATATCTGAAATTGGTACTGAAGTTCTTCAGAGAGACCTTGAAAGTGCCCTTCTACCTCTTCTTCTCACTTTTGTGTGAGTGCTTGCCTTGTATGAGTTCTCTGTATATAGTCTTTTAAGTAAACTTATGTTTGGCATTTGGGCTACATGGCCAGCCCATAAGAATTGCAATCTCTGGAGTAGAGTTTGAATACTTGGCAGTTCAACTTGAGATAGGACTTCAGTATCTAGCACCTTATCTTTCCAAGAGCACACACAGTCAGACACACATCCACACTCGCTCACCCATATATAAACCCACAAAAAACAAACAAGTAACAACAACAATAATAACAAAAAACCACGGCCGTTGATGCCAAAATAACATGTCAAGTAACTTGGTTTTTATTGCATATGCCTAAAGATCTTACCATATACTGGAGAGAAGATCAAAAAGAAATATTCCCTGACTTCAAGAAGCAATCTTTATTTTCCTTGTCTTTTTTAAACTTGTGTACCTTTGGTGCCATGAATGTATCAGCCGGGGATGAACATGCATCTGGGTTTGAAGATTGATTTACATTCTTAGTGGGAGGACAAGAGCAACCTGGAAAACACAACCAGCTTTGAAGCTGAATGTTCGTAGAACATAGAGGACAAACGGCAGTTGAATGGTTTGAGAGAAGTGGGAAACTGGATGCCAGAGCATGTTCCTCAGAAGTCAATATCAAATCAGGGAACCAAAATGCTGAGAGTGTCAGGTAGTTGTCCACTTGTAGGTTATAACCCACCTGTCTAAGGCCTTCATCTTTTCATTGCATTTTTCTTGCCTTTCTTGCTTAATACAGTCTCTAAAGACTTGGTATAGTCATTGGTCACGTCCACCAAACTTTCTCATTTCTCAGCTCTGCCTGTTGGGTCATAGACCCCTACAATTTGCAAGGTGAGTCATTTCAGAATTATAGCAGTACCTCTATGCTGATGAGTAGCAATCAATTTTACTATTGGATATATCCATTATGAATTTTAGATCTGGAAATCTGTTAGCGTGTTTATCTCATATGGAATTTTTGTAGGACACTCAAAGAGACATATAATCCAGCTGAGTCTAGATGGACAGTACAACTAATAAGCTTATTCTTAATGGTTCTGGCACAAATGAAAGGTCACCAGACTATAGATGGGGGCACGTGGGTTCTATATGTGGCTCTGCCTCCAGCACTAACGTGTAACCTTGAACATGGCTGAATTCAGCCAGGACCCTGGGATACCAATCTGGTACTTGGCTTGTTTATTTTTCCTCTTCTTTCCCCAATTATTCTTAGATATTGTTGCTGTTGTCTTGCTTTTGTTTGAGTATGAACTGAAAGAAGCAGGCTCTGGGAAGGATGGCATAATGGTGATGGGCTATGTGTAGAGAACATCTTCTCCCTCCCTTAACACCCCCACATCCCCATCAATAAAGTCTTAACTTTAGGCAAGTCTCTATAAAATTGTCTTTCTTGTCTCCAAGACTTATGAGTTCTACTTCTGGCACTATTATACTGAGAGATAATGTGAAATATCTTTCTGTTCTACTCACTGCCATGAGCACAGAAGTTCAGGGTTCTTTCCACAGAACAGTTGATGGCAAGATTAGGAGAGAGCACCTGTAAAGATTTCAGGTCCCTGTCTTGTTTCAGGTATCAGATATTTCATCAGCTTCAGGTGAAATGCAAAACGGAATTCAATGGCAGAAAGGGGAGAGAAACACCCTTGACTTTTCACTTTTAAATCTAGTTTTGTTTGGTGGCCCACTCCTTAATTATCCCTTAACAACAGCTACAAGGCCAGCTTCCTCATGACAGAATAAATTTACCACATTCTGTTTCAATACCAAGTGAAAATTTTCAAGTCATTTTGATTATCTTTCTCCTTCTTTCTGCTGTGACCCTTCATTACCCCCCTGTGGCCTTCCCTTCTGTTATAGTCTCAAGTGCCTTCAACCTATCTTTTCCTATGATTCTCAATTAGACGCCCTCTCTCAGTTGCTGTCTCCTGATAGATCCCCGTGTTGTTCATTGACTTCTGTGGATGCTTGAAAGGACAAAAGTAGACTTTTAAGTTTACTGACATTGTATTTCAGAATTTAATATTTTACAAAATCGAAAGCAGGCCTTCAACCATCGTTGATTTTGAAGAGATATAATGTAAAACACTCAATATCAGGAGAGAGCTATTGTTAGCTAAAAGATTGCAGAAGGGGAGAAATGAATCCATAGGAAATTACATGTTATAAATATTAACCAAACTAAGACCCACTAAAACAGCTTATGCTTTTAGAAATTTCCAGAAACTTTTTGTGGGTTTGTTTTCTCTATCTCAACCCTATTTTCCTAACCCAGTTAAACAGTGCACTACTCTTTCCAGATAATAGAAACTGGATCTGAATTTAGTAGGATTTAATTGCAGAAATTTCTCCAAAAGATATGGGATGGAAAAAAAAAATCTAAATTTTATTCTAAATTTTAAAACACCAAATGTTAAAAAGCATTTTTTAAATCAAAAGGTAAATGATGGAATGGGTCTATCAAGCTTTAATCACGTTTCCCCTTTCCAAATTCAGCAAGTTGCATGCTAAGTGATTCTTGAATTGGTTTTTGTTTTATTCTACTTTCATGCAACAGCAGGCCCATAGTAAATTTCACATTATTTGATTTGCTTTCTCAGTAATTTATCACATTGGGGGGAAACTGCATATAGCCTCGACAAATTAAATTCCAATTTGATTTAATCATTTTCACTTTAACAGAGTGTTAGCACTACGAGATGAAGGAAATTCTTTGTTTTGATTCTTTGTGTTGAGTAATTTTCTTGGCTTTCTTTCCAAATTACTCCTTGAATTCCCCCGCCTCTTTTGTCCTGACTTGTTTGCTAAGGATTGGGGTCGGTCCTGGACATGTCAAGCAAAGTTCTTGCCCTATGTTAAATCAATCTCTTCAAAATTACTGTCGTTTATTGACTTGTCAGAAAGAAATTGATGATGTTTTTTATTTAGACAATTACTTTAAAGTCCTTAGTTTGCAAAAGGTTAACCTTGGGAAGGCACTGGTTGTGCCTATAAATGTTCTGCCCAGGGCCTCTATTGCAGGGGGTGGAATGGGCAGCCTGTAAAACTTTCTAAGCACACTGGCTAAACCAAGTTGAGGGTAAATGACAAAACTTAAGTCTGTCACTGACTTGGGGGGGGGGGGTGTCAACCCAAAGCATGTGAAGACTTTCCACAGTGGAATGGTCAGATGGGAACCATTTGTTCCCATGGTCAGAAAGGCAACTGGAGCAGGGGCTGTGTAGTGCTTAGAGCTTGGTCAGACATAGAAGAAACCAAAGTTAGCCCTTGCATCCTGGGCCATCACCAGTTGTCCTGACTTTTGTTTTGACTTCAATAACTGGAAGACAGAGTGAGGTTGATGACTTTATGAAACCCAACATCACTTAAATCCAATTCATGTGTAAGTCAAGTCAAGACATCATTCATTGATACTGATCCTCTACGAAAATAAAGGATCACCACCACCAATATATACATATATATGTACATATACACATATATAAATATGCTAATGTACTTATATACAAAATAAGGTAAATATAAATAAAATACAAAGTAGAGAGGAAAGGTAGTAGAACAACCAAATGGTTATACAGATATGGATCTATATTAATTCTATATTTATCTACTATCTACTATCATTTATCTATCTATCTGTCTATCTATCTATCTATCTTTCTATGTATCTACCTACCTACCTATCCATCTATCTTGGAAGCTTAGTTGAATGCCCTTCATTAATTAAATGAATTGGTAGAGGTTAGGACCATCTTTGATCCTATCTAAAAGGAATTAGATACATTGTATAACTCAAAAGCCATTATATGATAATTTTCCATTGAAGTTATGTAAAACTCTATAGGATAGTTTCATATAAGGTAGTTTTGCATAGCAGTGGGCCACCATTCTATCAAGTTCAGCACACATTTCTTGAGTCCCCACCGATTACGAGACTATAGTCTGTAAGGTGTTATGAGGAATTCACATTTGAATAACTCAAATTGTTATATTTTATTTGTGAAGTACTTTCCTTAATACAGTCCCATGAGGTAGTTAGTACAAGAATCATTTTCCCATCTTACAAATAAGAAAGGCAAGATTTGCCGAGGTTAAGTGATCTGCCCACCAAGTGGTAGGATTTGGGAGTGGCAGTATAGGAACATAGATCTTGAACTAGAAAAGGACATTGGGGACCATCTATACACAGACACACATGTATATATGTATATATAGTATGAATGTATGCATATACATATATTTTATATAAATGTACATATATATATATATATATACACATGTCCATACCCACACCAATGTGTGTACATATATATGTATATGTGTGTATGTATACATATATATGTATATGTATACATATATATGTATGTATGTGTATATACACACATACCAATATGAATGAAATAAGGGACTATCCCTCATTTTATAGGGATTCAAAGCTGAGGAAACTGTGGCTCACAGAGTGTAAGTGATTTGCCCAAGGTCACACATAGCTAATAAGTTTCAGAGGTAGGAATTGTACCCAGGACCTCTGACTTGAGCTTTTTCCTGTGTCTCATGTGGTTTTGCCTTACTTTAAGTCTAGTTTTCTATTTAAAACAAGAAATGTCCTAATCTGCATGGTACTTAAAACCTTATAGGATAGGTTAAAAATAATAATAAGTAGAATAAAAATATGATACGATATGTCATACACATATATGATAAAGGAAAACAAGAGAGGCAAAAGCAAGTACTGTGAGTGTCCAGAAAAATGAGAGAATACTTCCAGCTGAGGGGAGCAGTGCATGAACCCCATAAGGTGATGGCTTCTCTTCATTTCCCTCAACTGCCTTTTGATAGTGCCTGAAATCAAGCCCCTGCCACAGTTGCTTGAGCTCTTCTTAGAACTTGGATTTGACTCATACCTCAAAAGTAGTTGTCTAGGGGCAGCTAGGTGGCACAGTGAATAGAGCATTGGCCCTGGGGTCAGGAGGACCTGAGTTTAAATCTGACCTCAGACACTTAACACAAAAACTAGCTGTGTGACCTTGGGCAAGTCACTTAGCCCCGATTGCCCTACCTTCCACCCCTCCAAAAAGCAAGAAAAAAAAAAGAAATAAAAAGAAAAAAGAAAAAGAAAAGTAGTTGTCTAATTAATACAAGCTTCTAAATGCCTAAAGAAAACCAATTGTGAGATTTTTAGATAAATGCTATAGCTTAGTCTGTGGTTCCTCAAGTCTTAGATAGAACAATTGAGTATTGCCATGACTTCTATATGGCAGTCGAATTTTAAAAATGCATTGTATATGTTTGTATGTGTGAAGTGTCCAATGACCAAAATACATAGAGATGTCAATTTCAGAACTCTCTCTCTCCCTGTCCCTGTCCCTGTCCCTCCCCCCCATTCTCTCTATCTCTTCCTACCATCTCTGTTTCTCTGTCTCTCACTTTGTCTCTCTCCCCCTTTCTCTCCTTTCCCCTCTCTACTTACTTGATGCCTCCTCCATAAGGTCTTTCCTTACTTCCCTAATTGCATACAAACTCACACCCTTAGTGAATAAGAGTTGAAAAGAACCTCAGTGCTCATCTAGTCAAAGATGTGTCTGGAAGGACTCCCCATTCTCACATACATATGGTCCTCTAACTTCTTCAGGCAGACATCCATTATTTTCCAATTAGATGGGCATACCATTTGTATCTTTTTTCAAGTTATGGATAAAAATTTTAAATAGCACAGAGCCAAAGATCCCTGGGGTACTCCACTCAAGACTCCCTGTAAAGTTGATGTTAAACCATTAACAACTCTTCTTTGAGTCTGATCATATAACTACATAAAAAGTAACGTATTTTATTACTATTATTTATTATCTAATCTACATTTCTCTATCCCCTCCACAAGATTAATCTTTATCCTTTGGATCTACCAGGTAGATCTGACCTCTCATAAATTTTTTATAATCTGACTTTTTCCTATTCTTTTATACTCTAGGAATTATGTATATTTGGATTATATATATGTAAATCTTAGATTTGGAAGGAGCATAATGGAAGATTTAGACTATGGGTTCTTAACCATTTATAGGGTTGTGGACTCCTTTGGCAATGTGATAATAACAGTCAGTACTACATGAACACCAGATTTAATCTTTATAGGTGCACTTCATGTTTATGGACTTGATTGTTTCTCTACTTTTTTTTTTTTCCCAACTCTCCAATCCATTCTTCCCCCAGCTGACAAAAATATTCTCCCTGATTCTCAGGTTAGATCACGTAACTCCCATGCTTGGAGACATCCAATGCCCAAAGGACAAATTGTAAACTCATTTGAACAAAACTGAAAATTCCCAGTAGTCAGCTTTAATGAATGATTGAATTAATGAAAAATATTTCTTGAGTGCACATACTATGTGCCAGATCTCATGCTAAGCACTGAGACTTTTATTCTTTTTAAAAATTAATCTTCATAATGAAAAATGTTATTCACCTCCAGAGAAAGAACTGAAGGAATCTGAATGCAGATTAAAATATGCTTTTCTTCACCTTATTTTTTTCATGGTGTTGTTGGGTTTTTTTGTCTTTTTCTTTCAAAACATGACAAATATGGAAATATATTTTGCATGATTGCACGTGTATAACCTATATCAAATTGCTTACCATCTAAGGAAGGAGAAGGGGAAGGAGGGAGAAAGAGAATTTGGAATTCAAAATAATAAAAAAGAATGTTAAAAAATGTTTTACATATAATTAGGAAAACATGATTCCAAAAAATTAGTCACTTCCCTTAAGGAACTTTGATTTTAACAGGGGTGGACAACAGATATAGAGCAGTGGGTAGTCAGTGAAATTTCAGGCTACAGAATCCTATGGATGATGAGTTGATCTACAGGGCATCCATTTGACACAGCATTCCTAGAAACAATGGTAACATCAATTTGATTATCATATATGGTGTAAAGAAGCATTGAGAATGAAGACCACTTTTGAGAGTAAAAAATAAGGTTACTCTTTGATATGGTGATTTTGAGGTCCTGGGTTGATGTCTGGGTGGAAATACTGCAGGTACATTTTGAGATGTGGGACCTGAAACTTTGGAGAAAGATTGTTTTACTGATAGAAATGAAATTGCCAAGGTCTGGCATTGAAAGAGAAGAGAAGAAAGCCAAGGATGGAATCTTGGAGAATATCAATTTTATTGGAATTTACAGGAGGAAGGAAAAATAAGCCTATGGTCCAAGATTTTTTTAAAAATACATAAATAAATGCTTTATTTTTTAATATAATAACTTACCCTTTGTAAGTCTTTGGATTTCATTTGATGCACTTAAAGCATTATTCCCAGTTGAGGTACATAGGCCTCACCAGACTGCCCAATGTGTCTGACACAAAAATGCTGAAGAATCCCAATACAAAAGCTAAAGAAACATTAGGTGGAGAGGGATTTTTCCTGTCCTTGAAGATCATCTTTCAACTGCTAAAATGCTAAAAAGAGGATTTGGGGAACTTTATTTGTAGAAACTTTCACAAAAAGGACCTATAATTCTGATTCTAATTGGAATTGGAATTCCAATTCCATTGGAAAACTTGTGATCAGCAATGCCTTAAGGAGAGTTTATAGCACTTTACTCTTTCAATTTGTACAATTAATTTCTTTCAATAAGGGAATAAAATTTAAACTTTTTTACCTTGTGAATTTCTTGCCAAGAGTATTTCTATACTGTTGGCAAACTGCTTTGAATTCATGGTTTAGAGATAACTCGAGTATTGGCTAAATGCATGCTAAAGATTTAAAATCTCACGTAGAATTTAGCCGCTGTCCCTCCTATATGAGAGATATCATAGCGGCAACAACTGTGTTTCTCTCTCATGTCAATTATACACCGGCACATTAGCATGATCTTTCAAGAAGTTGAGTCTTTACTCTGACCTCTATTATTTTTTTTGAACTAGGGCACTTAAAGAATTAAGGTGTATATTTTTAGAGGTGGTTAATCTTAAAACAGTAAGAATATACACACCAAATATGTTAATTAATGCTTGCGATAGAGAAAGTATTTTTAAGTTCTTTTAAAAATAATTATTTCATTGAGCAGTGTTTTTAAATTCTCACGGGAAATAGGATGATATAGTGAATAGCTCTTTTGAGATGTTAATATCATTAAAGAGATAATATCCTCCTTTCTTGCAAACAAGATAATATGCAGAATTATATACATACTCGTCCTGATGAATGTGTTGGTTGAATCAGCTTTGAGTAATTACAGGAATCTCCTGGAATGTCTCTTTGCTTTGACCATGGTATTCCTTGTCCTGCTCCCTTAAGAGAGTAGATTAATCTTGTCTGCATGAAGAAAAACATCCCCCTTCCCCCACTTACATGATTCCTTTCATCTGAACATCTTTAAGTGCTTGATAAGTGATTTTAATTATGCCCATTTTACAGATGGGAAATCAAGTCCTTAATAGTTTAAATGGCTCTATCAAAGTTCACATAGTGAGTCAGTGATAGTCAATTGGAGAATCAAAGATGGCTGGAAATGAGCTATCTGATGTAGCCACAAGATAATGCTTTCGTTCTTGATAAGCTCAGATTCATTCCCTATACTGGACTTCAAAGGACAAAATGACCCATTGTGCTTGATAAGCTGCTCTGAACATAAAATCAGTATTCATTCACAAAGACTCTTTGGTTGCCAAGTGCACTTCTGTTGTATTTACATCTGCCAAGCCACAGCTGTACCATATGTATGAAATGATTAAACCTTGAATGGAACTTCATCAGAGATGATTTCAGGTGCAAGGCCAATTTGGGGTGTCCAGGAAAATAGAAAAGAATGACCCTTTTGCAGGGTTGTATCGCCTCAGTCAAATATCCCCAGCATATTACCAGGATCCCACGTCATGAAGCAAAGCTTGCAGGAAAAAAAAAAAAAAATTAAAAGATTTCCTCTTTTCCCCGTTTGGGAAAAAATGCAAAGGATGCTAGCTACCTCAGAGGCCTGCTTATCTTCTGTTGGCTGTCTGACTTTGTCCATAACCCTGTGGGAATATGCTTAGGAAGGCTTAATATTCCTTTTATTTGCTGGACAATCAGATAAACATTGGCAGTAGGCATGGAATTAAACAGATTAAGGGATGCATATTGCTCAGGTTTGGGGAGGAAATAGTCCTTCTGTGTAATGCCTTGCTGAAAACGACGGCAACAGCAACAACAACGACAATAGAATGATGGAATCTCAAATCTGGTTCTGGATTCCACATTATTGGAAAGACATAATAATAATAATAATAATAATAATAACAATAATAATCTGCAGAGGCTCCAAAGGAGAGCAACCAACTTGGAGAAATTCCCTTTCCATTTGGGGATCAGTTGAAGAAATAGGGGTTGGTTAGCTTGACAAAGAGAAGACTTCAGGGAAATGTGACAATTATCTACAAATCTGTGGAAGAAGGATTCAGTTACTCCCCTTCATAGGATAAATTCAAAAATCATTTGAAGAGGTTACATTCAAGTTTAGGCATGATGCCAAGAAAAAAATGTTTAAAATTACAACTGGCCTAAGTGAGAAAGGTTGCCAAGGTAGCAGAGACCTCATTGGAGGTCTTTAAGGAATTACCATTTGTCAAGTATGTTCTAGAAGAGATTCTTGTTCATTCATATGTATATATATACACACACACACACACACACACACACATATATGTATATATATACATATATATGTATATATATACATATATATATGATATGTGTGTATACACACATATATACTATATGTGTGTATATATGTATATGTGCCTCAGAGGAGTGGAAAGAACTTTGAAAGTCATTCAGCCCAGTCCATGCCAGAACCAGCCTTTTCTTCCATATCATTAGAGGTAAATAGTTATATTGTCTCTACTTAAATAGCATAGCTTTATCGATGAAGAATTGGGGTATCTCCACTGAGTGGGAGTGCAACATCTCATAAAGTAATGCTTTTGAATAGTACCGTTAGAAAAGGTTTTTTTTTTTTACTTAATCAAAAATCTCCCTTTCTGTCATTTCCATACAACATTACTAGTCTTTCCTTCCAACACCAAACAAAATGCAATCTCTCCTCATATTATTGTAGTTTTAGAACTGGAAGGTACCTTAGACATCATCATGTCCAACTACTCTATTTTTCAAGTGATGAATCTGAATCTCAGAGAGGTTAAGGGACTTGCCCTGGGTCACACAGCTAATAAGTGTCTAAGGTAGAATTTGAATTCAGATCTTCCTGACCTCTATCCACTGGAATGCCTGGCCATAACATTCAATGTGTCTGTTTTTCAAATACTTAATGATAACTATCATTTTTCCTTCATCCTTTTAAGTCTTTCCTTATCCAGGCTAAATATCTCGAGTTCCTTCTAACAATCCCTTTTATGATGTGGTTTTGAAGCCTCTCACTAATATGGTAATTAGCACACTGGATAGAGTACTGGGCCTAGATTCAGAAAGAATCATCTTCTTTAATTAAAATCTGGCCTCTTATTAGCCGTGTGACCCTGGGCAAGTAATTTTACCCCGCTTACCTTGGTTTCTTCATCTGTAAAATGAGCTGGAGAAGGAAAGGACAAACCACTCCAGCTAGCATCTTTGCTGAGAAAAATCCCAAATGGGTTCACAAAGTGTCAGACTTGACAGAAATGATTGGATCACAGTAATGGAAAATAGTAACTTCCCATTTATTCATGGCTGTTAAGCAAAATACTGGTTGCTTACTTATCAGGTAGATGAGGGGGAAGATGCTTTGTCAGATAGAAGAGGACTTGATGGCCTATGGCATGCTCTCCATTGTAGGCATTCTGTGATTCTGGGAAACCTCAGAGGGGACATGATATCTGTTCTCTCATATTTAAAGGGCTGTCATGTTCATGAGAGAGTACAGTTATACTGTTTGCTCTAGAAGGCAGAAGAAAGACCAAGTGCTAGAATTGACATTGAGATAGATTCTCTGAAATATTGTGTTGCATTCTGAACTTCCTTTCATTGTCACTATTCAAACAGAAACTGACTAATCGCCTACCAAGGGATTCCTGCATTGCATGGGGAGTTGGACTATACCAAGGATTCTAATCCCCGAGGGGTTTCTGGATAGATTGCAAGGGGTCTGTGAACTTGGATGGGAAAAAAATACACATTTATTTTAATATAATTAGTTTTCTTTTTGATCCTATGCATTTTATTTCATGCTTTTAAAGCCATTATTCTGAGAAGGGGTCCTTAAGCTTCATCAGATTGCCAAAGAGGGGCTGTAACACAAAGAAGGTTAAGAACTCCTAGTCTAAAGTTCCTTCCATTTCCATGATTTTATGATTTCATGAGCCTTTGTCTGCTGATACACTTTCTCCTTTGCAAATATCATCGGCAGTAAACATCTTCATTATCACTTTCTTCTATCTCTGTCAGAGGATTTGCTATTGCTACCACCACAAAACGATTTAGGAAATTCCAGCAATTCAATTACCCAGCTATTTTTCCCCCATCAGTAGTATAGCTAGACATGATTCGGGATATACGGTAGAATAGGAGATAGATCCCTATGCAGAAAGGTTTTCTACTGTGAAACATTTCCACAGGAAGGTGTAAAACCTTCCAGCGAGTCCACCAGTAATAACCTGGGCAGTTTAGCATTCAGTCTTTGTCTTGCTACTATAATAAATTTGAGCTGGGTGCTTAACACATATGGGTAGCATTGCTAAGGAAACCATTCCCTTGGTATCCATGTGTGTTTAGCAAGCCTGTCTTGCCTTTGTGTCTGGCTCAGAGACTATATTTCATAGAAGATTAGCGTGAAAATCCAAAAAAATAACTACTATGGCTTTTATTTTGCTTCCCTCTTAAAAGGAGGTGTATCTCACCTTTTGTAAAGGGGCAGCTCAGGGAATCATGGAGAGCTTTCCTGAGGACCTTATCCTTGGCCCTCCCCCCACAATAAGTACAAATTGATTAGCCATGATCGGTTTCGTTTCACAGATGAGCTATTCACCTATTTTTATTCCTCTTTCTGTCTCTGGAGGCAAGGGGACGATGTCAAACAACAAGATGCCTTATTTCAGGGAAAAGAACCCACTGGAGACTTTCTCTTTTCCCTTCTTCCTTTCTGTTTCTTTCCCTTTGTAGCTCTCACTCTCTTTTTCTCCATGATCCCTCCTCCATTTCTCTCACTTTTTAAAATCTCTTTCTCCCTTTCCTTCTCCTCCCTTTTGTATGTCTCTCCCCCCCTCCTACTCTCTTTTTCAACCTCTATCCTTTCTCTCTCTCTCTGTCTCTCTCTCTCTGTCTCTCTCTCTGTCTCTCTCTCTCTCTCACTCTCTCTCTCACTCTCTCTCTATCTCCTTGGTCTATCTACTTGTCTGACTTTTTGTCTTGTGTGCTCTTAAATAGCCTTAACTGCATAGCACTGTCTTGGAGTAACTGTAATACCCACACTTTATTATCTGTCATGGTTGGTAAATTTTTTTAAAAGCTTCGGCCAGTAATTTCAGATTATAAGTAATTGCGAGTTACCATTTTACAATTCAATTTCACTTTTTTTCTTTTCTTCTCTGACTGTAGCTGTGGATTCTCATGGGAGATTTAAAGCTAAAAGGCATACATGTTTTGGAGTAAGATGCCAACTGGGGGATGGTGGTGGTGAAGCCAAAATGGCAGAGAGAAGCCAGGAAGTTGCCTGAGCTCTCCCCAGTTTCCCTCAGAAATAACATTAAATCAAGCCTCTAAAAGAAGGGGAAGACAGCCAGGTGGTATCCAGGCAAGCCAGTAGGAGGCTCTTATCCATAGCATAAATCATCAACCAAAGCCCCATGGTCCAGGCCCAGCAGGCCAAAAGCATAAGCTTTCATTTCATTTCATTTCTAAAACATATAGAGAACTGAGTAAAATTTGTAAGAATACAAGCCATTCCACAATTGATAAATAGTCAAAGGATATGAATAGGAAGTTTTCAGATGAAGAAATTAGATCTATCTATAGTCATGTGAAAATTGCTCTGTCCTTATTGATTAGAGAAATGCAAATCAAAATAACTTTGAGATAACCCTTCACACCTATCAGATTGGCTAATACAACAGAAAAGGGAATCAACAAATGTTGGAGGGGATGTGGAAAAACTGTTGGTAGAGTTGTGAACTAGTCCGACCATTCTGGAGAATAATTTGGAATTATGCCCAAAGACCAATCAAACTATACATACCCTTTTATCCAATGATGCCACTACTAGGTATGTATCTTAAAGAGATCATAAAAAAGCAAAAGGACTAATATATAAAACTATTTACAACAGTCTTTTTTGTGATAGCAAAAATGGAAACTGAGGGAATGCTCATCAAGTGGATAATGGCTGAACTAAATGGAATGCTGTTGGACTTTAAGAAATGTTGAGCAGGTGAATTTCAGAAAAACCTGGAAAGATGTACATGAATTGACGTTGAGTGAAATGAGCAGAAGCAAGAGAACATTGCACATAGTAACAGTAAAAATGTGTGATGATGAATTATGATAGACTTAGCTCTTCTTAGCAATACAATGATCCAAGACAATTCCAGAAGATTCAAGATGGAAAACACTGTCAACATCCAGAGAAAGAACTATGGACTCTGAATGCATATTGAAGCATATTATTTTCACTTTTTTTGGCTTTTTGGTGGCTTTTGGTTTTGTTCTGTTTCTTCTTTCACAACATGACTAATGTGGAAATATGTTTCTGTGATTGCAATTGTATAACCTATATCAGATTGGGTAGGTGGGAGGGAGAAAGAAAAATTTGGAACCTAAAATATTATTAAAATGAATTTTGAAAACTACCTTAATATGTAATTGGAAAAAGTAAAACACCATTCACCAAAAAAAAAAATGCCAACTGAGATTCTCATGTGTCTCGTTGGTAAATGAATGTCACATGTTTAGGATGTGTTTGTTTTTTAAAGTATAGTAAATTATTAGAAGCCACAGCACACACACACACACACACACACACACACACACACACACATACACACACACCAAACAAGCATAACACAACTTATAGAAACGAAACAGATATAAAGCTGTCATCACCACTGTGGTCCTTAGTGATCCTTGCACATTGTCAGATGGTGTCACCTACTCTGATCATCTCAGCAGAAGGAAGATGCTATTTAAAGAGATTGCAATTGTCCAACTTAAGACAAGACTTAGAGAGTGAAGCAAGATGTCAGGAACATCTAAATGGCCCCCTCAGAGTAAATTCTTTTCTTCATGTGAAAGGACAAGGGCACGAGGTTGAAGACATACCAGTAAAAAATAATGATATTAAAAAAATCAGAGCTTTCAAAAACCAAATGCATGTTAGCATAAACAAATGACTCATCTTGGCATGGATGGCAAGGTCAGAGAATATTAAAGCTTGGCTGTATTGCATACTTCAATGGAAGGGGCAGAATAAGAATGTGAAGTTGATCAGGCTAAGCCCAAGGGAGGAGAAGAACTTGGCATAGCTGAAAGGGAGTGATCAGCAAGGGGAAGTTTCTCTGAGGAATAATATTCAGAGGAATCAGAGATAAGCAATATTTAAAGAACAAAGAGCTCAAATATTCAGCAGCAAGTGTGACTTTAACCCAGTGAGAGAAAGCTGTTTTTGGGACCCATAGTAACAAAGAATGGTCAGAGTCAGAGAGTACATAGAAATCAAATGCGATGCTCACAGACCCTTAACTAGAGTGGTGCTAGGAATGCTTCTATAATACTTAACACATAAAACAAATTATAACAATATCCTTAAGATTACCATACAAGTAATAGGGCTATATAAAAACTCATAAAAACAAAATGTATGGCTACAATAACCATATTAAAACAACTACAGTTCTCCTTTAAATAACCACATAACCCAAGCTTGGAACACTATTTAGTGATTAAGCTTGGGGAGAAGTCTATCAGAATTATTGTGCACTGGCCAACACAACAGATTAGAAATTTCCTCTTTTCCCCAGTTGCACAATCTCTATGTAGGGATAATGACCTCAGATTGGTGGGGCAGGCACTTTTAGATAAAATGACTTAAAGGGTGGGAAGGAATCATTCCTTTGATGGAACAGAAAGGAAACATCACCAGTGTCGTCATTTCCCTTCCTATGTAGGGAGTCTGTTTTGTTTTCCATGTAGATACCTCCAAGTACTTCATAATTGTAGAGCAAGCCCCATGTCTGAGTCACCACTTAAATGCTTAATCTCACTCTTTTTGGAAAGTGGTCTCAAGTTTCTAGTGGCATTGAAATTGTGAATTCAAAGAGAAGGTTATCTTTCCACTCAGGGGAGAGGAAGGAGTGAACACAGATCACATATGCTAGATTTGTAATTTACAAGCAAGGAGCTGCCCTTTGGAATAGAATCAGGCCACAGATGCTAGTGACTTTCTTGGATGTGATGAGTTAAGCACCATAGGAACACATCATTTTTCAGCCGAGCTTTTAATGGTTATCATCCTCCTTATTCAGCTCAACATAATTCAGGAAGCTAGAAAGCAATGGATGGAATGATTGACTTGGTTCAAAGAAAATTCGAGGCAAGTTACAGTTTGATCTGTTTAGTTTCCTGCATCTCCTTAGCCCTGTGAGTGAGCAAATAGTTACTGGAATTCTGGCTGAGGGGTTAGACCTAGAGTTAGGAAGGTCTGAGTTCAAATCCTGCCTGAGACCCTTAAGGAGTATATGATTTTGGACAAGCCATTTAGACTCACTTTTCTTCAGTTGTTTTTATACGTGAAATAAGGATAATAATAGTACCCATCTTGCAGAGTTGTTGCAAAAAAGCAGAGGAAATAAAGGAATACAGATAAAATGCTTTGGAAATCTCAAAGTACTACATGAGTGCTAGCGGTCATGATTTTTATTAGCAAGTGTTTGTAAGTGCCTACTATGTGTCAGATGCTGTTAAGTATTAGTATGCAAAGGCAAAAAAGAAGAAAAAAAAATCCCATCTTCCCTCAAGGTGCTTAAATATTGGTGTGCAAATACCACAAGTGGATATACAATATATACAAATATAAAATAATTTCAAGGAGGAGAGAAAGTCATTACATTGGGGAGGAATGGGAAAGGCTCATTGGAGATGACATCAGCTGAGTCTTGAAGGGAACTTCAAGGGATGCCAAGAGCTATAGACCACTTAAGCTCCCACTTAAAAGGTTTGAGGGATATAAAAATTAAAAAAAAAACTATCTCTACCTTCTAGTGTACACACACACACATACATACATATTCCTATTTGAATCCGTTGCTGTAAGGATGGACCATCATACCACAGATATAATAAGACTTAGCCTCATCCTTGGATTGGGAAGCAATGATGATGGAGGCGGTTCCCTTCCCATTCCCCCACCTTCCCAGCCTAAGAAATAATAGTGAGAACCAAACAGGGACCCTGAGGAACTCTCTGATCCTGTGAAGGATAAAGTTCTATCTAGTGAGATTTCTGCAAAGTTTTTAGTGGTGACGGCCCCTCATACATTCTCATTTCAGATCCCAACTCTAAATTGCTTACATTCACTCCATGTGCTTAGATTTTTTTCTCTCCATGAGTCAGTGATCATATAAGAATGGAGGAGTGAGGGAAATCTCCCTTTATAGCACATGATTGAGATGGGCACAGAATCTAGGTACATTAGTGAGCTTTTTTATTCCTCACAGTTTTAACAGTATTTCAGCACCTAGAAGAGTGCCTGGAATATAGTGGGCACCTAATAAATGCTAATTGAATGGTGAGGAAACAAACCAGACCTTCCATGTTGGTGACATTTCTACTTCCATAGCATTTGTGAAGTTATAATAAGTGGTGTTTAAGTAGGGATGGCATCTTTGAACCTTGCTTACATGCACTATCTTATTTGATCTTGAAAATAACCTTGAGAAATGCTAGAGGCACTATCCCAACAGGGACAGTCTATTTGGTTTCCAGGCTTGCTCCTTAGGAATAAAGATGCCTTCACCATCATTGGGCCCCAACTCAAAGAGGCTGAATATTATGTCCTGTGGTGCAGTGGTCCTTCCTCACAGTAGGAGATAAAGAAATTAAAGAGGAATAACATTAAATTTGCCCAAGGTCATACAACTAGGAAGTGACTGAGGTAGTATTCGAATTTAGGCCTTTCTAGACTCTGAGACTGGCACTCTAGGAAGGAAGGAAGTAAACAAGTATTTATTCAGTACCTATTATGTGCCAAACCTTATGTGCTATTCATGTCTCAATTTTATAGCTGAGGAAACTGAGGCAGACAAGGGTGAAATGACTTGCCCAGGGTCACATGGCTAGTCCGTATATGAGGCCAGATTTGAACTCAGGTCTTTCTGACTTCAGAAACAGTCAACTATTTCATACTGTTTTTCATAAACAATTTGCAATTGGGCAAGAAACTAAAATTCCCTCCTTCCTTCTTCTTGTTCTCATTGATTCTTTTATCATCTTTCCTTCTCTTACTTATATCTTCAAAACTCAGATCAAATGTCACCTTCTATAGTCCTCATGCTTCTCTATCTGTTGCAATTGACAATATTTGCCAACATTTTCTCTTGGATGCTCTCTGCTCTCTAGGTTTTGGTAATACAACTCAATCCTGGTGTTCCTGCCACTTGTTTACTGACTTTAGTCTTCTTTGCTGGGTCATCTTCCAGCACACACCCTCTAACTGTGGTTCTTCCCCAAGATTCTAACCTGGGCCTTTTTCCTTCTTTACATTTTGTCTTGGTGACCTGATTAACTCCCATGTGTTTAATTATATTTATGTAAGTAACTTGCGCACCATGTATGAGGTCCCCTGAGGTTCAGTAACTAATCACCGATTGCCTACTGGACATTTCAAACTGAAAGTATTGTAGGTAATCAAACAGCATTTTGAGCACATAGCATGTTATCTTCCCCTTCCCCCACCCCACTCCTCTTCCAAACTGTTCTGTTTTTGTAGAAAAAGCTGCCATTCTTCCAGTCTCCCAGGTTTGTTGATTCATTGTTTTCCAGGACTCTTCACTGTCCCTTACCCCACATATCCAATCAGTTGCCAAATCTTGGCATTTCTATCTCTCTATCTCCCTCATCTATTTTTCTTTACACACACAACCCCCAGTTTAGTTTAAGCCTTCATCACCTCTCACCAAATTATGTAAACAACCTTGTAATTAGGTCCCCTGCCTTAAATCTCTCCCTGCTCCAGTCCAACCTACACATTGCTGACAAAATGATTTTCTTTCAGTACATATCTGACTATGTCACTCCATTACTCAATAATCTCCAGTGGCTTCCTATTGCCCCCAAAGACCAAATATAAACTCCTTTGTTTGGTTTTTAAAGTCCTTTAGAGATTAGTTCCAACATATCTTTCTGGAATTATTATATATTCAAACACCCCCACTCCCAAGCTTGATGATCACTTGATTACCTAAGACCTTACCTAATCCCCCCAGACCTTCATTTATTTATTTACTTATTCATGAGTTTATTTCTTTATTTGTTTGTTTGCTTATTATATGTGTATATGTGATATTTTCCCAATGGAATATAAATTCTTTAAGGACAGGAAGGACCTTGTTGTTGTTTTTGACTTTCTATTCCCAGTATTTAGCACATGGTCTGGCACTTAGGAGACCCTTAGAGTGTTTGTTGCCTGGTATATTAGTTTTCTTCCTTATTCTAACTCTTATCTGCCATTCCCTTTTTTATGTAACTTTTTTCCTCTTTCTTCCATATTCCTTTTATTTTTAACCAAATCTAGAGTAATGAATTTAGAATCCGAGAAATTCAGTTTAAATTCTAAATTCTTACACCCTATATAACGTTGGCTTCCTTATCCATGAAATACAGGGTCACTATATGGAGGGCTTAGATTTGTGTTTGGCCCTGATTGCCTAAGTAGAAGCAAAAAAATGGGTGAAAATTTCAAACACACAAATGGAAACACCTTGTCAGGGGGAAAAACTCCTTACAATTTGGAGGTATTCTAAAATGGAATGGGCTGTCTGAGGTATAGCCCATTTTTCACTTGCGTTCCCCTTGCTTGTAGGTCTTGAAACAGATTGCGGGAGTACTTTGGGGAATGATTACTCCAGGATATCTAAATGTCCTTTCACATGTGAATTAGACTAAGTGGTAGTGCAAGTCCCTTTTAACATTCAGGCTCTGGGATTCCATGATTCAATGAATGACCCACTCAGTATTTCAGCCCCTAGAAAGATGCTTAAGGATGTCCAGGTCTCTTCTTAGATGAATCCTTTTCTTATTTGTGAGGCAGTTATAGTACCTTGGAGAATAGTTGGGATTAGAAGACTTTTGTGTTTTGTGTAAAGAGATTTCGACTTGTCACTACTAAGGAGAATCCTAGGACAGAGTAGCAGGAATTTACTTTTTTTTATGCATTCTACTAAGAAGTTCACACTTAACATTAGTCTATGTATATGTGCATATTTATGTGTATATATACACATATGTATACATAAAAAGAGATTTATACAGATATAGAAAATCTATATATACATACACAATATTTATATTTTATTATATACACTATATAATCAATAAATAAACATTTATTAAGTGTGTAGAATGTGGTATACATTGTGCTATGCACAAGGATACAAAAAGAAGCAAAAGATAGTCCCTGCCCTCAAGGAACTTAACATCTATTTGGGGAGACAAGATGCAAATAGGTATCATACAAAACAAGCTATATGGAGAATACAAGAAGCATAACTAGTGGAGGGAAGGCACTAGAATTAAGAGGGGATGGGGAAGACTTCCTATAAAAGCTGGGATTTTAGTTGAACTTAAAGAAGCACTCCAATCCTGGAGGAGATTTAGAGAAAATGCCTAGAGCTGAGAGATTGACTGTCTTGTTCATGGAAAAGTCAGGAGGCCAATGTTGCTGGATCAAAGATTATGTATGTAGGAATAATCTATAAGAAATCTGTAAATGTAAGAAGGGGCTAGGTTATGAAGAACTTTAAATATCATGATGATCCTAGGAGGCAATAGGGAGCCACTAGAGTTTATTGAGTGAGGGTGGGTGTGATAAGATTGGACATACCTGTTATATACATATTATACACTTAAGTACATGTGTATATACATGCATATTTACATACATACATGTCAATAATAGTGAAGTATGTTGAGTTTATATGAATATCAATATTTCCTCTATGCTATTCTGCTATTTTTAGTTTCAGTTTTCAGGCATCTGTGCAAGAAGTTGTTGAGATCATTTTAAACATATTATAAATTGATTTTAAAAAAACAATAAACTATTTATTTGGTGTAATGAAATCACCCCTCAAAAATAAAAATAAAACAAACAATCTAGTTGCTTGACTGATTTTTAAAAATTTGCTAACTAGGCTTGGGTAGAAGACCCAGTCTATGAGCAGATTCCAGCTAAGATAGCTTTTATTCAGCTCCAGTGAACTTGGCCATGGCTGAGCTTTCTACAGTAACATTGATTGCATATATGAATATTTGGCTGGGACTACTCGCTTGGTCCAGCTGCTACCTTTGGATCCTAAGACAGCCAGTCTAACCCTCAGTGGCATCACAATGCAGACAATATACCCAAACTTAACAGTAAAAGGCAAGAAGTTTGGGGCAGAGGATGGTGGGAACTGGTGACAGAGGTAACTGTTTCAGTCTCTCCTTGTGCCTTGGTATTTTCTTCATAGAAATCATGCATCATTCTTAAGACACACACAATTCCTTTTAAAGGACAGTTTAGAAAACCTATTTGTATTAATGGTGGTGAAAAACAGAATTGTAGGATTTTGACATGTCATTTTTATTTCTCCCAAATCCTGATTCTGTTGCTTGTTGTCTCTTTTAATATGGTCAAGTCATTTAATCTCTGTGGGCCTCAGTTTTCTAATCTGTAAATTGAAGGGATTGGATTTGATGATTTATAAATCTTTTCAACTCAAAATACTATGTATTTAAGAAAGAGATTGACCGAATGTTTAATGTTTCCAGGCACAATGGAAAGAATTTGGGATTAAAAGACAAAAATGGAGCTATCCCTGACCTCAACATACTTTACCTTTTATCATGGACAACAACAATGATAAATACTTTAAAAAAGACTTTTTAAGGTCTTCAAAGCAGTGTAAACATGTCATTTGGGCTAGCATAATCATATATACATATTCAAATCAGAGGCAAAATCCAAATGACAAATAGCACAAAATTTTGAAACTTTTGAAATATTTTAAATTATGGATCGTAGAAGATGATGAGACAATGTTACTTTGGGATGATTTATAATGGCTAATGATACAATCCTCAGCAAATCCTCCAAACCAATTTATGCTTTAAAAAAGGCAAGTTATTACATCATTGCACTCACACTGATTACTGATTGATGCTTGCTCACAGTAAAAGAAATTGGTGATAGTAGAGAGTGTGAGAGTGTCATTTAGTGACAATGTCAAAGGAAAGAAGAATATTTGTGTGACTAATTAGAGCCATGCCTTTCCCCTTCCTCCATATGCAGATTTAGCCAGTCGATATCCAGGAAAGTGGAGTACTTCCAATTTTGCACATTTTGAAAATTCTTATGTTATCCTACTTGAGCACACCTGCTAAAATAAATAATGATATTAAAGATATCCTACTCATCTTCCTTCATACACGTGTTACCTATAGTCAGTGAATAATTCTTCATTCACAGTGTTTGAAGAAGCTTTGCTTTGGCATCAGAAAAGTTGACTTTAAATTTCCAGCTCCGATACTTCCTAGTTGCACA
Source organism: Pseudochirops corinnae (assembly GCA_028646515.1). Lineage (NCBI taxonomy): Eukaryota > Metazoa > Chordata > Mammalia > Diprotodontia > Pseudocheiridae > Pseudochirops > Pseudochirops corinnae. Next base: position 325,313,858 of record CM053586.1, read on the forward strand.
ACCTTGGGTTATTTCTTTACTTTTATAGGTTTTGATCTTCTGAGGAAACTAAAGGGTTTGTATTAGGTTCAATTCAATCAATTTAAGAAACATGGATATTTCCTATTATATGCTAGGTAATGTATTAAACAAGTATGCATATGAAGAATGAAGATTTCATTTTACTGGGAGGAGGAAACAGATGCACAGGTCAATGATACAAAAATAAAACAAAGCATATACTGTATTCCTTTCCTTCTTTAAATTCATATCATAGGAATTCAGATTGAAATTCCGAGGGATCTTGCAGAGGACGGTGGGTAGAGGCATGGGAGATAGGCGCCCACCAAATCAGTCAAAGCCTTGCCTTGGTTCTCTGCCCAGACCTGCAGCAAGAAAGTCAAATCATCGCTTGTTATTTGTATGTGTTCTATAAATCTGGTCTGTTTTTCACTCTCTAAGGTATCATGGCTAATAGCATGTCTCTTAGGAATCTATTACTGCACTCAATCTCATAGGAAGGATATTTTTTTTTTTTTGTCTAATCACTTGTAATGAAAAAACCTTTGTATTGAACCAAATACTTTTCCCCTTGAGTATTTAAACCAATGACTGGCCATATGTTATAGCGAAAAGAACCTTTAAGTCAGAGTCTGAGGACCTGGCCTTCAATCCTAGATCTGCTACTGGAAGCTGGTGTGATCTTGGGTTAATTATTTAACATATCTGGGTTTTTGGCTCCTCTATTTCAAAAGTGGGGTTTTGGATTAATTTTGTGACCAAATCAAATTGTGGTGACAGAATCTCAGCCCCACCAAGGCCTTGTCTAAGCCTTCCCAGATTCAAGTAATAATTCTATACCTTTTCTCACTAATTCACATTAGAAGTAATTTAGCCCAATTTCATTCCACATAAGCTATGGCTAAATTTAGGTAAATTTCTCTTTGATAGAAGACACGAAGAAGAATTCAGGGTTAAGCCCCTACTTTGACACTCATAGTATCATTGTCTTAGAGCTAGAAGGGCCTTATAGTTTAACTTCCTAATTTTACACATGAGGAAACAGACCATAGAAATGAAGTGACTTGCCCAGAGTCACACAACTAGTAAATATTTGAGGCTAGATTTGAATCTGTCTCCCTGAACCTAAGAACAGAATTTTTGTCCACTGCACCAAATTTCTTACATTTAGTGTTCCTGTCAGTACTCTGGCATAGCCTCCATGATCTAAAGATCATCTTCCCATTGGCATTGAAATGGATAAGATTTTATGTAAGAATGTAAACTTCTTGAGGGCAGGGACTATATTTTCATTTTTCCTTATATCCCTACTGCTTAGTATGGGATCTAACACATAGCAATCACTTGACAAATGCTTGTTGATTTGACTTGATTAAATGTAGCTATATAAAAATATGTGAGGCATAATTATAATCACAAACGAATACCTTCAGTTAGAGCACCATGACAAAGACAGTTGCTGGCAGAGTCAATGACAGCAATATTCATTATGCTCCCAATCACTGGTGAGTCCCACCATCCCACTGATGTTTTGATTATTGTCTCCAAAATTGCTAGGCGCTTCTTGACCCACTCTCCTGTGTCATTCTCAGTCACACTAAAATCTGCTTTATCACCTCATGTTCTCTATTTGATTGGAATAGCTGATACAAGTTCTTGGTGCAGCTGCCAACTTGTGATTCTACAGCTTGGGTCTGCTTACAATGTTTCATAGACTGATCTAAATCAAATACAGACTAGGACCTGCCTCCACTTCCCTGAAGTTAGTCTTTTTGTAACACTTAGTACATTTAGAGATATTAATGAAGTGCCATCCAAACACCCCTCTAATCAAAGTATTGGGATCTCATTTATAGACCAACACATTTTTCCTATGTCTATGGGATTCCAAATATGGGACAAATTGCAGAGTTTCCCTAGATTCTTGCATGGATTTTTCCCCAAATTCATATAAAAGGTACCACTAGGAATACAATTTGCGTCATCTAGGAAGAGACTACTTCCACTGGCAATCTCAAGGAATGATACTCTATTTCCACTGAGAGAAGTTCGATCAATTTGGGTACAATAGAAAAGAAAGACTTGAAGTCATCAAATAAGGGTTTAATGGTTTAAATCTTTCAGTTCCTACCTGGGCAACCTTAAGCAAATCACTTGACCTCTATGTGACTTAGTTTTCTATTCTATAAATTAAGATTACTTTTAGGGTCTTTCCAGCTCAAAACCTATTCCAGTAAAAAGTACAAAAGAAGAGAATAGCAAATTTTGTTACCAGGACAGGAAACACAAGCTTGATTTAGTTTCATACAAGGTGGACATGCTGGATACAGATACATAGTGGGAATAGAAGGGGAAGCAGGGTAAGGCAAGTGCAGATATGAGGTCACCCTAGGTGTGGATATTTTTAGTAGATTCTGTTTCCAAATTCTTATCCTTGACAGTTATGCGCTAACCTCAGTTATGCTTATGATGCTGAAGGACTAAAAATATCATTGATATTGGCCCCCACCCTCTATTTTTTGGCACCCTTAGACAAAACTCACAGAAACATAGAACTGTTCAAATTTGAAGAAACTTCATTGGAAATCTAGTCCAATTCAAAGCCCCAAAGAATCCCCACATGCCTTATGAGTCTCAGTGTGAAGGTCTTCAAGGAGGGGGGACCCTACCACTTTCAAGGCAGGTCATTCCACTTTGGTATAGCTCTAATTGTTGGAAAGTTTTGTGTTCACTTGTTTGTTTTCTCACATAAAGTCTGTTTGTTCTTTGTTCTGCCTGCTGGGAACAAGCAGAAGTCTAGTCTCTCTTCCATAGTGGCAGCTGGTGGCATAATGTATAGAGCTGGGGCTCTGGAGTCAAAAAACCTTGAATTCAAATCCAGCCATAGGTACTTACTTGCTGTGTGACCCAAGACAACTCACTTAACCTCATCTGCCTCAGTTTCCTCAACTGTTAAAAAGGTTGGGGATAATAATAGTATTAATCTCCCAGGATTATTTTGAGGATCGAATGCAATATTTGAACATAATAAGTGTTTAATAAATGACTGTTCACTTCCCTCATTCTTCTCATAGGAAAGTCCTTCAAATACTTGAAGGCAGATATCTCATCCCCTCAATCTTCTCTTCTCCAGACTAAACTTCCTCAATTATTTCTACTTATCTCTTTATGATGTGCATTCAAGACCTTTCATCCTGATTGCCTCCTTTGGATGCTTTACAGTCCTCTCAAATGTGAATATCCCAGTTTCAGAAGCCCTGCCTGCTCCCCTGAGTTCCTCTCCCAGGGACAGCTCCATCAAAGATTTATCTGGAGATGCCCTTGATCACCCCAACAATTTTCCTTTTTGTATATACAATTTTTTGGAGAATTTCTTCCCCAAATGGAAGCATATTTGTCTTTGCCTTGTTGAAAGCAATTTGATTTCAAGCTAAGCAAAAATGGCTCTCTTGAAATCCCCATGCTGGGCTACTTCAAAGTTCACTCAGTGACTAGGTACTCTAGCATAGGACTGTCTCATCAGCATAAAGATGAATGCTGCACTCAGTACACCGACCTGTCAGCTCATTTATAAAGATCATAAATAACAATGGCCCAAGGATTGATCCCCAAGGAACCCCGTAATGACATCCATTAAGTCTGACATGACACCGTTTAATAACACAAGTTGTGTGTGCCCTCTTAAGTAGCTAGCACACCGATTAATTAAGGATGATGCCATACCTCGTCCATTCCACTTATCCAGCGAAGTACAAGCATGAGCCACCAATTAGAAAATAAAAACGTATTTAAAGGCACATTGTATTTCCTGTTGGAGGATCTCTTTCCTTGAGTTGCAATGGGGAATGAACTAAAGGGACCTGTCATGAAGCACACTCACAGGCAAACATACATCTTCATTCTCAGGGATCTGAGATTATCGATTCAACATTAAAGTGACTCATTCTGCTTTGTAGCAACAATAACAATAACAATCAGATGGAAAGGGAGGGAGGGAAGAGAGACCAAAGCTTGCATATAGAAATGTCAATTAGGCATTATTTCTGGAAACTTCTGTGATTCTCAAGATGTTTTTGTTGGACTGAACTTTTAAGTTTTCCATTTTTTTATTGCCACTTAAGTAGAGTTAATAGCACAGTCTAGTTCAGGGTGTACTTTGCAGGATTTCTCTGCAAGGTCACTGTGCCTCTGAGTGACATCTATGAATCTCTCCAAATGAACTATCATTATCATTTTATCTCTGGTCCAGGATCAATAGCCAGTTAGGAATAAAGGGGAAAGGGGAAATAGGGTGAGGGGAAAGAGAGAGAAAGAGAGAGAGAGAGATTGAGAGAGTGAGAGAGAGAGAGACTGAGAAAGACAGAGAGATAGATACAGAAGGACAGAGACATTGAATCAGAAACACCCTTTTCAGCAAGGAATATAAGATGTGAAGAGGACGGACAGAGAAATGGTGATAAGGAACAACTTTCCTTCATCTTCAAAGCTGTGGGAATAGAAAAGAGAGAAGGGAGGAACCTCTCATTGGCATTTCAGGCAGACTGAGATAATGATGATGATGCTACATTATTGTACTTAATTATGTTGAATCAATTTGTGATGATGTGGATGATGATGATGATGTTGATGAGTTTTAACTTGAGTCATCTAATGTTCTTTCATTAGTGTAAAGAGAGAGGAGTTGGGGGTGGGGGAGTAGAAGAAACAGGGAGAAGATCAGAGGATCATAGATTGAGACTGTGGAGTCTCAAGGGATTTCCAAGGTCAGATATTCTATTGTTCTCATTTTATAGATCAAGAAAACGAGGCTCAAATAGGTTAATGACCAAGGTCACCGATATAGTAAGTAGAGTAAGCAGGATTTGAACTCAGGCCTTTGTATAAGCTCAGTAGAGATAGAAGAAAAGAGGAAAAGCTAATTGTGAATCCAAGGCCAACCCTCCTGTCACTATGGAGAAATTGTTTAAGCTCATCATATGCATATGAGAGGAGATATGAGCAATGGATATAAGGCTAAACTCAGAGTCAGGAAGACTTAAGCTAAAGTCCTGATCCTGACATATATGCTGTGTAACTGGGAAAATTAAACTCTCATTACTCAAGTATGGTGCATGAAGTCTTTGCAAAACTGCATTAGTAGAGGGAGTTTTCATATCAAGAGGTACTCACGCTCAAGAAACCTTCTCTTCCTATCTCTACACCCACACCCCAAAATATACAAGTATTCAAGAATACCCTCTACTTTAGTGGACAATTTTCAGCAAAATGAACTTTAACTGGAATGGCTAGCTAAGGCCTGGAACAAAAGGAGTAACTGCTATTTTCCTTTCACCTGTTCCCTCCCTCGGATCCCCAGGTCAATGGTGAGAGGCAAGGTCACATATGTAGCCAGTGAAGTCCTCCCTCTCACAGAAAAGGCCAACAGAACAAATCTGTCCTTGCCCCATAGGTCAACTCTGCTGTGGTCTGAGTAAATCACTTTGTGATGTCAGAAACTCCTATCTTAGCCACAGCTGCTGAAGCCTCTCCAGTTGGGGAGCTGGCGCTGCTGAGCGCTTGACATTTGGAAGGTGTATATTTCATCAAAAACCCTCAGTTTTTATAAACAGAAAAGGCATTAGTTTTCTGTAATGACTAGCTAGGGCAAGTGTGAATTGGCTGTCAATTATGAAATGGCTTCTGATAAACTGGGTGGCTGTTGCAGGTTTGTTTCATTTTACTTTATGTTTTAAAAAATAATAGCCCTTGTGATTAGGTGAAACCTGTCTTCATGAGAAGATTTCAAAAGGGTTTATAAACTTAATTGCGTAATTAGATCTCACCCTCAATTAAGGATGCAACTCATTATATCAAACAGCATTAAAAATAAAACATAAGGATAGCTATCTTCCCCATTTCGTATCTGGGGAAACCAAGGATCAGACAGATTCCACCATTGACCTGAGGTCTTAAAACAAACTGCGATGAAATCAGGATTTGTGATTATTCCTTATCTGCTGCCTATCTTCCCTTTCATTAGATGAAGCTGAGATGTCCAGGATGTTTTTACATATCCATCCATCAACACTCATTACTTGGCTTCCTGAGGAGTTATCTGTCTTGCTAGCACAGCATGCCATGAGTCAGACTGATTAAAGGAGAACAGCTGAAGGTCTACAAATCTCCAAAGTACCTAGTTAACATTGGGGATTTATAGAATGTAAGCTCTTTGAGGGCAAGACCGTATCCCACCCCCTTTAAAAAAAATAGCTCTATTGAATAATACCTAGTGATATGCTGAATGAATATTTAGAGGCCCATTCTGATCTCTAGGAGTTTGCCTCCATGACAGTACATCACTTAATCAAAAACATTGTTAAACCCTTACTATATGGCAGACATTCTCAATCAAGCAGCAAACATTTATTAAATACCCAAGGAGGCAGTTTAGTATTGTGAAAAGAGAGCAGCACCTAGGTATGAATTCTCCCACTTGATTTCTATGGGCCTCTGTTTCCTTAATTCTAAAACGAACTGATTGGACAGGATGGTATTTAGAGTCCCTACTAGCATGTGAACTATGATCCTAGAATCCTAAATGTTTAGCAAGAACCCCCTATGTTGCAAGCATTATGCTAGGTACTAGACAAAAAAATGAAATAATTGCTGACCTCCACAAATTTATAGTCCCCTGGAGGAGGATGGGGCCTAGCTAACTTCTTCATTCCTTCTGTTGGTATAATCACTTCAACCAATCAATATTTATTAAGTACCTACTCGGGGCCAGGCACTGTGCTAAGCACTAGGGATACATAAGGAGAATGCCCTCAAGGAGCTTACAATCTAATGGCAGAGACAACAAGCACTATATAGGATAGATGGGAAACAATGAACAGAGGGAAGACCCTACAATAAAGAGGAGTTGGGGAAGACTTCCTGCAGAAGGTAGAATTTCAGCTGAAAAGTAAAGGAGGTCAGGGTGGTCAGTAGTCAGAATGAAGCAGGGGAGAGAGATGTTCAGGCTGTCTAGGAGACAGCCAGAGAGAATACCAGAGCTGAGAAATGGATTGCCTTGTTTATGGGAAGACAGAAGGCCAGAGTCAGTGGATCAAAGAGTGTGAGTCACTTACATATTTCTATCTGGTTTTCCTCTTATTTCCTTTCTGACCAAAAGAGAGTCAAGCACGCAGCCACCATCTTGTTAATAGCCGCAGCTAGGTGGTGCTGTGGATTGAACAATAGGCCTAGAGTCAGGAAGACCTGAGTTCAAATTTGTCCTCAGACAATTAGTATTTTTGTGTGACCCTGTTGACAATGGAACATGCTGTGTTTTAGAAAGAGATGAACTGCAAGGATATAAAATCATTTAACCTCTGTCTGCCTTCGTTTATTCAACTGTAAAACATGGATGCAATTACAGCTCCCAGGTTTGTTATGAGGATCAAATGAGATAGTATTTATAAAACCCTTAATAGGACCTTAATCAATGCTTATTCCATTACACTTAGGAGCTAATATACCTTTTACAAAACCCTACCGTTTGCCACTTTTTCCTTTGCCACTCTCAATGTGCTGGCAGAATGAAGCCATTGAAAAGATCACTGATGATGGTGGGATGCGGGTGACCTTTCTTTGCTATTGTTGGGGTAACTATGAAGTAGTCTGTCTTTGGGGAGATTTCCTTTAGCAGTTTTTAAAGACTTGTTCACCAGAGTAAAATTGTCCCTGCTCAATAGAGATTGATTTTGAACACTGATTCCTGGGGCTAACACAGGAGAGAGACCCCTTGCTGAGCCCTTGTTGGGGGCTGGATGTGTTGTCTTCTATGATAGCTGATCTTATTGCTTTCCCTTTTTCATTTCACAGAGGCAAATGTTGGGAACTGGAAGGTGGCGAGTTTGCCTCCGCCCTCATTTCTCCAACCATCAGACCTTTATTGTGTGCTTTGGGTTTACCAGTGATGTTTGTCTGATAGCTTGCCTCTTTGCACACCTTGCCTTTCTGTCCTTAAGCTTCCCCATGTCTCCATCATTCTTCCTTCTTTGATGCATTTCTCAACATTTTCAGAGGAGAATAATGTCATTATAAGAGAAAGGTGTAAGCCTACAAACATAAAAGAGCAGAGGTCACTTTTTTTTTCTCCCTCTCATTTATACTGTAACCTTTTCTCCCTTTATTTTTTAGGTCTTGCCCATGCAATCAGGTAACAAAGGATAAGGATGAAGGATAAGGATAAGATCTGGGTGAAGAAATCAGTTGCAAAAATCCTAATTGCATATTATTACATACCCAAGAAGGATGATTGAGAGATCTATAGATCTTGTGCAATGTAGCCATGGTGCCAGCACAAGAATTTTAAGATTAACATTGTGCAAGAATGGCCAAGATAGGGCCTCATTTAGGGCCATGGGCAAATGGATGTTCCATGAATATCTCTTGATCACATGCATAGAGATTTGTATCCTTTTGATATGTTTTAATATTGTCATAAATAAAATGATATTGGAATGCAGCAGTACAATGAACATGCTGTCTTTTAAAAAAAATGATAAATTGTAAGGACATACAGGAATATAAAGTACAGTTGAGATCCTTCCTATTCAGTTTCCTCCATAGTCACATCCTGAAAAGCATGTTGTTATGCACACAGTCTTATTTCCAGGAATAGCTTTCATAAATAAGTTACTGTTTTAAAAAATCAGATTTTTAATATTTTATATGAGCATGTCTATAGGTTATGGATTCAAATAAACAATTTAGTCTGGCAGGTATACAAATTGTTTATGTTTTTTTCTGTTTTGTTTTGTTCTGACATGACCCCTTAACCTGTCCTACAAAGTTAAACCTTCTCACACATAAAAGAATCATAATGATGATGATGATGATGATGATGATAAACCAACTGATAGAGAAATACGTTTGATAATGTGACCCCATTACTCATAGCTGTGATCCCTACCTCTCTACTGAGAGGAGTAAAGCATGTTTATTTCTCCAGGCATATTATTTCTCAAGGCATCTCCTTTCTCTAGGACAATGGTTCTCAATCTGTGGTTTATGTTCAATTTGTAACAATGAAAATACATCCTGCATATCAGATATTTACATTACAATTAATAACAGCAGCAAAATAACAGTTATGAAGTAGCAAGCAAAATAATTTTATGGTTGGGGGTCACCACAACATGAGGAACTGTATTAAATGGTCGTGGCATTAGGAAGGATGAGAATCACTGCTCTAGGACTACAACTGGTTCATGAAAACCCTTCATATCTCAATATAGTGCAGTTCTAAACAACAACAACAAATATTAGTTATCTCCAATGGCCATGGTACTGTACTAGGCACTGGAGATATAAATAAGAAAACTAGTTTGAATTCTAGATGGAATCTAAAAGGGAGTGTAATCTAGCTTTTTCATTTTACAAATGAAGAAAATAAGCCTGAGAGAGGGTAGAGTGACATAGTTTGAGCTATGTCATTCACAGTCTGAGACAGAATTTGACCTTATTCCTGAATATCCAGCATATAACATACCATATGCCACATTACTCCCTATAGAATGCCTTCTTGTCAAGGAGCTAAGTTGTTTGGAGAGGTTGAAATTTGCCAAGTCAACTGTTTTCTTAATTGGCCTTTGTAGACTGAAATGGAAACAAAAGATTTTCATTTGATTTATGTTTTGACTTCATTGTCTTTTGAGTTTTTGTCTTGATCTTCATTGTTATCATAGTAGCTTTTCACAGTCAGGTCCTTTTTTCTTGTTTTCTCATTTTTTCCACGCTATTTCTTGTTTTGGAACTTTATGTTAATGTTGGGCTTCAATGTTAATGGTGGTGGTGGTATGATTAATTATCTCAAGCTTTAATTTTTTTTTTTTGTATGCACTACTGTTTTCAGAGTTAGTTCTGGGTGTTTGGATGTTTTTTTGGTGCTTTCAAAGTACTGTGATCTGAGTAGAAATGTCATCATTGCTCTTCTGCTCTATACTCTGGCCCTTGCCAAGGAAGGATCTTTGATCTCTTGGGATTGCAATTAATACCTGGATACATATTAGTTTAAATTAAGCAATGCAAACCAGATCACAGTCATTTAGCCTAGAAACTTAATTTAAAATGGTCTTCCTAGAACTTCCATAAGGTTCAAAATCAAGAAACAGGATGGAAAAATGGGAAAACAATAAAAAAGGACCTGACCATAAAAAGTTACTATGGTGATAGGGAAGATGAAGACAAAAACCTCAGAAGGCAATGAAGTCAAAATATCTATAAGCAAAGCCTCAAAGAAAAAGTAAATTTGACAGAAGCTGAACAAAAATTCCTGGAAGAGCTAAAAAATGATTTTCAAAATCAAATAAGAATGGTAGAGGAAAATTATGTAAAGAAATGAAAGAAAAGAAGAAAATTATAAAAAAAATTAATAGCTTTGTGAAAGAGGCACAAATTACAGAATTTGCCAAATGGAAAAAGAGGTACAAAAGTTCACTGAAGAGAATAATTCCTTAAAAATTAGAATTGGATAAGTGGAAGCTAATACCACCACTAGACATCAAGAAATAATAAAACAAAATGAAAAGAATGAAAAATAGGAGAAAATGTGAACTATCTCAAAGGAAAAATAAATGACCTAGAAAACAGATCAATGAGAGATAATTTGAGAATTACTAGATTATCTTAAAGACATGATCGTGTTTTAAGAAATTATCAAGGAAAATTGCCCTAATATCCTGGAATGAGAGGGTGAGTAAAATAGAAATTGAAAAAAAAAATCTACTGATAAGCATCTGAAAGATATCCCAAAATGAAAGCTTTCAAAAAATATTATAGCCAAATTACAGAATTTCCAGATCAAAGATTAAATACTTTAAACAGCCATAAAAAGAAAAAAAAAACACATTAAAATATCATAGAGCCACAATCAGGATTATGCGAGATTTAACCACAACCACATTTAATGAGGGGGCGGCTTGGATTATGATATACTGGAAGACAAAAGAATAACCTATCTAGTAAAACAGTATAATCCTTTAAGATAAAATGGATGTTTATGATTTTCATGAAATATAAGACGTTCAGTTACTCATGATGAAAAGACCAGAGCTGAACATAAAATTTGATTTTCAAATATAACACTCAAGCAAAACATGAAAAGGTAAATATGAAAAATAAATCATAAGGAACATGATAAGATTAAACTGTTTATTTTTCCATATGGGAAGATAATGCATATATTTTCTAAGAACTCTATCATTATTAGAACAGTTAGAAAAATTCTAGAAACCTCTAGAACAGTGATTCTCAACCTTTGTAATGCTGTGACCCTTTGATACTTGTATGTTGGTGTATCTGCATGTGGGTGGACCTGCCTGGAGACAGATAGAGGAGGAGCAGTGTCTTGGTTGCTAAGACCATCGGAAATATGTGTTTTCCGATGGTCTTAGGCAACTCCTGTGACAGAGTTGTTTGACCCCCAAAGGGGTCGTGACCTACAGGTTGAGAACCGCTGCTGTAGAAAGAGGTGTGAGAGTGAGCCAATTTTGTCAGGATGGCATAAAAATGGATAGTCAAGAAAGAGTGATAACTTGGGAGAAGGAGAAGGGATAAGAAGAATGGAGGAAATTATCACATAAAAGATGTGTGTAAGGAAGAGTTTTTTTTACAGTGGAGGGGAAAGTGGTGAGAGGGATGGGCAACCCTTGAACTTTGAAGAGGAAAATGTGTGTGTGTGTGTGTGTGTGTGTGTGGGTGTGTGTGTGTACAAACACAATCAATTGATAATGGGAAACTATTTTAACCAATAGGGAAGTAGGAGGTAAGGGGAATAATAAAAGGGAAAGCACATAAAAGAAGGCAGAGATTGCAAGCAAAGCAGACTGTTAAGGAGGAGCAGGATGAAAAGAGAGAAAGAAGGATAAACAGAAGAGAAAAAGTATAGATGGAAAGCAACAGTTAGAAATCACAACTGTGAAGGTGAATGGGATGAACTCACTCATAAAACAGAAGCAGATAACAGAATGAATTAAAAACCAGAATCCAACAATATGGTGTTTACTATAAAGACACTTGAAACAGAGACACACACACATGGAGTTAAAACAAGGGGCTGGAGCAGAATCTGTTATGTTTTAATTGAAGTAAAAAAGGCAAGCATGGAAATCATTATCTTAGACAAAACAAAAGCAAAAATAGCCCTAATTTTAAAAAGATAAACAAGGAAACTACACCTTCTTAAAAGGAAACAATTACAATGAAATAATATCAATGCTAAACATACACACACCAAATGGCATCACATCCATTTTTTTTAAAGGAAAAGCTACATGTATTACAGGAGGAAAAAGATAGTAAAATCATACTGGTTGGGGAACCTCAAATTTCAACTCTCAGAACTAGATATGTAACCACAAAATAAATAAGAAATAAATAAAGGATATTAACACAATCTTAGAAAAGTTAGACATGATAGACCTCTGAAGAAAACTGAATGGGAATAGCTAGGATTCTACCTTTTTCTCAGTTATACATGGCACCTTCACAAAAATTTGCCATATAGTAGATCATAAAAACTTCACAATCAAACGCAGAAAAGGAAAAATATTAACTGTGCCCTTTTCAGACTATAGTGCAATAAAAACTATATTTAATGGAGGGCAATGAAAGAGTAGATTAAAAATTAATTGTGAAACAAATAATCTAAAGCTAAAGAATGAGTGGGCCAATATCATAGACACTATCAATAATTTCATCAAAGGGAATGATAATGGTATAATATTCCAAAAATTGTGGGATGTAGTAAAAGCAGGACTAAGGAGAGAGTTTATACCTCTAACTGATACATAATTAAAGGAGAGAAAAAGCAAATCGGTGAACTGGGCATGAAACTAAAGACAAAAAAACCTAGAAAAAAATAAATTTTAAGTCCCCAATTAAATATCAAAATGGAAATTCTGAAAAGCAAAAGAAGGATTAATAAAATTTAAAATAAAAGCAAACATTGTACTAATGAATAAAACTAGGAGCTAATTATATGATTACAATACCCCAAACAATAAAATAGATGAATTATTGGTTAATTTGATTTAAAAAAGAAAGAGGAAAGCTAAATTGCTAGTATCAAAAATGAAAAGGGCAAAGGCACTAAACAATGAAAATGAATTTAGAGTAATTATTAGGAGTTATTTTGTCTAATTATATGCCAGTAAAATGGGCAATCTAAGTAAAATAGATGAACATTTATAAAAACATAAATTACCCAGATCAATAGACAATAGAAAACTTTAATAACCCTATTACAGGAATAAAAGAAATTGAACAAACCATCAGTGAGCTTCCTAAAAAAATTTCCTAGGACCAGATGGATTTACAAGTGAATTCTACCAAACATTTAAGAAACAATGAATTCTAATACTATATAAACTATTTGAAAAAAAAAAAAAAAGTAAAGGAGTTCCACCAAACTTTTTATTACATCAATATGGTGCTGTTACCTAAGCCAGAAAGAATACAGAGAAATAAAACTGTACACCAATTTCCTTAATGAATATTGATACCAAAATTTTCAAAAATTTCAAAATAATAAAATATTATCAAGCAGTATGTCATAAAGATCATTCACTGTGACCACTTGAGATTTTTACCAGGGATTCAGGGCTGGTTCAAAATTAGGGAAACTATAAAAATAATTGACCACATCAATAATAAAAACAACAAAAATCTCATGATTATATCATTAGATGCAGAAAAACCTTTGTCAAAATACAGCAGTCATTTCTATTAAAAACAGCAGAAAACATAGGAATCAATGGAGCCTTCCCTAAAATGATACATACCGTCTATCTAAAATCAAAAGCAAGCATTATCTCTAATGCGGATAAACTTTAAACCTTTCCAATAAGATCAGGGATGAAGCAGGATGTTCATTATTTACCATTATTATTCAGTATTATACTAAAATATTATTTATAGCAATAAGACAAGTTATAAGAATTGAAGAAATAAAAATAAGCAATGAAGAAACAAAACTATAACTTATTGGAGATATCGTGCTAAATTTAGAGAATTCTAGAGAATCAACTAAAAAAGTAGTTGAAAGAATTAACTTTATCAAAGTTGAAGGTAAAAAAATAAAATCACACAAATTATTAACATTAACAACAAACAAGAGATAAAATCATATTCTAAGGAGTCTATCTGCCAAGACAAACCCAGAAGTTATATGACCATAAATATAAGACATTTTCAGAGAAACAGACACCTAAATAAATGGAGAAATATTAATTGCTCATAAGTAGAGCAAACCAAAATAATAAAAATGACAATTCTACTTAAGCTCCTTTACTTATTTAGTGCCATACCAAACAAACTACTTAACAGTTATAGAGCTAGAAAAAATAGCAGCAAAATTCATCTGGAAGAACAAAAAGGCAAGAGTATCAGAGGACTCCATGATAAACAAAACATTAAGGAAGGCAGTCTAGCATTTCCAGATTTTATTTCTGGATTACAAAGCAGTAATCATCAAAAGCTTCTAGTACTAACTAAGAAATAGAGTGGTGGGTCAGAGGAAAAGATTAGTTATGCAATTCACAGTAGTAAATGACCATAGTAATCTAGTATTTTTAATCCACTTAGAGATACAAGTTTTTAGGGTAAGACTTCAAGATGTGACAAAACTTTCTGGGAAAACTGGGAAGCAGTTTGGCAGAAACTAGGCAAGGACCAACATCTCACACTATACACATAGAAAAAGTCAAAATGAATACATAGTTTAGACATAAATTGTGACATCATAAGCAAATTAGAGGAGCAAGGAAAATTTTACCTATCAAAGCTATGAAAAGGGAAGAATTTATGACCAAATAAGATAGAGAAGTTGTGGCCTTTAGATGGAGTCCAAATTTTATAGAACAAATTATTTTATTAAGAAGATTTGTTTTGTGAGATTTGGATTCAGTCAAAGGACTGTACTTGTGGACCTAGAGGGCCACATGTGGCCTTGAGGCCTCAGGTTCCTCAACCCTGCATTAGACTTTATATTGTAATATTAATGGTCCCAATAAGTGACCCTGCGCTACTTCAGAAGGTTTCCGTTTGGGCTCAAAAATGCCATGGCTTGAAAGTAAGACCACACCATGTTGTGAATTGCTGGGATGTATTAAAGTGGGTCTTTTGATGCCTCTAAAGTGACATCATCTGCACTAAAAAATCAATATCTTTCTCCCAGGTCAAAATCTCACTGATGTTTTGTTTCTTCCATGAGCTCACTAAAAGACCCTGTTGAAGTTATTTAACCTCTCAGTGTTTGTTTCTTCATCTGTAAAATGAGGATCATTATCTTTACCTACCTCATAGGGCTGTTGTGCAGATTAACTAATTAATGATTAGCAAGTGCTACATAAATGCTAAGTATTATTAAGGAAAAGCTAAGTATTTTCAGTGCCTTTGGGTAAGATTGTTACTTAGCTGGGAAATGACTCCAAGCAGACTCCGAGTCAGTGATCATCTTATAGCCTGGATGGAGGTTGCTAGCTTCATCCCTGGAGAGAAGTGGCTGACTTTGGGTCCAACTGTATCCTTCCCCCCCACCCTTTTCACTGGGAAGTATCCAAGCTATCTCTGAAGAGGTGACACTTATAGCAGGGCTGTGTGTTCCTTTTCTAACATATTTGAAAAAAACAACAACTGATAGGTGATGGTGAGGTATGTTCATTCCAACCAAAGGAATTAAATGTATCTAACTACTTATAATGGACTGTCTCCTTCCTACATGTATTCAGGCTTATTATGATAACTGTCAAATATAGTCATACACATTTTCTGTTCTTCACATCATAGCTAAACTCAGCTAAGACTTGGATTAATGGTTAATATGTAGCTTCTACCTTCTGTGAGCTTTTTTTTTAAAAAAATTTTTAAACTGCCTATTAAATGTACTGATCATTTTAAAAATAGCCCTCCCCCAATTAGTTACATAATCAAAGAATACGAATAGTTTTTAGAAGAATTACAAACTACATACAACGAAATGAAAAAAAAAATGTACCAAACTGTTAATGTTAAAAAGAAATGCAAATTAAAAAACTCTGAGGTTTTATATTATACCCTGCTGATTGGCAAAGATATTGAAAACTGTTTGGAGAGTCTGTGTAAAGACAGGCACAATGATATTTTGTTGATAGAGCTGCAGTATGGTGTAACGGTTCTGGATTTCAGTTTGGAATTAGGAAAGAATGTGACTACCTGATCACAGTCTTTGACCCAGCCATATCCCCAATAGGCAAAAATAAAAATAGTAAAAGACCAAAATATATACTATTTCCATTAGCATTCTTTGTGATAGCAAAGCACTGGAAACAGAATAGATAATCATTGATCAGGCAATGACTGAGAGAACTATGGTGTATGAATATATTAAAGCATTATTATTTAGCAACTTTAAGGAACTTAGAGAAATATGAGAAGATTTGTATGGATTGATGCAGAACAAAATAAGCAGAATCAAGAGAACAAATATCATCACTACATAGCATAAATGAATGAAGAACTAAAAGGGAATTCAACAGAGTTAAGGAAAAAAAAAAAACATTAAAGGTCCTGGAGAAGAGATAACATGACATACCTCCTCCCTCAAAAAAATTACTAGGAATATGGTATACATTTTCAGTCACAATCACTGATTAGATCTTTTTCCTTAATTGTTTTTTCTGTGTCACAAGGAAGGGTTCAATGTGGAGGAGGATAGGATTTTGATATAAAGACAAAAAGGAATAAAAATATTAAGAAAGACAAAAGAAAAGTAAAAATAAAATGTTTTACTTATATATCTAAATAGTGTCAAGGAAGGAAAGAAAGCATGTTCATAAGGGTTATATTGTGTGCACAGGTCTATATTTAAATGCACACACATAGATGAATGTGTATCTATCTATATAAGCCTATACATATATATGCATACACTGACATACATAACATGTTATGGTCACAAAAGAAATAGAAACAAAACATGAGTGTGATGACTGAGAAATCAATAAACGAATTGTAGTAAGAGGACACAAATACATGTTATCAGGCTGTAAGAAACAGCAACTATGAAGTATTCAGAGAATAAAAAGAGCAAGTCATATATGAACTTATACAGAGTGAAATAAATAGAACCAAGAAAAGAATGTACATATGTCAATAATTATGTAAATTATGAGATCAGTAAAAACAAAGCAGAATATTACGTAATTATAATGTCCAATCTGTACTACAAAGAAGATATAAAAAGAATATGTTAAAAAAGCAGGAGACTATGAGTATATAATGTTGCTGTTCTAGTCATTTTTGCCTAAGAGCTTTATTTCTTTCCTTATAGAGGAAGGCTTAGTAGTTGTTGGTTATGAGGTATATCTAAAAAGTCTATGAAAAAAGCAATAAATCAATAAAACTTAAAAAAAATGATTTTGTCTGTTTTCTCTGCTACCTTTGGTAAAGTCAACACAGTGGGGAAAGATTTGAGCCTGAATTCCTTTTCCTATTCCTGTTCAGGAATTCAAGATCTTCTGGACAATGAAAAAATAAAACACTTGATAATATAGAGATTCCCCTCCTGACCCTATTCCTCCTCTATTTTATGAAGCGTCCTAGGCTTAGTTTTCATTCTTTTTCCAGCTCTCTTCCAGGTTTCTATGTTTCTACCATGAATGGGAAAACTGTGACTACGAGGTCACATGTGGCCTTCTAGGTCCTTGAGTGCAGCCTTTTGACTGAGTCCAAGTTTTACAGAACAAATCGAATGTGGCAGAATGGTATAAGAGGTGGGAAACCTGAGGCCTTGAGGCCACATGTGGCCCTCTAGGTCCTCGAGTGTAACCTTTTGACTGAATCCAAATTTCACAGAACAAATATCCTTAATAAAAGGATTTGTTCTATAAAACTTGGACTCAGTCAAAAGGCTGCTCTCAAGGACCTAGAAGGCCACATGTGGCCTCAAGGCCTCAGGTTTCCCACCTCTTATACCATTCTGCCACATTCTGGAACTGTCCTCAAAGCCTGAGGCTGCCTAACCTTGTAACATCCAAACATCCCTATGGCCTTCTCTACATGTAATATCTCACTAGAAGGTCTTCCCTCTTCTGCCATTGGTGACTTTGTACAGGTGCCTACATTTTATGGAGTAGCATAGGCAGGCCTTCCCTTCCCATTCCCCTCCTTGTTCTTTTTTTCTGACTTTCAGACTTCAGTATCATGCCCTTCAGTTCTCAGGTCCCTTTTCTGTGTTGTCATCCCCAATTAGATAGTAAGCTACTTGAGGGCAGGGACTGACTTTTTTGTTTGTATTTGTATCTTCAACACTTAGCACAATGTGTGAGACAAATTAAGCACTTAATAAATATTTGTTACCTCCTTCCTTCCTTCCTTCCTTCCTTCCATCCTTCCTTCCTTCCTTCCTTCCTTTCTTGTTCTGTAAGCAGAACCTCATTGAATAAACAAAGACTTTTTTTACATAAGAGGAGATAGAAACAGGAAGACAGGGAGAAGGGGAGAGACACACAGAAAAGCAACCAGAGATTTAATGACTGGCAAGGAAATGGCCTTTTGGGGAAGGGTCTGACTCACAAGAAAGAAAGAAAGAAAGAAAGAAAGAAAGAAAGAAAGAAAGAAAGAAAGAAAGAAAGGAGAGAGGGAGGGAGGTAAGCAGGAAGGAAGGAAAAAAAAAATTCATAAAAAATGAGCTTTGCAAATTGAGGGCAAAATACTTACCAGTAAGCCCAAAGAGGGAAAAAAAAAAAAAATATATATATATATATATATGCAATTCTGAAAAGATGATGGAACTGAATTACAAATAAACCTGTTCTTCACCCACTCAAGCCTTATCAAGAAGGCTGCCAGAGACGCAGCTAGGGGAAAATGGAAGAACACAGCCTTCTCCCCTTTTACCTGTTGAAAAGAGGAAATAGAAAGCAAAAGTGACCCTCAGAGACCTAAGTGTATCTAAAAATCTTTCACGTGATTGCTGATGGAGTTAATCCACTTGCAGTCTCCAGATTGTTGGAGACAACACTATACTTTCTAAATTTGGACTTCTTTGCCAAATTTACAGGTCCCTACAAGCCCCTACAAGAGTTTTGAATCAAAGAGCACTGAACCAATAAGCAAGAGGAAGCTGCTGCCTCAACTCAGCCCTATGACTCATTGCCTCCCACTTTCCCAAGAACTAATGTTCTACCTGGATCCAAGTAGGGGAGAAGTGAATTGTTACCACTATCGCCACCTCCCCCATTCCAAGTAACTAGAAGGTAATGCGTGCTGGTGAATAACGATGATATTACCGAGGGATAGCTATGCAGATAGACTCCCAGTCTGGGAGTTCTGGCTATTTGACAGCTTAATGGGGGGATTCAATATGATAGTTTCTATTAAATTTTATTTTGTAAATGTTTTGATAACATTTCAATGTGCTTGTTTTTCTTTATAATTTTATAGATACTTTAACAAAATAGGCTTGATTTTTTCCCTCATTCTGAAAATAGAGGGACAAAACTCTTGAATGACTGCATGAATGCCCTGGTTTCTGGGGTTAGACGACAGGTAGGTTGAACCCTCCCTATGCCACCTAATACTTGTGTGAGCTTTGCCAAGTTACTTAGCTTCTCCATGTTGCTATTTCCTCACTTTTAAAATGAGAAAATAGAATCAGATGAACTCCAATGTCCCTTCTTACTTAAATCTATGTTTTTATCATCTTACCTGTATAGCCTTGGGAAAGTCACCTAAACTTTCCCAAACATTTGTTTACTTATTTGTAAAACACGGTGACTGAGATAGATTGCTTCTATGGTCCTTTCTGCCTCAAAATCTATGATTCTCTTTATATAAATATATTCTCAAGGGAGAGGAAAAGATTTCTCCCCACCTCACTGCAGCCTACAAAGCTTCCAGAACAAGGGCCTTGTACCTCTTCCAAGTGAGAGATCATAAATGGCCACTTATCCAATTTGAGGTATGCCTAATCTTAACCAGAAGCACAGAATGTTGACTTTTATATTGAGTGTCTCCAGGGCATGGAGGTGATTAGCCATTTCTATGGCTGTTTTATTTTGGGGAATATAACTTATCTGTAAGAAAACAGTTGATCAGGAAGCTTCCAGTATATGTAGAGAGCCAAAAACAAACAAACAAACAAAAACATTGCTCATTAGAAATAACAATCTCTACAAGTCTTAATAAAACCGTGGATAATAAAAAATGTTTGATCCTTACGAGAATTGTTGATCTAAGACCAATTTCTAGTGGGCATATAAACAAACATTCGTACAAATACATACACACATATACATACAAACATACACATTACTAACATCCTCTTGACTGCCTGCGGTTTGTTTAACCAAAGGGACGGAAAGAAGAGAGAATGTGGAAAATTTTGGAAAATGAGATTTTGGATTTTTTTCCAATGGGCAAATATACAAACCTGTAGTTTAATACAGGGCAGATCAGTCCAAGGAAGCAGATATACAAAGCAGTAGAACAGGTTAAGGCAGTAGTTGTTTCATAGCCTTTCAAATTTCAGGTTGCTTTTACCTAAAAGAAAGCAATAAGCCAAGTAGCATTATCACTTTGTTCAATGTCAATAAAAGCAATTTCTAAATTGTGTGTATATGTGTGTGTGTGTGTGTGTGTGTGTAATATGTATGCTTGTATGTATTTGAAAGCTCAGATAGGCCTTTAGAAACTGGACTCTTCTTCATTTATCCCAGTGTTGGTTTGTAGTTAAAGAAAAATTAGAGGGTAAAAGGAATTCTTGCCTTTGGAGAGACGTGAGATGTGAGGAAAGCCATATGTTTGTTGTATTTTGCTTAAACCAACCTGCAACTTAGTTCATCATTTGTAGGGCTACTGACATAGCATTTTTTTAAATGAAAGAGTAAGTTAAAATTTTCATTAAAATCCTTTTCAGTCTCAGTTGAATAAAGACAGCTGTTCTTTTCACTTACTCTGCTTCAACAGAGACACCCCATCAATACTGAGACCAAAGGGCTCCAGAGGACATCAGAACTACTTATGCACAACTGTATTCTTCCCAGAAGTTTGACATTGCAGAGCTGGCTGACAAGAATAAGAAGAAAAGCTATCTTCATCAGAAAATTACCAACTTCTTGATCTGGAAGACTTAACCACCTGTGAATAGAAAGGCAATGATTTTTTTTTTTAAACAATGTATATGGTAGTATGGACAATTCCTGCTACAGAGCAGTGTGTTACTTTTTTGGAGATTTTTAAGGAAATTTGTCCTTTTCTTTATGCATGCTGTGAGCAATCTAAGCCAAAGTTCAAATATTTCCAAGAAAAGGACATACTTTCCATTGGTCCTGAAGATTTATTTTATTTCATTAAAGATTTATTGATAATAATTTTATTTGACCCACGTGTACAAAATGTTTATAGCAGCTCTTTTTGTGGTGGACAAAAATTGGAAATTGAAGGGATGTCCATCAATTGGGGAATGGCTGAACAAGTGGTGGTACTTGAATATAATGGAATGCTATTGTGCCATAAGAAATGATAGCCAGATGAACTTAAGAAAAACTTGGAAAGACTTACATGAACTGGTGCTGAGTGACATGAGCAGAACCAGGTGTTGGCAGTGTCAGAGAACAGTAGGAAGGATATTCCAAAAATGTTACGAAGATTTAATAGATAGAACTTTTCAAAAGATTAGAATTGGAGGGTGAGAGAGGGTAAAGAGGAAATTATGATACCTAGGTTTAGAGTGTGGGTAACTAGAGGGTGGCAGTGCCCTCATCGATAATAGGAAAGTTAGGAAAGGGGAGGACTAATGAGGAGACAAAGAAAATGAATTCAATTTTGAACATAGCAAGTTTATGATGTCTCAGATATACAGTCTGATATGTTCAATAGGAAGTTGGTGTATTAGCAAGCACCCTAGCATGCCTAGGGCGGCTACTAGCACAGGTTCTTAGATCTGCTTTTCTAAAGGAAAGCAACTCAAAATGGGTTAACAATCTTACTTTAATCAAACATATCATTTACCTAGTTCAGGAGGAAAAGTCA
>CM053586.1:325336395-325382227 GCA_028646515.1 Pseudochirops corinnae
CTGGCGCCACAGGCTCCATGTGACCACATTCAGCCTATTAAGGAACAGAGTATACTTTCAAATATCCAAGGGTCCTCAGAGTCACGTAGCCACATTAGCAAAGGGCCTAGGGGCAGGGAAGATCTTCAGATTCCCATAACAGTTGGATATGCAAATCTAGAGGTTTGGAGAGAGGTTAGGACTGGATGAGTACATCTGAGAATCATAAGCATAAAGATAATAATTGAATCTTTGGCATCTGATGAGATGACCATACAGAATAGTAGAGATAAGAGAAGAGGGCCCAGGACAAAGTCTTGGAGGATACCCATGGTTATTATGTATGACCTGGAGGAAAATTTGGTAAATGAGAATAAAGAGGGGTCTTCTTTGAGTTTGATCATTCAAAAAGTTTTATCCTATCTAACTCTATTATAATCTACTCATTATCTCCTGACTTTCTCAACTAGAGTAATATGCCACAATCTATTCAAAGTTTTGTTTAATATAGGTAAAATATATCCATAACATTACACTATCTACTAGTTTAATGATCTTGTAAAAAAAAGGAAATGAGATTAGTTTGACACGCAATCATGCGTTTCAGCACCTTTAAATTATTTTTCTTTGTAAATATTTTTTCCAATTTATGTAAAAACAATTTTAAGATTAGTGTTTAAAATTTTGAGTTCCAGTTTCACTCTCTTTGCCTCCCCTCCACCCTCATTAAGAAAGCAAACAATTTGCTATACATCATACATCTGCAGTCATACAAAACATAATGCCACATTAGTTGTGTCGTGAAAGAAAACAGAACAAAACCCAACAAGAACAATAAAGTAAAAAAAAAAAAGTTTGAATGTTCTTATGTGCTAGTGCTCCTCCTTGCCTTAGAAGTGTGACCTGGATCTGAGTAGGGCCCTGGAAACAGTGGCTGCTTATTTAGTTACCTCCACAGCCTGCTGTTGGTTTGCCAAAACATGGCCTGCATTGTGTTCCACTTTCACCCCAGGGAAACAGACCTTTCCTGAACAATCTTCTAAGTTGTTTTGGTCTGGAAAATTGTTTCACTCCATTCTTTTGTGAGTTTTGCCACTCCAGAATTTGTTTTGAGGCATTATTTTAACCTGTTTTGGAGGAGAATTTGAGAGAGCTGAGATGAATCATTGCTTTTACTCCACCATCTTGGCTCCACTGCAAAGCAGTTTTAAAGAGTCAGCTCCTTTTAATGTGCTATTTTCTCCCATTATAATTTGAGTTCCCTGAAGGTATGACCTTATATTTGCTTGTATTTAGCATTGCATATGAAATATAGTAAAAACACAATGAATGCATGTTGACTTAATGCCAACATGGAGGGAATCAGGAAGTTTCAATTCTTCTTCAGACACTGTGACCATTGGCAAGTCACTTAACCTCTGTCAACCTCAGTTTCCTCATCCATGATATGAGGATGATAGCAATACTTATCTCCTGGGGTCATTGTGGAACTCCCAATACGATAACATGTTGTAAAGTGCTTTACAGATCTTAAAACGCTATAATAAATGATCATTGGTTTTCTATATTAGACGAATTCCCCTCAAGAGCAGGGACTGGCCTTTGCCTTTCATTTTCACTCCTAGTATTTAGCAGAGGGCATGGCACATAGTAGGCACTTAAATGAAGGAATGATGTACTGAAATATCTTGGTCTCTGTCCTTGGAATTGTTCTTTTCAACAGTACTATTGATGACCCAGATGGCACCAAAAGCATGTTTATTAAATCTGTGGTTTACACAAAGCTGACAGATGGAGCTAATCTATTGAAAGGCATTAGAATTATGTATCAAAAATATCTTAATAGAGCAGAAAAAATCGGCCAATGCTGAGAAGATGAAATTTAACAAAGATAAATGTAAAGTCTTCTAGTTAGGTTGAACAAAAAGACATAATTTCAAATTCACCAAACTGAGGTATACCCATTTATTGTGAAAAAAAGTTTTATACCATGTTTCATCATTTTACCTTCAGTATCATGGTTTGTTATCTCATCCATATGACTTCTTCAGTTTTATTTCACGATGATCATGACCACCACCACCACAATAATGTTAATAACATTTTTAAAGATCTACTATATACCAGGAACTGTGCTAAGAACATTATAAATAAGGAACTCTTGGTGATTTTAGTTGACTGCAACACCAATTTTAGCAAAGAAAAGGATGTGTTTGTACCCCAAATGAATGCAATGTTAAGTTTCATTAATAATTTATTCATTAGATAAAGAGTCACTAAATATCTATTATGTATAATAGAGAGATGCAAATTGCAATAAGACATGGTACCTACTCTCCAGGAGTCTGCAATAGAGTTGAAGATGTACACACATTAATACCATACAAATTAGAGTAACGTAATTCTGTTTGCAGAGTTCACATGCAAATGAATTTGCCATAGCTTTATTTATCTCCTATGAGGTATAGGGTTAGGTACTGAGACCACCTAAATGAAAAGATTTCATGGTTTTCACCCTTAAAGAGTATATATCCTATCATCTATTAGGAGAAGATAAATATAGATGCACACACACACACATACACACACATATATTTATGTGCACACACAGAGATAGTTATAAGCCAACCAATCAAAAACAATTTTAAATACTTACAAAATCCTAAGAACAGTGCTAGGTACTGGGAATACAAAGACAGGAAATAAAACAACCCCTACCCGCAAGAAGTTTATATTCAGATGAGAAGGGTAGCAGTATATCCTGTTTTGTACTTAACATAACTGTGATTTCTATATACTTTAAGTGGAATATGTCTCTTATTTAGAAACTAACGTGACCAATGACACATTTGTCTAAATATAATATATACAGAACAAGAAAAAAACAAATGTAGATTAGTTAAATACAAGGTAATTCAGAGTGGAGGATACTAGCAGTTGATGGGGAGAAGGGGGGAGGAGGGAAAGGCAGATGTGATTAGGAAAGGCCTCCTTTAAAAATGCAGATTTTCATTATGTCTTGAAGAAAGAAAGGAATTTTGTTAGGCAGAGGTGAAGAAGGATTTCATTTCAACTATGGAAATAGGCCAGTGGAAAAAACATGGAGATGGGAGTTGGAATATCATGTTTGAGGAGCAGAGAAAACATGATTTTGTCTGGTCATAGAGTATAGGGAATGAAAATGAATAATGTTCATTGAGGCTGCAAAGATAGGTTGGGGTAAGATTGTAAGAGCTTTAAAAACTTAACTAAAAGAGTTTTATTTTACCTTTTTTTCTGAAAAAAATTGAATTTTACGAGTAAAAAAAAATGCACATTTACATATTAAAAAAAACACAGAAAAGAAAAAAAGGACCATACAGAAATTCAAACATCTGTATTATGAACAGCTCACTTTACTCTTTGAGCATATAATAAATTTATCATTTTATTTCTAATACTGGCTAACTGGTACATGTTTCCTACTGACCTTGATTTTATTCTCTTCTCTGCATTTTGAAACGTTTCAATGACCACATTTTCACACTTTTTCTTTCCTTCTTGGTTAACCCATTAATAACCTTCTCCTTTGCTCCCTAATTCTACTTCAAAATGGAAAGAAATACAAATAAAACACTTTTATCAGATATGCAGAGTGAAGTACAATATGCCTCTACTATTGACCATGCCTGAAATGTTTGCTTCATTCTGAATATCAAGTTCATCACCTCATTGTCAGGAGCTCAGAACCCTGTTTAAAAACTGTTCCATTAGAACAGCAGTTCTCAAACTGTGGGTCACAACCCCTTTAGGGGTCTAATGACCCTTTCACAGGGGTCATCTAAGACCATCAGAAAACACATATTTCCGATGGTTTTAGGAACCGAGACACTGCTCCTCTATCCATCACCAGGCTGGTCCGCCCACATGCAGATACACCCACATATGAGTATTAAAGGGTGGTGGCATTAGAAAGGTTGAGAACCACTGCATTAGAATCATGGCTGGTCATTGCATCAGTAAAAATTCAATATTCTTTAAAAATGACAACAATAATGACAGCAATACTTATTAATTAGACACTGTGATAAGTTCTTTGTAAATATTACTTTATCCTAACAACAGTCCTGGGAAGTAGATTCTATTATACCCATTTTAAAGCTGAGGCTACATATTTTATAGTTGAGGATAGTTTTTTTTCCTCTTACTCTTCCATGTTTCTTCTGAAACTGCCCATTTCTTAATTTCTTATGGTACAATAATATTTCATTGCATTCATATGCTATAATTTGTTTAGCCATTTCCTAATATGAAGGTAATCTATTGGTTTCCAATTTTTGGTTATTGTGGAATATCTACTATAAATAATTTTGTGCTAAGTTTTTTTTACTCTCTGATATCTTTGGACTCTAGGCCTACTAATTATTATCTAGGTCAAAAGGTATGGACAGTTTAATGACTAGTGGGTTAATAGTACCAAATTACTTTCCAAAATGGTGGGACCAGATCTTCCAAGACCACTTCAGTTTCCTTCATTTTCATCTTTTCCAGTTGCTTTAATTTTCATTTCTATTATGAATGATTTAGAAACTTTTTTTCATATAGTCCCTGATAGTATGACATTCTTTTGAAAACTTCCTAGTAGAAAAATAATATATCATTCAAGAAAAAAATAACTTAAGAGCTCTGATAAGTACAGGATCAAACCACAAGCCTAGAGGACTGAAGATGAAATTCCCCACTTATTTCTTATTGGAGAAGTGATGAACTTAAAACAGAGAGAGATTCAAATATTTTGACATGGCCAATAGGGAATTTTCTTTCCTGGACTGTGCATGTTTAGGATTGGAGTTTTCTTTTCTTATCATTGCTGATGATAATGTCCTATGGGGGATATATTATAAATGCATGTAAAATAAATAAATTTAATAAAAGAAAAAAATTAGGTTGAGGAGCTGGTATTTTGTTTAAATGATAAGTAGAGATCTGATTGAACTAGTTATGCCTATACATTGAGAGAAGATATCTGAAATTACTGATTAGAGGAGGCTGATAATAAAGATGGGTAAACAATTAGATGGTCATCATCATAGTTCAAGTAATGATGACTTGAGCTGGTATGATTACTGGGAATTGTAAAGAAGGAATAATCTTAAAAGATATTGCAGTTGGAATCAATTGGACTTGATGACAATCTTCTCCATATTTAAATAAAGTAAAATTGTATTGATATAAAATGATTTTCCCAAAGTTCAGATCTTTTCACATCGTCTCCTCCCACCAAGCCTTTCTCAATAAACTTGAGTGACTATCATTGCCAAGATCACATATAAAATTTTCTATTTGGCATTTAAAGTCTATCACAATCCATCCCCTACCCTTCAAATCTTTCTGGTATTTTATACCTTACTCCTCCCCACTCTGGGCACGTACTGTGTGATTCTAGGAAACTGGTCTCCTTGCTGTTCCTTGAACAACTC
This sequence comes from Pseudochirops corinnae, assembly GCA_028646515.1. Lineage (NCBI taxonomy): Eukaryota > Metazoa > Chordata > Mammalia > Diprotodontia > Pseudocheiridae > Pseudochirops > Pseudochirops corinnae. The sequence goes on from CM053586.1 coordinate 325,341,834, forward strand.
TGGACATTTTCAATGGCCATTCCCCAAGCTTGGAAAGTTTTCTCTCCTCACATCTGCCTCTTGGCTTCCTTCAAATCACATTTAGAATCCCACATTCCCAACCTGCAGACATTATAGGGTTGTTGTGAGGATAAAATGATAACCACTGGCAACGTGCTTAGCACAGTGCCTGACACATGATAGGCACTTAATAAATGCTTGTGCTTCTTTCCTTTAATTCCAGAGGTTGACTTACATTGATAAATTTTAGTTTATCCTATAAGTACTTTGTATTTAGTTGTTTGCCTGTTGTTTTCCCCAATTAGATGCTAAACTGTTGAGAGGAGAGACTGTTTCTTACATTTTTTTTGTTTCCCCAAAGCTTAGTGTCTGACACATAGCAGGCACTTAACAAATGACAACTGACTGATTGGCATCACAGTCATTTCCATATACACCACTTCTAGTTAGGACACAATTATATGACATAGCTGATAAAACAATGGACCTGAACTTAGGAAGACCTGAATTCAAATCCAATGCCGAGTATTTACTAGCTGTGTGGCCCTGGGCAAGTTCCTTAAATTTTGCCTGCCTCAGTTTTCTCAATAGTAAAAATGGGGATAATAATAGTACCAACCTCACAGAGTTGCCAAGAGAATCAAATGAGAGAGGTGGAGTCAAGATGGCAGCAGAGAAGCAGGAGAACTTGGAGCTCCCCCCAATAACCACCTCAAATACCTATAAAATATGACTCTAAACAAATTTCAGAGCTCCAGAACCCACAAAATGACAGAGAAACAAAGCTCCCGTTGAAGGCAGCCTCGCAGGCAGATGAGAGGGGTTCATCACAGCATACTGGGAGCCTGGCTTGAAAGCACTGCTTTAGCCCCAGGGTATCCAGGACAAGCCACAGCTGGAGTGTTCAGGAGAGTGGATCACTGGCAACTGTGCAGTTTCCAGAATTATTAACCCATAAAAGCCAAGGACAAAGTGAAAGGTCAGTCAAACTTGGCTAAATTTGGGAGAGAGAAGTGCATCCAGCCATCTTCCCCCGAGCAAGAAGTGGCTAAGGCAGTGTCCCTGCAACCACCTCCATGTGGCTACTTCAGAGTTCCAAGCTCACAGATTGAAGGAGGGCCAAGTGATCATTCAGAGGCTAAGTGATGGAGGGGAGGACAGGGTTGGAGGGAGGGAGGGTTGTTAGAAGCACACACTTCTGTAAAGGGACAGGGACAAAGTAGAGAATAGAACAAATGGGGGGAGGGATAGGAAGGAGGGAAAAATAGTCAGTCTTTCACAATATTTCCATTGTGGAGATGTTCTGTGTAATTACACATGTACGGCCTGTATTGAATTGCTCGTCTTTCCAGTGGGTGATGATAGGATGTAGGAGAGATCAGATTAGGAGAGGGGATATACAGTGGGATCACTGTTTTGGGGTGGTGGGTAGGGGAAAGACGGGGAGAAAATTTGTAACTTAAAATCTTGTGGAAATCAATGATGTAAACTAAAATTAAAATAAACAAAAGTTTAAAAAATTTTTAAAAAGAGAATCAAATGAGATACTCGTAAAGTGCTTGACATGATAACTAGCACATACTTCCTTTCTTCCTCCAAGTTCAATTCTCCTTTGTAACAAAGAAAAACAATTAAATAAAAAAAAAAAATATATATATATATATATATAGTCATTTCAAGTTTGTAAAATACTTTGATTACATTATCTTACTTGATCTTCATAGAAACAATGTGAAGTATACAACATAATCATCCTCATTTTACATAGAGAACCTGGGTTTGAATAAGTTAAATGACTTGTTCAGGATCATATATCTAGTAAGTGTCTGAGGAAGCATTTGAATTCAGGTCTTTCTGAATTCAAGGTCAATACTCTATACTACCTGTTAAAAGATATTCAATAATTCTAGGTTTATTGTCTCTTTCTAGTTTGCCATCTTTCAACTTCATTTCATACCCTCCCAAATTTCTATTCCCCAAAATATAAGCTTTGCCTATATTCATAATTCTGAAACCCCATAATTTTTCTTTATAATTCCTCCTTCCCCTTTTTAGATTCACATAGTTTTCCTGTCCATTATTCTACAAAACCTTCTCTTACTCCCTTAATTATAGAGGTGGGACAACTATTCCTGTGAAGTATTGAATTATTAGAAACATTCCACGAATTGAATAGTTTTCTTAATTTTTTTTAAATCTTTTGTCAGGGATGATTTTCTAGCAATGGTATCAAGTGAATGTGATGTAAAAAGAAAATATATTAATCAAATAAGAATATCATTTTAAGTTTAGGCATCTCATGTTTCTTTTCATCTGAGGAGCTGGCGATACAGAAGAGTCCATTTTCTGTTTGGTTGGTACAAGTATAAGAAAAAGTCTCTTCTTATGCCCTGATTTGAGTTTCCTTCATTTTATTATGCTTTCATTATATACAATAAAATAAAGAACAAAATCTAAAACAAAAATAACAATTTCTTTAATCAACAATATTTCCCACAAGTTACCATCCAGCCATCACTGAATAATTCCTATGAGAAGAAAATGAATTGCTCTAAGTTCACCCATTACGTTATTCAATAATTCTTTTTTTCCCCTTTATATTAAAGTAAATTCGATGGTAGATATGCCTGTCTTATGTTGCCAGCAGGATTTTTGAGGTGAAAAATAATGAGAGTCAGCCAAGATGGCTAAGTAGAAACAGGACTTCCTCATGGCTCTGGCTTCCACCTCCTCCAGTACATGTAAAAAATGACTCTAAACAAACTTAAGAGCTACATAACCCACAAAGTGACAGAGAGAAACAAATCTCCTGCTAAAGGAAGCCTGGCTGGTCAGCAGGAAGGGTCCATTGCAGCATGCTGGGAGCTGAACACAGTCCCAACTGAGACATGGTTTTAGCCCCAGGGTGGCCCCAACCAGTAGGTGGAGCAGACTTCACAAGAGTAAATCACCAGCAGCCGTAGTGGTTTCCAGATGTCTCAATCCACAAATGCCAAAGACAAAGTAAAAGGTCAGTGTCAAACTTTGTTCAAACAGGGTGAGCATGATCTGGCTGCTATTCCCGGAGAGAGAAGAGGAGGAGGCATGGTGGCTTCAGGGATGTGGCATGGCTGCTTCCAGATCTCCTGGCCTGCAGATTGTAGCGGGACCAAGGGACCATTCAGAGGGTTATTACTTTTGCGTTGACTTACTTGGATCTGGATCATGGTCTTGAGTGGTGGTCCTGGGCTATGTGACCAGTGAGCCAGAGTATGTGGGAACTATAGAAAGAGGGCTCATCTAATAGCTTCAGCAGCTGCAAAAACCCCAGCAGTTTGGGACATAGCTTTCTCCATTTTGGAAGCAGAGTTCTACCATGGCAAAGAGCTCAAAAGTAAAGTAATTGGCTGCCAATATGAGCAAGCAACAGAAGCACAAACAGATGATGGAATCTTTTCTTGGGGACAAAAAGGATCAAGGCATGGAGTGGGAGGAAGACATATAAGTTAGAACTCCTGCATTAAAAGCCTCCAAGAAAAATATGAACTGGTTATAGGCCATGGAGGAGTTCAAGAAGGATTTTGAAAATCAACTAAGAGAAGTAGAGGAAAAATTGGGAAGAGAAATGAGAATGATGCAAGAAAATTATGAAAAGTGAGTCAACAGCCTGCTAAAGGAGACCCCAAAATATACTGAAGAAAATAACACCTTAAAAAATAAACTAACTCAAATGGCCCAAAAAGCCAATGAAGAGAAGAATGCTTTAAAAAGCTGAATTTGCCAGATGGAAAAGGAATTTCAAAAAACTCACTGAAGAGAATAACTCCTTCAAAATTAGATTGGAGCAACTGGAAGCTAATGACTTCGTGAGAAATCAAGATACTATAAAACAGATCCAAATAATGAAAAAGAAGAAGGCAATGTGAAATATCTCTTTGGAAAAACCACTGACCTGCAAAATAGATCCAGGAGAGATAATTTAAAAATTATTGGTCTGCCTGAAAGCCATGAGCACAAAAAGAGTCTAGACACCATCTTTCAAGAAATTATCAAGCAAAATTGCCCTGATATTCTAGAACCAGAGGGAAAAATAGAAATTGAAAGAATTCAGCAGCCACCTCTTCAAAAAAGATCCCCAAGAGAAATCTAGGAATATTATAGCCAAATTCCAGAATCCTCAGGTCAAGGAGAAAAGACTGCAGTCAGGAAGAAACAAATTGAGTATTGTGGAAACACAATCAAGATTAACACAAGACCTAGCAGCTTCTACTTTAAGGGATCACAGGGCTTGGAATATGATATTTTGGAAGTCAAAGGAGCTAGGACTGAAACCAAGAATCACCTACCCAGAAAAACTGAGTATAATGCTATAGGGAAAAATGTGGCCATTCAATGAAATAGAGGACTTTCATGCATTCTTGATGAAAAAACCTGAGCTGAACAGAAAATTTGACTTTCAAATACAAGAAGCCAGAGAAGCATGAGAAGGTAAACAAGAAAAAGAAATCATAAGGAACTTATTAAAGTTGAATTATTTAAATTCCTCCATGGAAAAATGATAACTGTAACTCATAAGACTTTTCTCAGTATGAGGATAGCTGAAGGGAATATATATAAATATGTATATATGTATGTAGAGGAGGAGGTATGTATATATAAATATATGTAAGTGTGGGCATTTGTATGTTCATGTATACATAGACAGAGGGCACAGGATGAGTTGAATATGAAGGGATGATATCTAAAAAATAAAATTAAGAGGTGAGAGAGGAATTTACTGGGAGAAGAAGAAAGGGAGCAATAGATTAGGGTAAATTTTCTCATATAAAAGAGGCAAGAGAAAACTTTTACAATGGAGAGGAAGAGCAAGAAGGTGAAAGGGAATGGGACAATCTGATTCTCATTGAATTTGGCCTAAGGAGGGAATAACATACATGCTCAATTGGGTATCTTACCTTACAGGAAAATAGTGGGGTAGGGAATAAGAGAGGGGAGGCTAGAAGGGAGGGCAGATTGGGGGAGAGGGTAGTTAGAAGCAAACAATTTTGAAAAGGGATAGGGTCAAAGAAGAAAATAGAATAAGTGGGGGGGGTGGGATAGAATGGAGGGAAATATAGTTAGTCTTCTACAATATAACTACTATGGAAATGATTTGGTAACTACACATGTACAATCTATATTGAATTGTTTATCTTCCCAGTGGGGGTGGGTGACGAGGGAAGAAGGGGAAAAAAATCTAGAACTCAAAGTTTTAAAAACAAATGTTTAAAAATTGTTTTGTTTGTTTGTTTGTTTTTTTTACATGTGACTGGGAAATAAGATATACAGGTACTGCTGTATAGAAACCCATCTTGCCATACTAGAAAGTTAGGGAGGTGAAGGGGGAAGATATAAGAGTGAACGGATTGGGGGAAGGGGTAGTCAAGTAGGCTTGCTATTTTGGGGTGGGGAGCAGGGGAAAGATGGGAAGAGAAAAAAATTGTAACACAAAATCTTGTGGAAATGAATGTTGAAAACTAAAAATAAATTTTTTAAAAAAGAATAAAAAAAATAATGGGAGTAGAGGGCTCAGAAAAAAAAAAAGTCAGGGTTAGAGTGAAAGGTTTGAAAACCATTTCCTTAGAGGTAATAATTGAAATCAGGGAAGGAAAAGATGGGAAAGATATAGCATTCAGGGAAAGATATCATATCCTCCTCTATTCTACATTGATTAGGACAATTATTTTAACCACAGAAGGACAAACAAATTTAACCCATTTAACACGCTGATGATGATCCAAAGTTGGTGACTAGGATGGGGAAAGCTTTGGGAACCACTGCTGAAGGAAGTATTATGTTTAGTTTGAAGAAGAGAGATGGGAATCTTGCATGGAAACTCTTCTCAGTATTTGATGAAATGTCACACATGTGAAGGAACAAACACTCTAAGTTGTTTATTACGGTACAACTAGGGTCTTTATATATGAAAGTTACAAGGCAGTATCTTTGAGTTCAATATGAGGAAGGTTTTTTATACCAATTAGAGCTTTTAAGCAGTGGGACAGGTAAACAGAAGGTAGATGACCATCAATCAGGAATATTGTTCAACAGCTATTAGGTTGGAAGGAATATCTTAGGTTTCTAAGACCTCAGAAGTTCCTTCCAAATATATGATTATTTGAGTCAATAAAAATGGTTCAAAATAGAAATCTGGTCAATATACCAAGATGTCCACAACTGCATGCAATATTTTCCTATGGAACTTTTGAGTAGATTTCTAAATGTGGCATTAGAGAAATTAATTAATGAATGAAAAGAGCCCCTTAAGTACTGGCAGTGCTATTCAAGTTCAGATCTGATTTCTAGTCCCATTCTTTTGCCAAATATAAAATTCCTTCTGTAATAATAACAACAATCTTATACCTAGATTTCTACCATATCCTTGAAATTCCAGAAACTTTTCCCTCACTCCCTGCAATGTATTTAGCCTAGATGCTAGAGGTAAAAAGCCAGTATCATAAACTCCAGGTCCATGGGGCAGTTCTCATTTTCTTTGGATCACTTGTAAATTATTAGGGTCTCTTTCATAATCGAACAGTTATTTTGATTGCCACATTTCGAGGATGACTTGTAAGAGTAGGTGAATATAACACAACAGATAAAAATAATGCTTAAGGTGGAACAATATGCTGAAGGATATGACAAAGGTCTAAAGACATTACAAGAGAATCGGTGAATGGATGATGGCCTTTCCTTTTAATTTTTTTTTAATTTCACAGAGACAGGAAAGCAGATGGATACAGAGATACAAGGTTCATTCTAGTAGGGTTATTGTATGTTACAGTAGGGTGAGATTGTTCTGATAGCCCCTTCAACCATCAGTTTCCTCTCAACATTCATGTTGAATGGCTGTGTTAGATGCCCTAGATACTGAACTTTTTTCTCTTGTCTTTTACCCTTTTTCTTGAAAGAAAGATGCACTTTCAACTCTGAAATGATAGTGCAGCCTCAGGGGTCATCGAAGGGATTGATTTGTTATTTTTTAAACTAACAAAATAAAAGCTTTCACATTTTTTTTTTTGCTTTATTTCAGAGAAAGAATGACAGAAACGACAACATATCTCATGCTTGTGGGTTATTCAGTTGGAAATATTAGTATCCTGTATGTGTAAGGTATGAGAGGCAAAGGTTGGAAACTGGGGGATATATATTGATATAATGTCAATACTTAGATTGTGTTTGAGGGGTATAACTACTTTAAATAAAAAAGAGATTAAAGTAGAAAGTGAATTCTTTGTGTGACATAGTCTGTCCAATGTTAAATTTGGTATACTTGTTTATGGGTCACTGTCAATTCGTTACAGGAAGAAATCTCTAAGTGTAGCAAGGAGTTTCTGGGGTTATATTGCCCCATATTGTTGTACCAAATGGAAGTTGTTGCAGCCTAATAGAATCTCTCTTTTTCATTTTTTCAGTTTTGTTTCTTCAAGCTCTCAAGTTGGTCACAGAATATTTGCTTTGGAAAAAGCAACTCTTTCAAATAAAATGTGAAAATTCTTAACATTCCTCAAATAATGTGAATAAATACAATTATATTGCATGGGCTTGGGGAAAAAGACCACTAGTTCTTTTCTTCTTGTTCTTTCAGTCTTATCTACAATGTTGAATAGTTATTTCAATATAAATGCAAGTTTATGATATTGTTGATATAATCTACATACATATAATTTGAATAATTAAAACCTTACAGTTGCATATAATTATGATATGAGTTCATAATTATATCAATTATAATAAAGACTGAGTTTACTTTGAAATAAGAAGAGGTAAACTTCTCTTAGTTCCCAGTGTATCCAGAGAAGACCACTTAACGACATCTATGATCCCAAGTCTTTCCCTTAGTTAAGTGTGACCCATTTCTAAAGTACCATACTTTATCCTTTTGAAATAGACTTCTTTTGAAAATTCTAGTTTGTCTTTAGTGAAGAATCCTATTGGAAGAACAATGAGAAATCCCAAGGCAATCTATATATCACAATGGAAAGACACACGGTTATTTGTTTACCAGCTAGTAGAGGTCTTAAATGGAGCTGACTTTAGGTAGATGTAAACTTTTGGGGAATTAATGTATCATAGAGCTCTTTGAAACTACTGGTCCAGTTGTCAAGGCTGTGTTCCATTAGCACTATCAGTATTGTGCCCTCTTGCTTTGTTTCTTGGTGACTTCAACACCCATACACATAGGATCAACTACAGTCTTTTGTCTAGTAATTAGGAATGTACTAGTCTGTTGTGTTTCCCTAGTAATATTTAAGATCTTTGAGGGCTGGGTCTGGTTTTTATTTTCTCTTTTATCTCCTGTTGTCTAGGCCAATACATGGGTGTTTAATAAAGCCTTGTTTTCAGCTGTGGCCAATGTGAGGCTTGGCTTTCACTGACTATGCTCACATGTTACAAGTAATTTTTTTGGAAGTGAATAATAATTGTATATAATGTTTTCTTGGTTCTACTCATTTCACTCATCATTATTTCATACAAGTTTTTCCATGTTTTTCTAAGATTATTGAGCTTGTCATTTCTTATAGCAATATGAATACGTCATTTTGACTATTATAGATAACAGCATTCACTATAAAGGACATATGAAGAAAGATGCTATACACATTCAGAGAAAGAAGTGATACATAGAAGTATGTATATAATAATTATGTATGCATATATGTATGTATATATGCATATACATATACATATGCATACATGCATGCATAAATATATCTGTGTATCATGGTAGTCATCTTTAGAGCAGGTGTGGAGGGAAGAAACAAACAAAAAAAATTTGCATGATAAATGTATTGTATATTTTAAATGGAATAGCCAGTTGTACATAATAGATTTGCAGTTTCATGTGCAATCATCTTTTTTTTTTTATTAAACTACATTATGGAAATGCTTGTTTTATTCCATAAATTAAAAAATATTTTTTATTTTTAATTAAATTATTTACTTTTAGTTTTCAACTTTCACTTCCATAAGTTTTAAATTTTCTCCCCTTCCTTCCCCCTTCTTCCCCAAGATGATTTGCAATCTGATATGGGCTCTACAATACATTCCTATTAAACACATTTTCACATTAGTCATATTACATAGAAGAATTATAACAAATGGAAAAAAAAAACAAGAAAAAGAAAAATAAAACAAAACAAAAAAAGAAAATAATGGGCTACATTCTGCATTCTAACTCCATAGTTCTTTCTTTGGATGTGGCTGGTAAAAAAGAAATATTTGTTTAAAAGTGGATAATTAGCTACTGTCAAGCAAAGTAACAGCAACCAAACTGATTAGCACCTTACTCTTGAGAAAGAGATTTTGCCCCAAAAATGGATTCACAAATTCCTAGAAAACATGTGTTTTTGATGGATACTTATCACAATACATATTTGTTAAGCATATGTAAACTTTTTTGTATTTGAGAAGACAAATATATGCAAATGATTATTTAAATGCTTAAATACTAGCAAATAACAATTAAGTATACTACTATTCAACTAGATGCTACAATGGATGAAGAACTTGACTTGGGGTCAGGAAGTCATGAGTTCAAATCTAGTCACAGATGCTTGTAAGATATGTGACCCTGGAGAAGTAAATTATAATCTATACTACTTTCTTTATCTATACAGTGAGAATAATATTGGCATCTACTTTCCAAGTTTGTTTGAGAACAAAATGATGATATTTCTAAAATGCTTTGCAAACTTTAAAGCAAAATATGAATTGTTACTACTATCGGTTTTAGTGAGATTAAAAATTATTATCCATGTCTCTTGTTTTCCTTTCTGGAAAAGTGGGGGTTCTATTAGTGTTACTTTAGCTATGCTGGCTGAGTATGACTTCTCTTTGAAAGCAAAATTCCTTTCCATTCCAGTGACTCTTCTACTCAAGTAACTCCTTTGCTTACCTATTGCCTCTTGAAAATCATATAGGTTACCCTATTTGGCAATTAAAGACCTTCAGAGTCAAAGTAAAGGCTGCCTTTTCTGGTTTACTGTTTCATTCACAAAATGTTCATTTTGGCCAAATTGGCCTTCTTGTTTTTCCCTGAACATAGCATGCTATCTCTGACCTCCATCCCTTCCCTAGGCTGCCACACATACCTGAAGTATACTTACACTCTCGTTTCCTTTGCATCTTAAAATTTGAAGTGTTCTTTAAGTCTCAGTTTTATTGCTACTGCCTACATGGAGCTTTTCTTTATCATTTCTAATTATGAGTGACTTCCTCTTCCTCTTATTTTTTAGTTTGATTTTTATGTACTTCCTCCTCTGTATATATTCTTCTCCCTAAATAAAATTTAAGCACTTTGAGGGCAAGAATATTTTTCATTTTTTAATCCGCAACTCAGAGCACTCGGTCTGGTATGGAGCACATCCTTAATAAATGCTTCTTGAGTGAATGAACCAGAAAAAAAAAACACAACAGAAATATTTCCTTTGTCCAATACTTGGTTCCCCAAAGATGAATTAACTCTGACCAACTCCAGAGAAGTACACTCTGAGTCCTTAGCACAGTGTCTAGCACATAGTAGGCACTTAATAAAGACCAAAAGAAAAGCAATAAATTATTTTTGTAAATTTATAATAAGTGGGTTGAAACTGAGGATCTGTATATGGGGGTAGAAAGCTTCTGTGTGGCACTGAAGTGCTTTATATTACAACATGGAAATAACTAAGTTCAACCAGTATTTATTGAATATCTACTATGTGCATAGCTCTTGTAGTATAATTAGGTTGTCTTCAAGCTCCACCTTCCTGTGCCCTCCAAAGTTACACAACAAGCTTACACAACATTTATTAAGTACTAACTATATTCTAGGCATTTGTACTGGGAAAACAAATACGAGGAAAAAGGAAGACAATAGTTGCCTTCAGCAGGCTTATATTCTAATAATTAATTGCAAAGTAAGGGATGGGTAGAGAGAAGAGAAGTTATCTATTCATGGGCCCTGCTGGAAAAATCTAGAGAGACAGGAAGAGATCTAAGAAAGGAGGGATGGAGAGATCATGGATCTGGCCTGGGAACTTCTTCAAAATGGAAGTTCTGGGAGGGACTTAGTAAGCCTAGGATAAAACTACAAAGGAGGAAGCAGGGCAAGAAGGCTACTGGAGGAGAAGTCCAGAGAGTTGGGAGCAGATCCAGAAAAAACAATGAAGGAGTGGTGTAAAGCAGTTGGTATAAGACACAGATATAACCTGACCTGATCTGTAAGGGAATAAAGAAATTTCTATGGTTAAGAGACTATAAACAGAAAAATTCTGGTTTTCCAAGAGCCATTACACGTTAAGGGGTTTTGAGATCCTTCTAATACTACTACTACTTCTACTAGTACTACTAGTACTACTACTACTACCACTACTACTATTGAAGATGTAGCAGAAGCAGCAGCAGCAGCAGCAGCAGCAGCAGCAGCAGAAGAAGAAGAAGAAGAAGAAGAAGAAGAAGAAGAAGAAGAAGAAAAAGAAGAAGAGAAAGAAGACAAGGAAGAAGAAAAAGAGGAAGAAGAGGAAGATGGCAATGAAGATGAAGGTGAAGAAGAAGAGGAAGAGGGAGGAAGAGAAGAAGGAGGAGGAGGAATGGGGAGGAAGGGGGAGAGAGAGATAAAGAAGAAAAGGGAGGAGGAGAAAATAAATAGAAAAAGGAAGAGGAGAGGCAAAAGAGGATTGATAAGTTACTATGATAATTGTGGTAAAGAATTTAAAAAAGAAAAAATTTAAAAACAAATATTTAGGTACTAATGTTCAGGATTGGAGATTAACCATCATCCTGCCTCCTGCCTAAACCCTAATAATGCTCTCTTGATTATCTCATTCTCCATATTGTCTCCTGTAGCATGAAACTGCTTTCATTAAAACCACTGATGAAGCTTTGGAAAAAACAGATTTGCTTCCAGGTTTTTAAAAACCCTTCTTACCTCTTTTCTCTTTTTTCTCTCGTTCTTTTTCTTTCTACCCCGTGGCCAAACATTTCAAAGCTCTTGTTGGTAGGAAAATAATGATGAACGGTAGCAGGCAAATGACCTCTTGTACGTTTCTGGAGAAGTAATTAGTTACTTGGATTCCCAAGAGATATGGGTGATATATTATAGCTTGTAGGTGGTGGTTTCAAATGGCAGATAGTCCACCACCCACACAATTCTAATCAACTTATCTATTTTTATGTGCAAGTGAGGAAAGAGAATGAGTTGAGAGGAAATGTGTTTCTAAACAATGCATGTGTATTTTCTCGGCCAAACGGGGAGAAGCCAAGAATGTTCATTACTTACTTGATGTCACCCTGACAGCTGACAGGAGAGGTAGACAGGTACCCGGCAAGTTCTCTTGGTGTCCCCTTACATTAATGAAGAGTTGCCGATGAATGTTGTTTTCTCATTTGCAGTTAGCAAACAAAACAAAACAATAACAATGTAAGTGAAGAACACTCATTTTTCACCTTCCCTTTGGAGTATTCGAACTCACTATTATCACTCATATGCTTGAATAACTGAGGCAAGGAACCCACTTCCCTTCAGAGCAGAATTTGATGCCCAACGTCGGCTTCAATCATTTTTCATGTGGCAATTCTTTTCCTATTTACCACATCTAACACAACTTTTAAACATCCCCCTAAACACATTGATTATTTTAAACGGTATATCTTGCATATTTAAGTTGATGATCTAGTAATTAAGATGAAGAAGTGAAATCTTGATTCTTATTGCTTATTCTGTCCCTATTTTACTTTGGGGCCATGATTGAAATTACTTAGATTTATTAAAAGTCTCCATAACCTGGAGAAATAATAATAATAATAAAAAAAAACACTTTCAGAAAGTGCTTTGGAAATCCCTGACCAAGGAATTTGTGATTAGTAAATGTAGGCATAAAAACCAGAAGGCCTAGTGAATGGAGGCCTTGGAATCACAAGGAGCTGAGTTCCATTTCTACCTTGGACACATACTTGCTGCATGTGATTACTTAACCTAAAGCCATAAATTATAGACAAGTTACTGATGTGTGTTGGGGGAAAGAGTTTAAAGACTGATAAAACCACAGATTTAGATTAAAAAAAAACTATATTAAGCTTACCCTATGTCAACTTTTGAAATTTGTTAATCATTTTGTACTATCTATCAACTTTCAAACAGATTTCTAGATTCAAGGAAATCTTAAAATACTGTGAATTTGAAGTCAATAGAATGACATTTTTAAATATATCATTTTATTGAAAAAATTTAATCATCTGTATTTCTCTATATTCATCCTCTAAGTAGCCGATAGCCTATAATTTACTAGGAGGATAAGAGATAGATCTTTGCTTTCTTTGTAGCCAAACAACTAACTGAGCTAAAAAAAATAAGTTACTCCTACCTTTATACACATGCACATAGACAGACAGACATAGATAGATAGATGATAGATAGATAGATTGATAGATACATGATAGATTGATAGATAGATGATAGATAGATGATAGATAAATAGATAGATAGATGAAGACAGAGAGAGATACCATACATACATATGTACATACATAAATGATAGTTCTAAGTTGATCAATATGTTAAAAACATTTTAAGTACATACAAAATTCCAAGCACTGTTAAGTTCTGGGAACAGAAATACAAGGAATAAAACAACCTCTAGCTATAACAAGTTTAAATTCAAATGGGGAAGATAGCAATATACATACACTGTTTTAGACCCAACATAACTGTAGTTTCTGTATACGTGGAGGTGAATATGACTCATATTCAGAAGTTCTTTTGACTCAAAGAGACTCCTTTCTCTATGTATAATGTATACAGAATAAATGAACACAAATACAAATTAGTTAAATATGAGATATTTCAGAATGGAGGACACAGGGGAGAAGAAGGAAGGAGGAATGGGAAGACATAAGCAGGAAAGATTTTTAAAATGGACGTTTTAAATATGTCTTAAAGAAGGAGAGGAATTTTGTAAGGCAGAAGTGAAGAGAGATTTTGTTTCAGGTATAGAGATAGGGCTATGTGAAAAATGTGGAGATGGGAGCTGGAGGAACAGAGAAAAACTGATTTCATCTGGTCATAGAGCATAGAGAATATGGAATGAACTATTGTCAGTGAGGCTGGAAAAACAGGTTGGGGCAAGACTGTAAAGAACAAAAATTTAAATAGAAGAGTTTTATTTTACTTTTTTTTCTTTTTATAAACATGCTTAAGTAGTCCAACTATTTCCCTACTGATGGCCATCTATCAAGTAAAATGTCTTGTGTCCAGATCTTAGGCACCACAAAAAAGTTCCTATTATCATAATTGTTTTGGTACATATGGGACTGATTCTTCTTTCTCTGGTATCTTTGAAGGTCCTTAGGCTTGTAGAATTAAGGCTGGGTCAAAGAGTTTGCAGTTTAATATCTTTTGGGCCATAGTCCATATTTTTTTTTTCCCCACAATAGCTGTTTCCTTCATTTTTAAGTAGTTAAAAGTTTGAGTTATATAAATGTATTTGAGAGATAATATGGCATTGGTGTCTAAGTACTACACTTGGAATCAGGAAAATCTGTGTAAGTCCCATATCTGATTCTTACTGTATAAGTAGAGATAATTCGCCTAACCTCACTTTGCCACATGGGATTCTTTAAGACATATCTTCTAAGGTTTCTCTGTCTTACAATCTGCTTCGATGTTCCACTAATAGATCACATATCCTTGATGCACTTGACATACAGATAACTATTTACTAAATAGGTTTTGGGAAACTAGCTTGACCTCAATTTCCATGGAATCAAATTTAGAAAACCATTTGGGAGGAAATGGGGTGGCATTGAATGTGCTTATTAGGTCACATCTTAATATAATGTGTGAAAGCCCTATGATATTCCTGAGTGAATTTCACCATAGGATTTTTCCCCCTCATGGACCCCACACCATCTGAGGACCAGGATATATTTTAGAAGTTCTACACCAACATCTATTTCAATTTAAACTTATAGGTCTTCAGAATCCCATCCACCTCCAGTGCTCTCTCCCCAACTTTCTCACTATTAAAATCAAAGATGGTCTGAAACAAACAATTAAACCAAACCCTGAAATGATTCACATCTTCCACTTTGTGAAAGTCGGACCCTAATAGCCCATAAAATAATGCCTTTGTTAGGAGCTTAGTTTTTGGGGTTTGAATGCTATTGGCTTCCAGCTGGCAACCAAGAGAAAATAGCTTTCTTTTTATATTTATGCCTTGTCACCTGGCTACAGCTTATGTCTATCCCTGAAGTAGAAAGGAGATGCTAGGTAAGGAGGCCAAGGCTGTGAAATTAACTCACAAATGCAGCTCTTGTGTATGGAAGTATGGGAGGATGCAGATGTGTAAGTATGGTCCTAGTGTTGATGGAAGTCAAGGATTTTCACACTATTCAATCCCAGGCTGAGTTTGAAGAAAGTTCTAGGTGCATTTGCTTTCTTTGTAGCCAAATAAATAACTGAGCTAAAAAATAAGTTACTCCTACCTTTATACACATACACATAGATACACACACATTCTTAGCAATGGTTGGTAACAGAGACAGGATTCAAAACTAGGTCCTTTGACTCCCAATCCATTGTTTTTTCCATGAAATATCTCTCTGTCCCTGTCTCTCTCTCTCTCTCTCTCTCTCTCTCTCTCTCTCTCTGTGTCTCTCTGTGCCTCTCTCCCTCTCTATCTTTCTCTGTTTCTCTCTCTCTCTCACACACTCACACACACACACACACACACACACTTAACTCTAAATGTACTTATGCTCATCATGTTATATGACAAGCATTCAATATGGTATTCACATGATCGGAAACATAAGAAAATTATTGTATGTCTGTGAGAGTCAGTGTGTGTGTGTAAAGACAGGAGTATTATAGGATAATCATGGACAATTCACTTAACCTCTTTGGGACTCAATTTCTTTATCTGTAAAATGTTGGCTTACATGACATTTGAGCTTCTTCCAGTTCTGTGTAAATCTATTATTACCCTAAGATATATATAGCATAGTATAAGCCTAGTGATATCCTGAGGTATCAAGGAAAGGTGAAATGATTGTTGGACTTGGATTCAGGAAAACTTGGTTTCAAATCCCACCTCAGAAATACATGTGCTGTGTGACCTTAGGTCAGCCAGTTCACTCCCATAGTCCTCAGTTTCCTCGCTTGCAAAAATGTAATAGGTCAAAATATAAGGCCTTTAAAGTCCCTTCTTATTATAAATTCCGGACTCTACCATCCCCTTCACTGAATTGGCTCAAGGCTTGTCATTTCTGTGGGTACTTTGTGGCTAAGCAGAACTTCCTGGCAGTTGAACCCAGGACAGGATGTCTCCAAGTAAAAGACAGAGAGAGAAAAAACAATAGGAAATGACACTATGAACACCAAAGTGGAAAGCAAATTACACAACTACCCAGGGATCCTGGAAGCAGGGACTGACTTGCAGAGATAGCTTGTAGCTCCATCTACTGCCTGCAGGAGTTTTAGTACCTTCCCCTTATCAAGAGTTCATTGACTTCTTGCTCATTTCCCTAGAGAGGAGGCATTTATGTGCCTGAGGCAAGGTTTGGAAACCACCCCCCCCACCCTGCCCTACCCACACATCACACCCTTCTCCATCCCACCCCCAGGAAAGTATGAAGACATTTTTATCACTTAAAAGTGTAGTTCATTTGTATTAAAGAACAATCACCTTAGCTCTGAATTTCCTCCAAGACAAGCTCTCCTTCTAGCTTAATTTAGACAGTCTTTCGCAGCTGTGCCCCTAAACCCTGGAGATTCTGGAGATTATACTTGATACAATGGAAAGTGCATTATTTCTGGCATCAGAGCAAACTAAGTTCAGACCCCACTTATGATGCTTACTACCTCTGTGACCCTGAGACAGGCTTTTAACCTATGTTGGCCTGAGTTTCTTCAAGTACTAAAAATGGGGAGGGGGTGATTTGGATAAGATGGTCTCTGTGGACCCTCAGTTCTAGATTTACATGGTGCTGTGATCTCTTTAAGTACCACTGGCTCTGGACAAGCCACCCAATTCAGCACTTCCAGGGATGAAGTTACCTGTGGATCTAATGGGCAGCGTTGTGGAGAGCTATTTTGATTGCCATAGCTCATGAACAGGTGTGCTTCTGATTGAGTCAGGCCTGTTCTTACAAGTAGCTCTTAGAAAGGTATTTACTAGATTTAGTAAACAAACAACAAGAACTATGTTCTGCAGAACATTGATCTTCTGCACCTCCCCCACACACACACTCAAAACAAACCAAAACCCAAAACACTCTGGGCTCACTATCCCATTATAACATATAGCTTCCGTGGAAAGAATGGGTGTATGATGCTAGGGAGCATATGTGTCCAAGACTATTCAGTAGTTTGGAACCAAAAGGCCTGGAAATGTTTTTTCTCTTTATAAAGCTCCCACATTGCTCCCCTTGGTACCGTGTCTCTGCTGGGCAAGCTGCTCACCTAGATCCCAAGAGTCTCCTCCATAGTGTGACTCATTTTTTCTGTTGCCAAGAGTCACACTTCTTGATGTTGTTTTATTCACTGAGAGCTGACTGGCTATATTTCTGTCTGTCTGGAATGTATGACCCTGTTTCACTCTGGATTCAGGTTCTCCTACTGTTCAATCCCTCCTCTTTAAAACAATATGGTTGATATGGGAGTCAGAAAGAAATCTCCTTCATATATTCTGCAGAAGTCTCCTCCGCAGGTAGCTAGCTCCAGGCTTGCAATCTTCCAAACTCTGGAATTGCTGAAATAGTTGAAGGCCTTAGCTACTTAAAATTCAGGGATGTGGCAATATTTTTTTTTTTAACTCAGCCAATCATATTGTCTCTTCACTCAGTCAGAGAGATGTTCATTCTCTTAAAGGGTTTACAGCATATTATACCTTGTTTATATATTAAAACCTTGCATTGTGACTACAGCAATTGCCGTATGTGCATATATGGACATGTGAAGGAGTATCACATTCTCCTTATGCTTGTACGATACTTATAGAACTGAGAGGTAGAAGAGACAATGGTGGTTATCATTTCCAATCCATACAATAAATAATCCCCTCACAATATCCCCTGTAAGAGACAATCTAGCTTCTTTTTGAAGACCTCAAAGGAAGAAGAACCCATGAAATCATTTGGTAATTACTTGTACTTTGATTAGTTCAAATTTTTAGTAATGTTTTCCTGATATCAAATGTAAGTTTCTTTGCAATTTAGAGGCAGTGATCCTGATCCTGATTCCTAAGAACAAACCACACCAAGTCTAATGCCTATTCTATATGACGATCCTTCAAGTACTTGAATCTCTCCTCTACCCCAAGTCTTTTCTGGGATAACTATGCTCATCATGCTCATTTCCATATATATGTATATGTATGTGTGTATATATACAGATATATGTGTACATAAATATACACAGACATGTATATACATATACAAAAATGCACATACATATATTTATTATGTGCATGTATGTATACACATATATACACATGCATATATATGCATGTGTATATGTGTGTGTATGTGTGTATGTATCTATATATCTATATACTATGTCTATGTCTATGTCTATGTCTATGTCTATGTCTATGTCTATGTCTATGTCTATGTCTATGTCTATCCGTATCTCTGTCTCTGTGTAGCCCTACTCTGTATACTCTCAAGCTTACTGTATTAGCAAGCATCCTAGCATACCCAGGATGGCTGCTAGCATAGCTTCTTTGATCTGCTTTTCCAAAGGAAAGCAACTCAGAATGAGTTAACAATCTTTAATCAATCAAACATATATTATTTACTTAGTTCAGGGGGAAAAGTCAACAACCTGAACTTCAGAGAATACACACAGAAGTTACAAGCAGAAGTTACAAATAGACAAAGAAACAGATCAGCCGATGGGCTTCTAGTCATCTGACTATTACATCCATACACAGATAATTACTAGAGAGGAAAGTACCCACATCTGGGTTTTCAAAGTTGGGGGGCTCAAAGGCTGCCCAGAATCTCATCTGGCCAAATCACAGAACTCTTTCCAAAGTGACCCCTAAAGCAAAACCTCACATCATTGTATATAGCCTTCTCCTGGATCAGAGAATGTCACAACCCTCTTGACCCACTGCCCAATCACAAAGTAATAAGGTGTGGGCATTCCTGAAGAACAAGCCTCCCCCCACAGGCGCCATGTGACCACATCCAGCCTATTAGGGGGCAGAGTATACTTTCAAATCAGGGAAGGTTCTCAATGTCACTTAAGCTTATCAAAGGGTAGGGAAGATCTTCAGATTCCCATAACACTTACCCATGTCCTTTTTGAACACTGATGTTCCTATTGAGTTCTAATTAGGGAGGATAGAACTAGAGTGAAACTCTCATCTCCCTCTACTTAGAAAAATATGTCCCCCTTAATGTATTTCAGCAATGTATTAGTTGTTTCGACTGCTTCATTACCCTGTTGACTCATTCTGAGTCCTCACATCTTTTTCAGAATAACTGCTCTATAACTGTGTCTCGCTCATTTTGTATTAGTGAAGTTGTTTTGTACCCAAGCTTAAAATTCCTATTGAATTCCATCTCATTAGAGTCAGCCCAGTGTTCTAGCTTGTCAAAGTCCTTTTTTGGACCCTGACTCCATGCTCCATTGTATTAGTTATTGCTCCCAACTTTGAAGCATCTGCTAATTTTATGAGTGTTCATTCCCTCTATGTCTTTATACAAGTGATTGTTAAAAATATTACACAGCAACAGTCCAAACAGATCCTGGGGTGTTCTCCCAGAGACAACCCTGACCCATTATGCCATACTCTTTGAGTCTAGACATCCAGCCAGTTTGAAACTCATTTTAATTTATCATTTAGTCCTCATCTTTCCATCTTCTCCCTAAGAAATGTACGATATATTTTAACAAAATCTCTGTTAAAAATCTGGGGAAACTTTATCCACAATATTCTTTTCATCTACTAGTTTAGTAATCTTGTCAGACGAGGAAACGAGGGTAGTTTGACATGAATTGTTCCTGATGAAACCATGCTGTCTATTTGTAATTATGGCTTCATTTTTTACAGTGTTCACTAATCAGCTCTTAATAATCCATTCTAGAATTTTCCCACGGATTGAAGTCAAACCTCATACCCTATAGTTGCAGATTTGGTTCTTTTCACTTTTGTCTGAAATTGGGTCAACATCTGCCCTTTTGCAATCTTGGGGCACATCTCTCATTTTCTAGGATCTATCTGATAGCAACGAAAGCAGTTCACCAATCACATCTGCTAATTCTTTCAGAACCTGGATGACTTTCCTTGTACCCTTTTAAATCATAATATCCTGCCTGTCTTTCCTCTATACCCTCTGAAATGTGATTTGCCGAAGTCCAAGTTGCATGTCAGACTATATCTCTATTCCCTCCCAGTCCCTTAGGATAAACTGTAGGAGGGAGAGGCTGTTTCCCCTCCTACCTCCTCTACCCCTGGGTTATTTTATCATTTCCATTGCAGAAGCCAGTTCTTTCCTGTTAATGGGAATCAAAACTAGAATAAAATTTCTTCTTGTTAGAAGAACTACCCTTTGAACAAATCCAATTTATGTTTAAAATAAAATATTTACTAATTGTGTTCTATACACAGAATATTGTGTCCAATAGCAGTCCAAAATTCAAATGAGATCTAAACCCTGCTGTCTTACAACTAACTTATTTGTGTTTATTAAAACTATTTTCTAAACAAGTATGACTATTACTCGGTGTGTGTGTGTGTGTGTGTGTGTGTGTGTGTGTTATAGGCAAGTGACTATCTACCTTGCTTAGCTAAGTCTAGCTTCCATACAATATAGTCAAATTTCCTATGAAACCAAGAGTTATTCACGCAAATTTTTGTTTCAGGAAGGCAAATTCTGCATAAAAATGCTGCTTGTAATTTTACCTGACAGCCTTCACTTGGTAACTTCCACCATCTTCATCTCAGGTTTACAGAGTACTTAGAGAGTAACATCACTGTAATAAGAGTACAGAATGAAATAATTGATAGGGACCTCAGAGGTCACCGAGTCCAACTTGCATTTGTTGGTCAGTTGTTTCAGTGGTGTTCAAACCCATTTGGGGTTTTCATCACGAAGATACTGGAATGGTTTGCCATTTCCTTCTTCAACCCATTTCACAGATGAGGGTACTGAACCAAACAGAAGAAAGTGACTTACCCAGGGTGAAACAGCTATTAAGTGCTGGAGGCCAAATTTGAATTCATGAAGATGAATCTTCCTGATTCCTGGCTTAGTACTCTATGCACAGTCCCCCAACTTGCATGCCTCTACAAATTAAGATCAAAAATTAAATGAAGATATAGAAGAGTAGAAAGTTTATTGGCTATGGAGTCAGAGCACCTGAGACTGAAATACTTCTCTGAGGCATTATTGCCTTCAAACCTCTGAGAGTCTTCTCCCAGAATGCTTCTTTTGTGAAGGCAAACTAGGCCATCTTTTGCCCCAATGCTTATCTATCCTTTAACTCTTAAATGAGCATTTCCTCAGACAAACTTAGATGTGGGAAAGACCTTAGCTTAAAAAGGCCAAGATCTCCCTCTGCATCCAGGCCTCGCCAGTCATTCTGACCTATGTCTTGGTGCTGGACCCTAATGACTCTGGAAGAGAGAGTGACATTGATAACATTGCATAGCTCTGCCTTTCTTAAATCCAATCAGTTTGCAAGTCAAGATATCACCCTCCTGATGTCATTGGTCCTCTTGGAAGGATTAAGAAAAAGAAAAACAACAAACACCTTTGAGATCTTAGATAAGTCACTTCAATCCCCATCTTCATTTGCCCCATTTGTAAAATGAAGGGTTGGAAAAGCTGGTCTTTAAGTTCCTTTCAGGTATCAAGTACTCTACTGAGTCAGGGAGACCTGGGTTCATTCCTGACTCTGATACTTACTCCCTATGTGACCTTGAGCAGGTAACCCAATCTCTCCATTCCTCTTTGTCCTCATTTGTAAAATAAAGAAATCAGACCAGATAACTTCTAAGGTCCATTCCATCAATAGAGCCATGATCTTGGAATAACATCAGTTTCTTTTCTATTTCACAAATAATATTCTCCCTTCTTGACATCTTCAAAGCTGATACAAAACATTTATCCCTCTGAACTCTCATAGCACACACTTTTAAAGCTAAAATCCCACTGGGGCATTGGAGGCTATTGTCCCTTTGGGGGAGTTGTGGGACCCAGCTGGAAGTCTACCCCTCTTCTCAATTACTCACTAGATAATGAGGGAGAGTACGTAGCAGTCTGGAGATTCTGTGGTATACATATTTTGGCACCTGGATTTTCAGATCATCAGGGGCAGACATCTTGCATCATCAGACTGTTGGTTTTTAGAGACAAGGTAGTAGTGAGGATCGGGCCCAGGAAGCCAATGATATCTCTGCTGATGATTGCCCACGTGATCCTGGGCATGTCATAGCCTTCTTTGTGAAGTTTTTGGATGCATTTTCCTTTGTGTGATTCAGCAGATAGGAAAGAATAGAGAGGCATCCGTCCAATATCCTCCAGTTTCATTGACTGGTTGATATGTCAGTTAGCAGCAGACTAACCAGCAGAGGTGATTGTCCTTTGCTATTCCAAAAGATCTGTGAGCTTGTCCATATTGGTAATCCCTCCATCAAAGCAAATCACCCTGCATACCTTCTCAGCCTGTGGTAACCCCGTCCTCTGAGAAAGCCTGGGAAAGTTAAAGAGACTCTGGGTTTAGAGTCCTTTGTCTCTGAACTTGAGTTTACATGCTGCTTATGTCACTTTCTACTCGTGATGTTGACAAGTCATTTAACTCCTCTGGGCCTCAGTTTCCTCAGCTGTAAAACAAGAGTGTTGACTAGATGACTTCTAATGTTTCCTCCGGCTCCAAACCCTTCAGCTATCTGAAAGAGCATCTAACTGACACTTCAGAGATCTGCTTATTCTGTTTTAGGGACTTTTTAGAAGTCCCTGTGCCCAGTTCTTGTCTCATTTTTAACTCATGGGTGGCCTAGATATGTTCCTAGTCATCCTAAGTCTTGTTTATGTGTTTCATGTTCCTCCTTGCATGTAACAAATCATGATAATATGCTGTGTCCTGCTTATACCCACCAGGCAGCCCAAGATTTTATTTGGTAGTCATACTGTGCTGTTACAACTCATGAAACAGTGGGATAATACTCTACCAGAAATCCATCTGGGACCACATTAGTGAACTATTCTTGCAATCATTCAATCAATTAACAAAGATTTATTAAACATCTACTATGTGTGAGGTTCTCAGGGAGCAACTCGAACCTGTTAATCTGGGAGAACTAAGGTTGTGTGTCATTCATTTCTGCTTCTCCCTACAAAAATAGAACAATGTCTAGAATTCTTTGCACTTCATATTTGTTCTATTAAAGCAAGCTGGGTAAAGTGAGGTTCGGAAATCTCATGTCTTTGTACTATTTTTGTTGCTATTTGCCAAGGACAACTAAGAGTTGTTTGTAGGTAAAATTCAGGGTTTTTAATGTAATTTTAAGCTTTAATAGTCTTTAAGCCTTTAGCTTCAGACTGCATTAAGACTTTTGGGACATAGTATAAAAACATTTGAAGAGACCTTTCGCAGAGAGTATCTGGCGATGATTGCAAAAAGAACGAATCCAAGGAATAAAAGAACAAGGAGAGCAGAATGATGTTTTTGTTGTCGTTTGTTTAGTTGTTTCTCAGTCGTGATCACTTTTGGGGTTTTCTTGGCAAAGATACTGGAGTGGTTTGCCATTTCTTTCTCCAGCTCATGTTACAGGTGAAGAAACTGAGGCAAACAAGGTTAAGTGACTTGCCCAGGGTCACACAAGTAGTAAGTATCTGAAGCCAGATTTGAACTCACAAAAATTAATCTTCCTGACTCCAGGCCTGGCACTCTATCCACTGTGCCACACAGCTGTGTTATCAGAACCTGGTGGTGTGTAGGAAGCTTTCATTTCTCGGTTTTTCCAATGCGATTCTGTGTGTATTGACTGGCCCCAATGTTAAGTCAGTAATGCTTCAGTGGCAACTTAGAAGGAGGTTTTTAATGGCCTGCATTTGGGATCTGTGCTCAGCCCTGTGATGTCTAATATAGGATCAATGGATCATAGATGAATAAAATCCCCTTATTTTACAGATGAGAAAATTGTGGCCCAAAGAGTTTGTGACTTGCTCAGGGTTGCAGAGGGTTTAAGGGTCTGACACAGGATCCAAACCCAGTTCTTCCCGACTCCAAATTCAGTGGCCAATCCACTAAACCATCTGATCTTTCATTGTTTACCAGTGATGGATATTTGTGAGGGATGATTAATTGATTGAATGATGGGATTAAGACCCCCAAAGATTTGACCACCCTAGCTGAGATTAATGAAATGAGATTTTATAGGGGAAAGTAGAAATTCTTATACTTTGGTTCAAAAAGTCAGCTTCACAAATATGAGCATAGACTGGCCTAGAAGGACGTGCTTCGTGTGAGGGAGCTAGTCTACAGCATCTCTGCTTTGTTTTCATCGTCCTTCATTCTCAAAGAGGACCAAAATGACATCACTATGCTAGACTCAAGTTACAGTTTGTCTGACTGTGGTTGATCAGACCAATATGAGTTCAGAATGCTCTACCACAGATCAGGCACAACTAGTCCATGTCAAAATTTGGGGTGGATTCTCTAAATTGGTGCATCTCATGTTTCTTTCAAGCTACTTCAATTCTGCTTTGCTCATAGAGCACATTACCTTCTCTGATGAGGGCACACCATCCTGAGTGATCCTGTGCCAGTATCTCCCAACTCACATAATGAATTCCAAAGTTCTTAAGAAAGCCTTTGAGAGTGTCCTTGTATTGTTTTTCTGACTACCACGTGGGTAATAGTCTTTTTGGCAAGTGTATGTTTGGCATTTAAACAATGTGGCTAGCCCATTGGAATTATACTCTTTGCAATACAGTTTGAATGCTTGGTACTTTAACTGGAAAAAGGACCTCAGTTTCTGTTACCTTATCCTAACAGTGATCGTCAGAATCTTCCTAAGATAACATGAACGGAAAGAATTCCATTTCCTGGCATGGTACTGGTATGTTGCATCTGGAGCCTTCAACAGTTGTCTTGACTCTGTCCTGTCACTGGACTCTGATGACTCTGGAGAAGAGAGCGAGACCTAAGACTTCATGCAAATCTGCCTCACTTAAATCCAATTTACACACCAATCACAAGAAAGTATCTCAGAGCTCCTAAAGGGCAGTATGACATGGGATGTGTCAAAGCACCCTTCTAGGTATACCTATGAGTACAAATGGGGAAGAGGCAAATAGAAGTTTATCAAAAGGAGAACAGTAGGTTAACAAAACCATAATGGTTCAAGGGAACATAAACATTGTGATATGTGGTGCAGTGATGTAAGTACTGGATTTGGACTTGGGACTTGAGTTCAAATTCCAACTCTGCAACTTCACTGTGGATTTGGGCAACTCATTTAAAATTTGTAGGCCTCATTTTTCATACACAAAATCAAATTTCCTCTAAGGATGCTTTCAGCACTAAACCTGCTAATATATTAAAATCTAAATTTCTATTTGGTATATTTATTACTTTTTCTTAGAATGTGATACAACTTTTAAATAAGCTTCTTCCCCTTCCATTTTTCCTTTATTTTTTTTCTCTCAGTGATAATTGCCTTCTCTTAGCTCAAATGCATGATAACAATAAAAATTCACAAACATGGAAATACACAATTATTAGGATTTTTTTTTTGGCTTGCACATCTAAATTATTCCAACATTTTGAATCAGCATAAATAAAATGAAATTCTCATTAAAACAGGATCCTTCATGAGATTTCTGGCCGTGGTTATGACACACCGTAATTGGACCTTACTCTCTGGGTATTTCACTCATTTGCTTGAGACTCCAAGCAGAAATGGGGAATTAAAAAAAAAAATCACATTCATTCCCTCACTCACTACACTTGAACATCTCAGAATCTTACTTGGTTTGATGTAAAATATAATGAAAGAGTCTTCATTTTCTCAACTAGTCTTCCCATCCCTGAGAGACACAACCTTTCTCTTCTGTTATTTTAAAATGTTCATGAGAGTTTTCTTGTATTTGGACACAAGCTTGATTTAGTTCCAGTTTTCATGAATATTTAGCATTTATATAGCATTTTATGATATTCCAATTATTTGTAGTAAATTCTTACCTTACCCTTGTGCAGTGGAATGTTATGAATCATTTTTAGGCATCAGAAGTTTAGAGGTTAAAAGAAGTTATAGTCACTTTTTTTCACTTTGGCCAGGGAAGAATGTCTTTCTTCCTAGCTGCACCCTTTTTCCTTAACTTATGCCTAAACCTCAGAAAGGATGAAATTGTCCAAAAGAAAATAAAACCAAACTGTGCTCTAAGAGCTACCTTGCAACTCTAAGGCTAAATAGTTTGATTAGTCAATTAATCGATAAATAAGTATTTATAAAGTGTACACTATGTGTCAAGCACTATGCGAAGTGATAAGGATACAAAGAAAAAGCAAACATGTAACACTGCCTGACCTCAAAGGGTTTATATTCTATCAGATGGTGATAATGTGTAAAACAGAGAATTTCGAAAGTCTGAGCGTAGTTTTAAACTTTAGTAGCTTAAAAGTGCAATAAGATTTTTGGAACAAAATACACACACATACATTATTTATTTATTTTATTTAAATTTATATTTGTCCATACATATGTGTGCATATATATGTGTGTGTGTGTATATATGTATGTATATATATATATACATGTATGCATATATATACATATATATATGGAGAGAGAGAGAGAGAGAAAGAGAGACAGAGACAGAGAGACAGAGAGAGAATTAAGTGATTTGGTTGGGGAAAGCACCAGTAGCTGGGAGATAAGGAAAGATTGGGCAGCTAGGTGGCACAGTGGATAGAGTGCCAGGTCTGCAGCCAGGAAAACCTAAATTCCATTCTAGCCTCAGACACATACTAGCAGTGTGACCTTGGGCAAGTCACTTAATCCTGTTTGCCTCAGTTTCCTCATCTGTAAAATTATCTGGAGGAGGAATGGTAAACCACTGTAGTATCCTTGCCAAGAAAACCCCAATTGGCATCATGAAGAGTCATGCATGACTGAAAACAAGTCAACAACGATAATACAACAACAAGGAAAGACTTCAATCAGTTCAAAGTACTTGAGTTAAATTTTCATAGAAATGAGGAATTTTAAAGGCCAGTCAGTACCACTGAGATTCCCAATCAAATGATTAGGTCACTGAATTATGTTTTTATTTTTCTTTAAAAGTACTTTTAAATAGCCATTATTTCATTAAAGCATGTATTTCCTTCACTGATTGAAACTCCTCTGGGCAGCAGTTGATCTTCAAGCTAGAATCATCTGTATGGTCTAGTAGAGAGTGTGTGTGTGTGTATGTGTGTGTGTTTGTGTGTGTGTGTTCGTGTGTGTGTGTGTGTGTGTGTGTGTGTGTGTGTGTGTGTGTGTGTAGGGGTTTAGGGGCAGAACAAGAGATTTGTGACCAGACTTCAATGTTTATATGATGAACCAATATGAGGATGGAGCAAGACAAGTTGCACTGTACTCTCCCTGAAATAGCTATTATTGAGGAATTGGTCTTCAATACAATGTCTATCCTTATCTCCCAACACTTCTCAACTCCCCAGACCACTTACCCTCCACATGTTGTTTCCAAGTTTCCCAAATCCCTCCTTCTGATTTGGGTGACATCTCCTCTGGACAGGTAAGTGCAACATCTGCAAAGGTGTCATGGGAAATACTATGCAGCCCTCCCTCAACACTTTGGCTGGGCTAGACCCTAACAATGGGGCCAGTGACAGGTTAATAAGAGTCTCACCTAACTCCTTAACTGTGGGATAGAATGAGTTCCACAGAATGAGCAGGCAAGAATGGACTGTGAGTTCATTACAGATTTCATTACGCTCTCTTCTCTACTCCTAAGCCCACCCATATTCCAAAATTCTTTATTAGCACTGAGGCCACCATTGCCTTCTTGTCACTCAGGTTCTCACAACCTAAGTATCCATTTTGACTTCTCACTTTGGCTCACTTCTCACCCCCAAACCCAATCACTGTCGAGATCTTATCCATTCTACCTCCACACCTCTATGTACATGGCCCCAGCTTCTCTCAGACACTCATCCCCATTTTTCTGGACTATCTATAATTTCTTATTTGGTCTCCTCCATTATGTCTCTCACTACACCAAGCTGTCTTCCACACAGATACCAAAATGATTTTCCTAAAGTACAAGTCTGACCACATCACTCCTCTACTCAATGAACTCTCCATTACTCTGGGGCACACTATTATTTCATTTTTATCTCAACTGTTTTAAACTTTTTATTCTGTGTAAGATTTATAAGGTACGTAATTATTGACTCAGTATATAATTTTAAAAAGATACATATATTACTGATGTATACTTTTTAACTAACAGGAGTGTGTGATCAAAAATGCTGCTAAATATAATTGTAATGACTACAATTTACATGGTACTTTGAGACAGACAAAGCATTTTGCATGTATAAAATCATTTGAGACTCAAAAGAACCCTGGGAATTGTATCCTATTATTGTCCCCATTTTACAGATGTAGAAACTGAGGTAGACACTTAAGTGACTTGCCCAGGGTAAATTTCTGAGGTAATGTTTGAATTCAGGTCTTCCTGACTCCTAGTCCTGCTCTCTAGGCCCTAATCATTTAGTCATGTACAAAACATTCTTCCTAGTGTTAACTGGGTGAACCTAGCTAGGCTAGCCTGCAGACAATAGATCTATCTTCCAATGTTGTGTTTCTTTTTGAAGTCTTTCCAGGTGGGAGTGCCTAACAGAGCCTGGCCTACACTAGCCTAGACTTATGGAAACCCAAGTTACCTACACAATACTTACACATATTTTTAAAAACAACAGCAATGAATCCACCTTACATTTGGGTAAGAAAGACATATGTGCCAATTTTTGACTGAAATGACAAAAATGAGGGATTGTATGACCATTAGACAAAGGGATAATGTTGGAGTTAAGAAGGATTGGGTTAAAATGCTGTCTCTGACCCAGAAAGACACGCTAGCTATCTGACCAACAGAAAGTTATTAAATCTTTCAGTGTCCCAGCATTGCTGATTTGCATCTGTGGAGAGATTTTCTCCACTAAAAATCCTCCAAGTTAATGAAATCACAGGTCTGCCCCTTTCCTCAATCCCTAACAAATGAGAGAAATAGAATGATTCTTAAGATGAATAAAAATATTGTTAATTATTTTGGGAAATGAAAGCAGGTTTTCTGATCCCTGTCATCCCTGAAAAAAATTACTTTATTCCATACAGATATATAGATATAGATATAGACATATCTGTCTATATCTATATATTTATATAGCTAGCACTTAATATTTCTCTGTATATATATTATTTCTTTTAGAATATTATAATATTATATATACATATACACATACATATATGCATACATACGCACACACATACACACACACATACATATATATAATAGGATATAAGCTCCTTGAGGGCAAAGAATATTTTGGTTTTGTCCTTGTCTATTGTCTAGAACAGTGTCTGACACATAATAGGTATTTGATAAATGCTTGTTAAATGAATATTGAACAAGGGGAAAGAATGCAATGAAAATGAATGCTTTAAAAGTAATTAAAAGGCAAAAGAGTTCAGGAATAGTGCTATCACAGGAATATGAATGCAAATCAAGGATAAAAATATTCCATATATCTGGGAAGAAAGAAGAAAGGCAAAGAGAGACAGCAGAGAAACAAGTCTTTGAGGAAGGGGATGAGGTTCATTTAGCTGAGAGCAAAATGAATTCTTTGCTGGAGTATTCCCCAAAGAAGAAAAAAAGGTAACATTCTAGAGACTGCAATGCATTCTCCTTGGGGGAAAGTGAGATGTTAAAAAGGTTTTACCATCACACTAGAGCAGATAATTAGGCAATTACAACTATTAAATTTGACAGAGCATTAGGTTTAAATGCATTACATACCAGAATTCTGAAGAAAGTAACAAATAGTAAAAAAAAAAAAAAAAAAAACTTCCATGAATACTTTTGATAACTCAGGGAGGACAGCATACCAGCAGAGGGTTGTAGGGTACTAATGTAGTCCTGCATTTGAGGAAAAGAGACAAGTTCCTGGAAAGAGCTACCCTGAAAACACAGATTGATCTGGTCTCCTCTGGCTGTTTTATAGACAGTGACTGTGGCATGCTTATGGACAAGGTCCCATTGATTTCTAAAGCCTTCTTGCAAAGGAAGTAGTAAGGTTAATTTTAGAACCCCCCAAAAGGTAAGAATCAGAACTCCTCAGGTGCACATAAGCTGATCAGCCTGCACATAGCCACCTAGAAAGTGAGTGGAAAAACCAAGGTAGTTGTGAATTATTCCCTGCATCCCAGTGCTGTCCTTTTGGCAGGGAGTTGGTATTAGGACTATTGAGATAATCACTGACCATTAGGTAACTATATAGTTTAGGAAGGCCATAGTGAGTGCAGACAGAGCCTTCCTATCAACTTGCTCTGTGTTCTTTAAAAGGATTATTGCTGAAATTTTAAGAAAGCAGTTAATATTGTCACACTTAATAACCATTTAATATAATAATTGTGTAATGCCTACCACTTACAGAGTACTTTTTGACTTACTCATGTTTTACAAATTTCAATGGATCCCAATGGTTCTCACATTAATATCAGTGCAGAAGCATGGTGGGGTGGGGAAGAAAAGGAGGGGAAATGAAAAAAAAAAACATACTTAACAGGCAAGGCTGAACAGTGATGTCAAGGGCATAGGATAGAAGTTACAATGAGGTAAGTTTGGGTTCAGCACTTAATAAAAATAGAGATGCCGTTGAAATGGAAGTGGGTTTTCTTGGGTGAAAATGGACATATTCTCCATGGAAATACTCGTGTTGAATGACCACTTGTCAGCAGTTTTAAAAGGATTTGTACTTGTGTGAACAATGTGTTATATATTATCTCTTGGTCACTTTTATCTCTAGGATTATGTGATTTCATGACTATCTGAAACCAAACTTTCTTCACCTGGATCAGCACAAGTAAGGAAAGTTAGAGGATCTGGATTCAAATCTTTACTATGTCAATTCCTATGTATATGACTTGGGAAAAAGTCATTTTGCCACTCTGGGCTCCAATTTCTCCTATAAAATCAGATAAGATCTCTTCTAGCTCCAAATAAATGATCACTTAATAGAATTGATACCAACATTATTGCTCTATGTAGAATGATTGTCATTCTCTTTCTAGTGCTGTATAGACTGATTATGTAGAGAACTGAATAAAATTTAAGCTGAAGAGGATCACAAAGCAATTCTGCTACTGTGCATGCTGGCAAAGCAAAGATATTCATTCTATAACTCAACATGTCAAAGTGAATCTTTGCTCTTTTAGGAATTTTGTGATTCCAACAACAACAAAAACAATGTGAAACTATTAGACTAGACGGAGGGAACCCATGAAGATAAAGATTATATCCTGCTCAGCCTTATTTCTCCTTCACCCCCTAGCAGCACTCCTTGTAGATCATTTTCAAAAATGATGACTGAATCAATGAATCAACAATGATTTATTCAATGACAATGGTGTTGAATGTACTATGATAAATGAAAATAGGATTTTCCTTCAATTTTTTTAGTACCACAAAATTATTTCTAGCTCTTACACTAGCTGAAAGACCATTATTTTTATTTTACTAAAAATGGAAATAATTATTTCATTTAAAATTCTGATACTATTTTAGACACACAAGACAATGACAATAGCAATTAGGTCCATTGGTTGATATTAATAAAACTGTTTCAGTATAGGCCAACAGCTTTTCCTAGGTGTAATTTAAAGAGTATAAGAAGCCAAAATTTTGTTTTTCAAGGCACACTCTTCCTCAATGCAAATGACAATTCCTATGTACCTTAGTAGGGTCACAGGATCAGAGATCTAGATCTGGTTGGGACCATCTAGTGCAGTGGTTCTCAACCTGTGGGTCATGACCCCTTTGGGGATCGAACGACCCTTTCACAGGAGTCACAGGGGTTGCCTAAGACCATCAGAAAACACATATTTCTGATGGTCTTAGGAACCGAGACACTGCTCCTCTATCCATCTCCAGGCGGGTCCGCCCACATGAGGATACTCCCACATACCCGTATTAAAGGGTCTCAACATTAGGAAGGTTGAGAACCACTAGTGCAACATCATCCTTTTACAGATGAAAGAATTGAGGCCTGAAGGTACAAAGGAACTTGTCCAAGATCACACAGAGAGTAAAGAAGCAGAGCTGGGATTTGAGCCTTTCTTCTATCTTTCTGAACTTCACCAGTATGTCCCATCTATCTTCTCACTCTGAAAGGTCCTTTAACCTTTTGCCACTCTCTACTACCCTTGGTGAGTTCCTCTTAAAACCTCTATTTTGATGAAGGGCTCCAGCCATCCATCTTTTATTCTTCTTCTGGCTCAACTTCTGCATGACTTCACCATTCCCCAGTTTCTTCCAATTAGAATGCAAGAAGTTTGTGGGCAAAGATTGTCTTTCTTTTTATTTATACTTGACTTCTCAGGTTTGTTCTCATATGATAAATATACAGTCTATTTCTAGAATAATAATGAAAACCTTTCCAGCTTCTTGAGACCCTCTTGATCACAGTCATTACTATACCATACTATACCATGAAGAGGTACTAGAGGAGCAATTCGAAGCATTCATGTTATCTTGCTGTGAGTCAATGAGATCATTGGTGAGGTTGTTTCATATATAGAGAACTCAGGATTTTCATCACTACTCTGCTAACAGAAGAAGTCACTTAAAGTTTCTGAGACTCCACTGTAAAATGCAGAGTTTGCAATAAAATATTTTACAATGCTACAATGCCATGTTTCTATGGCAAGAAAAAGAAAGAAAAGAATCCTAACACACATACGCACATTATCATTGAAAACCTCATATCACATAGAATATATGTGGATCATTCTACCAAAGCATACTCAGTATGTCTTTTGATGCAATGACAAAACGCTCCTTCAAGAAATAAAGAATTTATTAAATAGCTGTAGAAATATTCAGTGCACATGGCTAGGCTGTGCCAATTTAATAAAATAATAGTATTCCCAGAAGTTAATTTATAATTTTAATGTCCAACCAATTAAACCATCTTTTGTTTTCACTTTAAAATAACCCTAGATATATGGGATCACTTTCTGAAAGGGAAGAGGAAAGGATACAGGAGGATATTTAGGCAATATGAAAAAAAAAGATATAATTAAAATCCAATTAAAAACCCTTTATCACAAGTAAAAAAAAAATATCTTTTGGGAAATAAAGCCAAAGAACTGAAAGGGCACCAGTTAGATTCCAACCTAACAATGCAGAATACAAGCATTTGGGCAAAGACCACATTTATTTGGCTGGCTAGAAACGGCCTTGAGCAAGGTCTCATTACTATGATGCTAAATCTGCTGATCATGCATATTTCAGTCCAGGAGAAGTAAACATGCAGGAGCCAAGCAAACAAAGGTTTGATGTTTGAGATAGATTAGATTTACAGGATGCTAAGTAGCTTATGAGGTCTTACCAAAAGAATAGTAAAGTAATAAATGAGGCTATGTATAGAAAACATTCATTGAGGTCAGACACTAAAGGTGAGTTCAATAAAACAATTGGGAAAATAATGTGATGTGACAAAATGCTTTAACCTATTAAAATGATTAATCTAAGATGATTCACAATGGAAAACTAAGCAAAGCATTTCATTTGCAATAATATGGAGAGATAGAAACAGAAATCGAGGCAGACATGGAGACAGAGACACAGAGACTTAGAAATGAGCATAGAGAAAGCATCAATTATAAAAAATTAATGAAATCCAATAAACATTTCTATTCAGTTCATTTAATACCTCTTTACAAAGTAAGTATTATTATGTGTATCAGGCATGCCTATGCAGGTCTCCAGTGATATATATATATATATATATATATATATATATACATATATATACACACAGACACACATACATGTACACATACATGTACATATACATATATACACACATACATATACATATATATACATATGCATATACATATACACATGTGTATATATATATATGCATATATATATACATAAATGAGATAATCCCTGCCTCTAAGAAGCTAACATTTAATAAGAATATCAATCAATAAGTATTTATTCAACACCTACTATGTGCTGAGGACAGAAAGACAAAAATAAAACGGTCCTTATCCTGAAGAAGCTTACATTCTATTAGGAGGTGGTCCAGTATCTACATGAGGAATAAAGAAAGAAATTTTAAATGAAAGACAATTTCCAGAATGATCTGACACTGGGGAGGGATCAGTATAGGCTTCCCATGAGAAATGGAATTTGGGTAAAAGATGGAAAGATATTAAGAATTCTGTAGAGATTTTAAGGTGCTGAATTCTGGGAATGAGAGATTAACTGCGCACAGCCATGGATATAGTAGATGGAATGTTCTTCAATCATGTCTGACTCTTCATGACCCCATTTGGACTTTCCTTGGCAAAGATACTGGAGGGGTTTTCCATTTCTTTCTTCAGCTTATTTTACAGATGAGGAAACTGAGGCCAGCATGGTTAAGTGACTCATCTAAGGAAACACTGGTAAGTTACTAGGTGTCTGAAGCTAGTTTTGAACTCAAAAAGTGTAATCTTCTTGACTCCAGGTCTGGCACTTTATATACTATGGCACCATCTAGTTGCCCTAATGTTATGTAGAGGGAGCAGCAAATACATTAATTTTACTGGAATATAAGAGTATATGGAGGAGAAGACTATATAATAGACCTGGAAAGGGTGAGCCAAAGTGGGAAGGATTTTACATGTCAAACAGTGGAGGTTTATTATCCTAGAAGCAATATTGTAGCATTGTAGTTCTTCTTTTTAAAGGGAGAGGGGCAATACACATTTAGATTTGTCCTGTAGGAATCTCAATTTGACAGATGCGGGTGGGGGATGGATTGAAGTAGGGAGTCATTGGAGGATGACACATCAATTAAGAGACTCAGTATGGCCTAGGTGAAAATTGATGAAGGCCTAAACTGAGGAGATGGTTGTTCAAGTAGAGGGAAGGGGAGAAACATGAACAATATTATGGAGATAGAATTCTTAAAATTTGGGAATTGGGGTATAATTGGGAGTAAGGGGTAATGAGTGAAGGCAGCTGGGGGGCAGAGTGGAAAGAGTGCCTGAATTGGAGTCAGGAAGACTCATAGGTACATATGCATTAATATTTATAGCAGCTCTTTTTATGGTGGCAGACAATTGGAGACTGAGGAGATGTCCATCATTTGGGGAATGTCTGAACAAGCTGTGGTATATGATTGTGATGGAATATTATTGTGCTGTAAGAAATGATAGGTTGGGGAGTCCAAATAGTGGCATAGAAGCAGGAGAACTCCATGAGCTACCACCATAACCACCTCAAATACCTATACAATATGACTCTAAACAAATTTTAGAGCTTTAGAACTCATAAAATGACAGACAAGGCTCCCACTGCAGGTAGCCTGGCAGGCAGACAGGAAGGGTTCATCTCAGTGGGCTGGGAGCACAGCCCAGGCCTATGCAGTTTTAGCCCCAGAGTATCCAGGAAAAGCCATGGCTGGAGCTTTCAGGAAAGGACATCACCAGCAGCTGTGGTGGTTTCCAGAATCACCAACCCATAAGAGCAAAAGACAAAGGGAAAGGTTAGGGGAACTTGGCTAAATTTTGGGGAGAGAGTCTAGCCGACTGCCTCCAGAGCTAGAAGAAGTGTGAAGTGGTGGCCCTAAAGCTGCCTCCAAGTAGCTGCTTCAGAGCTCCAGGCTTGCATATTGCAGGGGGGCCAAGCAATCATTCAGAGGCTAAGTGCTCTTGCCTTGAACTGCCTGGATCGGGATCATGGTCTTGGGTGGTGGTCCTGAGGTGCATTTTCAATGAGCCAAAGCTGGTGGGGGCTGCAGAGATGGCGGTTTCCTAATAGCTCTGGCAGTTGCAAAAACCTCAGCAATTTGGGACAGAGCCCTCCCCTCTGAAAACAGAGTTCTACTGAACCAAAAGTCAAGTACATGACTGGCAACATGAGCAGGCAAAGGAAGCAAAGAAAGTGCAGCAATCCAGCTTTAGATTCCTTTCTTGGGGACAAAAAGGATCAAAGCAAGGAATGGGAGGAAGACAACACAGTCAGAATTCCTAACCAAAAGCTTCCAAGAAAAATGTAAACTTATTATAAGCCGTAGAGGAGATTAAGAAGGATTTTTAAAACCAAATAAGAGAAGTAGGAGAAAAATTGAGGAGAAAAATGAGAATGATGTAAGAAAATCATGAAAAAAGAATCAACAACCTGACTGAAGAAAATAACACCTTACAAAATAGATTAACTCAAATGGCAAAGGAGGACCAAAAAGCCAATGAGGAGAAGAATGCCTTAAAAAGCCAAATTTGCCAGATGGAAAAAGAATCTCAAAAGTTCACTGAAGAGAATAATTCCTTCAGAATTAGAGTGGAGTAAATGGAAGCAAATGACTTTATGAGAAAGCAAAATACTATTAAACAGATCCAACCAAATGAAGAAATAGAAGGCAAAGTGAAATACCTCATTGAAAAAAACACTGACCTGGAAAATAGATCCAGGAGAGACAATTTAAAAAATTATTGGACTACCTGAAAGGCATGATCAAAAAAAAAGAACCTGGAAAACATCCTTCAAGAAATTCTTAAGGAAAATTGCCCTGATATTTTAGAACCAGAGGGCAAAATAGAACTTGAAAGAATTCATCGATCACCTATTGAAAAAGATCCCCAAAAGAAAACTCCTAGGAATGTTATAGCTGGGTTCCGGAGTCCCCAGATCAAAGAGAAAATATTACAAGCTGCCAAGAAGAAACAGCTTGAATACTGTGGAAACACAATCAGGATAACCCAGGATCTAGCAGCTTCTACATTAAGGGACTGAAGGGCCTGGAACATGATATTCTGGAGATCAAGGGAGTTAGGATTAAAACCAAGAATCACCTACCCAGAAAAACTGACTATAATGTTTCAGGGGAAAACATGGTCATTCAATGAGGTGGAGGACTTTCAAGCATTTTTTCTTCTTTTGTTTATTTTTAGTTTACATCATTTCCATGAGATTTTGAGTTACAAATTTTCTCCCAATCTTTCCCTTACCCATCAACCCAAAACAGCAATCCCACTGTATACCTCCTCCCCTAATCTTCTCTCTTCTATATCCTCCCCCATCACCCCTATGACTTTCTGATAGGGCAAGACAGATCTCCCCCCACCATTACCTGAATTATTTCCCTCTTTCTTATTCCTCCCTCAACTTGTTCTATTCTCTACTTTGTCCCTGTCCCTGTCCCTTTAAAAAAAGTGTGTGCATCTAACAATCCTCCCCCATGATGTCCCCTCCCCTCCATACTCCCTACTCTCATCCCCTTCCTCCCTACTCTCCTGTAGGCCAAGATACCCAATTTAGAGTGTATATCATTCCTTCCCTAAGCCAACTTCAATGAGAATAAGGTTGACCCATTCCCTTTTGCCTTCTTGTTCTTACCCTCCATTGTAATAATTATCCTTTCCCTCTTTTATATGAGAGGATTAAACCCATTTTGTCTCTCCCTGTCTCCTCTCATACTATTCCTCTCCCACCTCTCAATTTCACCATTTAAAATATTATCCAATCCTGTTCAATTGATCCTGTGTCCTCTATGTACACATGTATACACATATATACACACACACATATGTGATCATACATATATAAACCTTCCTATATATACACATGTGTATGCATAGATATATATACATTTATATTCCCTTCAACTATTCCCATACTGAGAAAAGCTTCATAAGTTATAATTATCATTTTTCCATGTTGGCATGTAAATAGATCAACTTTAATAAGTTCCTTATGATTTCTTTTCCATGTTCACCTTCTCATACTTCTTGTATTTGAATGTCAGATTTTCTATTCAGTTCTGGTTTTTTCAACAAGACTGTTTGGAAGTCCTCCACTTCATTGAATGACCATATTTTCCCCTGGAATATTGTATTCAATTTTGCTGGGTAGGTGATTCTTGGTTTTAATCCTAGCTCCCTTGACCTCTGGAATAGGTAGGTGATGAGATGGGGGATGATGGAAGGGAGGGAAGATTGGGGGGGGTAGGGTGGTTAGAAACACACATTTCTGTAAAGGGACAGGGACAAAGTAGAGAATAGAAGAAGTGGGGGGCAGGATAGAAAGGAGGGAAATATAGTCAGTCTTTCACAATATGTCCATTGTGGGGATGTTCTGCGTAACTACGCATGTACAGCCTGTATTGAATTGCCTGTTTTGCCAGTGCATGTGAGTTACAAGGGAGGAAGGGAAAGAATCTAGCATTTAAAGTTCTAAAATCAAATGCATATATATGTATGTATGATTTACATTCAACTGGGAAATAAGATGTACAGGCACTGGGATAGGGAGATCCATCTTGCCCTACTGGAAAGTCAGAGGCATGATGGGGGAGGATATAGGAGAGAGCAGATTGGGGGAGAGGGTATACAGTGGGATCTCTGTTTTGGAGTAGTGGGTAGGGGAAAGACAGGGAGAAAATTGGTGACTCAAAATCTCCTGGAACTCAATGATAGCAACTAAAAATAAACAAAAGTTAATTAAAAGGGGGAAATAATAAAAGAAAAAAAAAGAAATGATAGAGTGCTTTCATAAAAACCTTGAAAGACTTACATGAACTGATGGAAAGTGAAGTGAGCAGAATCAGGAGTACAGTGTACACAGTAACAGCAATATTTTATGATGATCAGTTGTGACTGATGTAACCGTTCTCAACAACACAATGATATGAGACAATTTTTATTAGGACTTATGATGAAAAAATGCTATCTATCTCCAGAGAAAGAATTGGTGGAGTTTGAATGCAGATTGAAGCATATTTTTTAAACTTTATATATTTTTTAAAATTATTGTTCCTGCTCAATGTTTTCTTCACAATGAAACTATTATGGAAATACTTTTTCATGACTGGACACGTATAGTTTATATCAAATTGTTTGCCTTCTCGATGAGGGTGGAGGTGAAGGAGAGAGAGAATCTGGAACACAACATTTAAAAAAATGTTGAAATTGTTTTCACATGTAATTGGAAAAAAAATATTTTAAAAAGTAGCAAGCAAGGCAGACCAATTAATCTTGTGATTGAAAAGGATATAGAGTCATTCAAGATGAATGAGTATCCATTTCAATTATTTGAGGCCTAGGGGAAAAAAAAAAAGATTGAATGGAGACTTTCAAGAGAATTATTTTAAAGATGTAGCAGAAAAGTGTGTATTGGTGACGGTCTGCAATTGAAAAGAAGAAGCTTAAATTAAACATTAGGAAACATTTTCTAATTGTTAGGGACAATTAGACAATGAAAAAGCTCGTCAAGGGAGGTTGCTGAAGTGGCATTACTAAAGGTATTAAAAAATGAATTAGATTAAACACTTGACCCATGCTTTGACTTTCTAGAGAACTCAGGGACATATTGCCTTGTGCAGCCCAGTGGATACTAAAATCACAATCAATTTTCTCGAAAGTTAAGGGGACAAGGAAGGACTTCTTTCAAGCTTTGCCCTGGACTTCCGACATAGAACAGCTCAATACATTTTGCGTCATTTTCCTTTCATCTAGAAAAATCTGAAATGCTTATGTGCAATACAGACAAAAGAGTGAAGGGTGGTAAAAGGTCCCTGGGGTCAAATCCTACATCTTACAGTTTCTTGCAGCCTTGGCGAGTTGCTTGACCTTTTTCAGATTCAACTTTCTTCCCTGTGAAAATGATAATGTGGATAATTACAGCACTGGCCTCACAGAGGTGTTTTAGGGATAGAATAAGCTCATGTATATCTTTGCAATAAAAGCTAGGAACTCCAGTAATGACTTGCTGTTGCCTCTAGGATTAAAGATAAGTTCCTCTGGATGGCTTTTAAAGCCCTTCATAACTGAGCCCCGACTGACTTTTCCATTCTCATGATATTCTCCCTTTTCTGCACTCAGCGTTCTAGCTAGACTGGTCTTACTGTTTCTCACACATGAGCATCTGAAATCCCCTCTCTGTATCTTTGTACCAACTCTCCTCAAATTCCTTAAAATGCCTAGTTTGCCTCAATACTTTGTTCAAACACTGCCTTTTTAATGAAGTTTTCTGTGGTCTTCCCATTTACTTAGAGAACTACCCATAAAGAATTGATACACACTCATGTATATACACTTGTGTATATGTGTACATGTACACAAATAGTTATATATGTATAGTTTACATTGAATGTGTTC
>CM053586.1:325382727-325406479 GCA_028646515.1 Pseudochirops corinnae
TGTAAGGTCCTTGAGGGCAGGGACTGTTTCTTTGTCTTTGTGTCCCTCGCACCTAACAGAGAGCCTGGTATAGAGTTTAGGCTTGTTAGGTAATTATTCATTGACTGAATACAAAGCTCAAGAACATTAAAATGCTGTATAAATGTCAAACATTACGATTTTTATTTTAAAGTGTTACAAAGTCCTCTTGTAATGTTGCTTCTGAGGTTTAAAATAATACCCAGGTTCTAGATGTCTTGCGTTGTGATGACCAGTGCAGTATCTTACACTCCAGCTTTGTCTCAAGGGGACTATAGAACGAAGGGCAATGCAAAATATAGTAGGAGTAACAATAGTATTGAGCATGATGATATTAGGAGTCAACATTTATATTGTATATCAGTTGCCAGGTGGTTTAATATGTTATCTTGTTTGATGTGTGATATGGTAATTGCTATCATTAATATAGTGCATTAAGGTTTGCAAAGTGCTTTTCTGTATATTATCTCATTTGATCATCTGTCTTACAGCTAAGGAAACAGGGAAATAAGTTGAGGAATGGGATATTTGAAGATGGTTTGGAAAGAGATCTGTATGACCTTTTGCTAGATAGAGTGCTGGACTTGGAGTCAGGTTTGAAGATCTTGATTTGAATATCACCTAAATCGTTTACTATGTGATTCTGGTAAAGCCAGTGCCTCAGTTTCCTCATCTGTCACATGGACAGTTGGACTTGATAACTTCTAAAGTATGTCCCAGCACTAAATCTATATTCCTAAAATTCTATCCATGTTGATGAACCTTATGTCTTTTTAGAGCACCAGCCAGTCCTGTCTCATTTTCCTGCTGAGCAATTGACTCTCTAGGTCCTTACCATCATTAATTCAGTATTAGGTAACATCATCATCATCACCATCATCATCATCATCACCATCGTCATCATTATCATCATCTTCATAATAGCTAGCATTTCTATAGTGATTTATTTTGTGAAGAACTTCATATATGTTATCTCATTTGCTTCATATATAATATTTTTTAAAAAAATATCTCTTTTAGAATCTCAGTTGATTCCATTTGGGACACAAGAAGAGAAAACATAGTTTCTCAGGCTTCTGGTCAGACATGATGGTGGTGTGGGAGTAGATTGGACTGCAGAGATAAAGTTTGATACCAGGCTTCAAGTTTTCAAAAGACTGTCAAACTGAAGTAGGATTAGATGACATTTGTTTTGTCCAGGAAGTTTGATCAAGAAGGGATTGGTGGAAGTTGGAAAGTGACAAATTTCTGCTCCGTGTAAGAAGAAAAAAATTCCTAACCATTAATGTTAGCAGTGAAAAAATGAAATTGAATTCCGGAAGACGTCTTTGGTTCCTTATCTTTGAACGTCTTCAAGCAAAGGCTTGGGTGATTATTTTTCCAGATATTGTAGAGATACTTTTCTATCAGAGATAGATTGGAATAATCATTTACTTATGGTCATTCCAACTTCGAAATTCTGTGAGTAAGTGAAGACAGTGATTGTAGACTTTCTTGGACATCATCCATGGTTTCATTTGTGTAAGAAACTGCCTCCAATGGGACAGATCAGTGCCTTCTCTGTAACTTGATCTTATGGTAACCTGAGGTACTTAGGATTAGACAACTAGCCCAGGATCACATAGGCAATATGCCTCAGAGGTTGGACTGGAAATCAATTGCTAATAATGAGGATAGGTCCCTCTCAAATATACCATTGCCTACTTCTGAAATGTTGACCATTTTAATTAATTCTAAATCTGGAGTATTTCCCCAAAATCAAATGGAAAGAAATACCACGTATAATAACATCACAATAATGTCTATATAACTTCAATATACTATAGATTCGGTTGCATTGCAGGAGAAATTACATCAATCAGTTAACAATAGTGAGTGCACCACAGGGTACCATTTTACATTCCCTTCCTAAAACTTTACTTTCATAAGAATCTCTTTTAAAACATCTAAACAAATGGTCATTTTTACTTGAAGATTTCAATGAGAGGAAGAACTACCTTTTCAGTAGCAGAGCTACTTTCCTAATATATTCTTAGCTCCAGCTAAATTGACTTCCTTGTTGTTCCTTGAACATGCCCTATCCTTTACCCCATCAATACCTTTGCTCACATTCTTTCTTCTACCTGGAATCCCCACTTGATTGTGTTTCAAAGTCCTATCCATCCTTAAAGTTCTATTATCAATGTTACTTCCTTTAAGAAGTTTTTTTTTTCCTGTTCCTGTCAACTAGATGGTATCACTCCCTTCTCCGAATTCCCATGGAACTTTTCCTCTCTTTCATATCCTTACCACAGGCCTATCTTGTATTATAACTGCTTTGTGCACGTGACTTGGCCCCTCAACTTGATATTCATCTCCTTGAAGATAGAGATTTATTTTTACTCTTGTATGTAACTCTTTAATGTACCCATCATGTGAAACTATATGTTATATTTGACTGTGTTGGGGTCTTCTGCCACTTCTATACTCTATGTTACAGTAGGGCCGGGAATGTGTCTATCTAGACTTAAATCGCCTCCAACTCCTAGCATAAAGTTCTGCACACAGTAAGAATTTAATGTTTGATGACTGGATCAGAGGAACCTATTCCAATATCCTAACTTTATACATGAGCAGTTAAGTGTTTCAAAAACCATAACGATATAGGAAGTCATTCTGCCTCTGACATTCACCAGTTATATGGCCTTGGAAGAGTCAATCAATCTAACTCAACTTCAGTTTTCTCATCTCAAAAATGGGTACAATAGTATCTGTATTACCTATGTCACAGGATATTGCGACACTCAAGTGATGCAAGTTTATAAAGTACTTTACAAACTTTAAAGTGTGATATAAATATCAGATCCTTCTCCTCATTGTCTTTATCATTATGTCAAATCACAGAGATCATAAGGACTGGTTTTTATTACCCCCTATTGACACAACATTTTTCACACAGTGACATTCAACAGATATTTGCTAAACTGAATTAAATTAGGAGATTCTACTGAGATGTCTCATTTGTATATACTATTAACATAAGCACATAATGCGTCCTCTTGCTTATATGTAATACGTGAGGAAGTTATACTATCGCAAGAACTTTCTTTTAGTTTTTATTTCTTTAGCTGATAGTGGTTTTCCCCCAGCATGTGGGGCTTTGGGGTTTCACTTCTGTCAGAATTCCAGTTGGCCTCTTTAAGAAACTGCTTTTTATGAGGAATTCAGAGTCAAGTTACTGCAAAAGCAACTGACTACTGAATTTATGTCTTGTCTTCCCTTTCTCTATTTCCCCTGTCAAAGGGTTGTGCTGGAGTTTGACTCAAGCATTTATGCCAGCAGAAATCATTAAGAGAAAAGGGTCAGGGGAAACATGTCCTCCTTTGGAAGGTGGTTTGTCATTTGCAATCTGAATGTCCTTTTTCTTTCTATCCAAAGAGGTGTAAAAAACTGATAGTAGCAGCAGTAATTATTAGAGATATCTAGTACTTTGGGAGCCATCCCAGGATTTAACCAGTATTCTGGGATGATATCAGAATTTAACAACTATTTAGATGTCAGTTAAATGACCTGTGGACCACAATGGTAAAATAATCTTATGATATACAGGTATTTAAGGACTTTTAGGGGAGGGATTTGGTAGAGTCTAGTTATATTACAGGCAATGACTAGTTTGATTCTGAATGAATATCCAAAGAGTTAAAAGAGACTAGAGAGCTGATATAAAAAAGTTAACATAAAAGTACATCTTGAGTATGACTATATCTAATTCTATTTTATTAATTCACCAAAATTTATCAAGCACTTTTTATAGCATGAAGAAAGGCAGGATGGTGTAGTAGATATTTGACTTGTATTAGAAAGAGGAAGATCTGAGTTCAAGTCAAGCCAAGAATATGTGAATTCCAGTCATGCCTGTGATCTATACTGTCAGAGTGACTCTGGACAAATTATTTAACACCTCAGTGGTCCAGGTAGCTCTTTAGTTGATCTCCACCATTGCAGAGAAGCAAGTCATCCTTAATTTGATTTTGAAGAATTGTTAAGGGCACTGAACAACTGCTGAGGTGTCAATTTACAGAGAAAGTTCCTCACTGAGGGCTTCCCACAACAATGAAATCACAGATGGGGTCAAAACAAATATGTAATTAAATATAATAGGCTCTAGGGACCATTAGGTGGAGCTACAGGAGAGAGCTCTGAGCCAGGAGTCAGGAACATCAGTTCAAATACAGCCTCACTTACTAGCTGTGTGACTTCTGGAAAGTCACTAGATCTCTGACTGGAGTATACGAAGTCTTCAGAGAATCTGG
Source organism: Pseudochirops corinnae (assembly GCA_028646515.1). Lineage (NCBI taxonomy): Eukaryota > Metazoa > Chordata > Mammalia > Diprotodontia > Pseudocheiridae > Pseudochirops > Pseudochirops corinnae. Next base: position 325,387,038 of record CM053586.1, read on the forward strand.
CTCCATATCAAAAGACTTTCTTGTCTTCCCTTCTCCCTTCCCCCCTGAGAGTGGATCTCCCTATCTTGCCTTGGACGGAGATACAGTAATTATTCGTGGGAATGGTTCCAATACTGATCATCATGGGGGGGGTGTTTGAGGTGTTCAGGGAGGACTAGCATCTTTGATGTAAGGGCTTGTCAATTCCTTTTTGGGGTTGCTCATCCACCTTAAGTGTCCACATGATTCACCCAACTCTCCAAGAGGTTATAGTATGTGCAATGGCTATAATCTGGTAAAAACCATCTCAGAAGATAGGCTACATCAGGCTGAGGGTAAGCACAGGCCTCAGACTTGATTGTGAGCTATGGGGATATCTACCTCCACACATGCTAGGACTTCTCCTGGCAGTATCTTCAGACAAGAACAATTTGTTCCAAAGGCCATGATGATGGCTGAAGCATGTGCCATGGAGTGCCTAGAACTTGGTCAGCCATTGAAGATGAGAAGGCCATCCAATGCATCCATCATGAGTCGTGACCAGTCACCTTAACTTTTGCTCTGCCACTGGATTTCGATGACTAGGGAAGAAAGAGGTTGAGGACTTCTTTCAACTCTGCCTGACTTCAATTCACTCAAAAGTCAAGCTATCAATTGTGATGTCATTGGTCCTCTTTGAAAAGAAGGAACAATAACAACAGATTTCTGACTTTCAGCTTCCTCAGCTCTAAAATTATCAGCTCATAATAATACTGCCCTCCCCCCAGGTATTGTAAGGATCACAGAGGATAATAGTTGTGATACACTTAGCCCTGTATCTGACAAGTATTAGTTGCCTAATAAATCTAGTTTCCTTCCTTTCTAGAGAAATAAAAAGAAAAACAAAAACAGTCCCTCTCTTACCTTGCCTTCCCTCAAGGGTATTCCATTCTACTGGATGTCCATTAATGCATTATCTTTATGAAAATTTATTTAGTCATCCACTTAGTTTCTTCTAAATCCCCATTAGAGTAGAAACTCCTTGAAGGCAGAAAGCTGTCTTTTTCCTCTTCTTGTATCTTCCACACTTAGAACGGCGCCTGATACATAATATGCACTTAATAAATGTTTATTGCTTTGTTGATTGATACTCCTGGTTTTCCATTTCTGGGGAATTCATGATGAGTGAACAATTTTCCCGGCTGTAATCTATTTATAGTGAAACACTTGTGAATGCCTCAGATGATCTTTGAAGCTTTTCATTGATAAATATCAGAGGAAAGTAGGATCATGTTCATTTTAAAGACATTAAAAGACTTTAGGATAAAACAGAAAGATGATGTAAAAGACAGGGTAATCATGCAGCCCTCTTATAGAAACCTCCTCTGTCTCTCTGATTCTTTCATAGAAATAATTTTGAAATATGACCATTTATTTGCTAGTCCCAAGTGAATTAAGCATGACTGTACTACTAATAATGTAAAACAACTTTAGAAAATCTTGAGAGAGGGAATCGAATTTCATCTCAACCCCCTTTGGCTTCTTTATGTAAGGTCTTTGTTTTGTTTTCTTCTTTATGTAAGGTCTTTTTTTTGTTTTGTGGTCTGGGCCAGTAATTATATCAATGGAGAGAGCTGCTTGTTTGGGTTCTCTCTCGAATGAAGATAGGGAACTCAGCTAGTATTCATTTATTTGTTTGTTTTTAGAGCTGTTTGGGGCGACCTAGAGGTTAAGTGACTTACTGATAGTTATGGTGGTAGCATGGGTCAGAGATAGTACTTGCATCCAGGTTTTCTATTATGCCTTACTTCCTCACTCCTATTTAGTGTCTTAACTTTAAATATTCACTGAGAAAGTAAAAGAAGATTTAATCAATGTGTCCTTCATTTTGTGTCATTGGTTCAACATTTATGATGGGAAAAAAAAAATTCTTGGCAGTGATAACTTAGGAAGCAATACACAACTATTGGTGTTAACCATAATTCTAGGTTATGAGTAAGGCTATTGTAATTGGGGATAGTTAAATGATGTCTTTAGAAGTGGGCCTCAAATAATAAAAGTAAAGCAATAATGAAGGGTCTTCAATCACAAGTTATTAAGTGTGGTTTTGAAGCTGGATCATTCCTAATGCCAGGGATTTGAGAAGTGGGAGTCTCATTATCAGCTTCTTCAGCTGGTCTGTTTTGTCACTCTGGGTTAGTCTCATAATTTCTGTTGTGTTAATTTCTCTTACATCTGTCAAAATGGGAATGAAGTACCTTAGCAGATTAACAAGTGGAATAAGTAATAAAAAACCGAAAGCTTTTGAAAATATGAAATGGATTGCAATGAATGAATGCCACCAAAATGAGTAAGGCAGAATAAAGACTTAGGTTTTGTAAATATATCAGCCAGAAGATGAAAAGATTGTGCAACTATTTGTTCAGGGAATTTTTTTTTTTTGTCTAACAACAATGATGACAACAACAGATAAAATGGGTAACTTTTTCCATTGTTAGCATTGTATGAGCAAAGCTCAAAATACGAATTTTGTTTGAATCAAATAGTACTTCTCCTAATGCCCTACTCTGATTCATATTCTTTGCAGGGAGTTACCCTGATTTCTTGCATTCCATGCTAACAGAGTATAAGTCCTGGTAGGTTCTGCCAGTCTAGAGAGGTTTGCATTAGTGACCAGGCAACAGTTGCTTCTATTTTCTGAGGACCAGCCTAGCAAAGTGTAGAGGGGCGCATCGCTAGAATATTGGGTCCTATTAGTTTAGGAACATTTTGGCAATGCATGAAAGAAGTTAAAAAATGTCTTTAATCTGCACAGACAAGGGAAAAAGACTACTTCTTAGAAACTCAAAGTTCTTTGGTTAGCACTAGCATTAATTGAAAAAAAGTACCTAGAGATATACATTCAATGATAACTCAGAGGGAAAGAGGAGGGTAAAAATCCCACAATATCATAGAATATGTTTGCCCTCCTTCCCCCAAAGTGTGAGGAGATTTTAGTAACCATGCCTGCTTTAGTGTTGTATTTGACAAAAAAACAAGAAGGATGGTCTTTTTCGATAATTTTCTATAGCCAGTCAATTATCTCTTCACATTCATACAACTTAATGTGTGAAATACAAAATCCTACTGTTTGTTGACTTTTTTTTTAATAAAATGACTTCATGGAACAAAATGCAGCTTTAAAAGATATACCCAGTCAACTTGTCTCTAACAGGTAAGGTAAAATAGAAATGATTCAATGGCAGATACAGTAATGTAGGTAACAGTGATCCACTAATTGAATGTCGCTGTCGAAGATATAAAGATCCAACTAAAATGTTCACTAAAGTAATAATAACAATAGTTAACATTTACATAGTGGTTACTGTGTGTCAGGCACTGTGATAAGCACTTTACAATCAGTATTTCATTTGATTCTTAAGTCCCAGTACATTACGGAATGACCTTGATGAAATCTATCATTTTTTGAAAAAATTTGGTTTAATATCACAGATGGATAATGAGTTCTATCCAGAAATGAAGAGGAAGAAGAGTTTGGATTGCAGGCATTTGGGAAATTGTGCAGCATTTTCAATGATCCCAATCTCCTTTGCTTGCACAAAATGGCCATCTCTTTAACACCAGTGTGTTCCTGATAATGTTTTGTGATTCTCAGAAGAATCACAATTGCATACCACCCAAAAGGCAATGAAAATTTAGTAAGTAGGCTGCAACTCTTGAGTCTCATTACTGGTATGCAAAAAGTGGAATAGAAGACAATGTTAGGAACATGACTGACTATAATAAGGATCAGGCTTGTCATCTTATGAGACTGAGAAATGCAGTGATGTTCTCACTGGACTAGCAAGAACCAACCCGAGTTTTCATGGTGAGCATTCACACTGCTTATGCCAGAAATCAGCAAAGGCTGCAAGTCACAAGGCTTGATTGATTATTTTGTGAATTGTCTAGACTTAAGAAAGTGATGGAGAAGATGTTAATTACACAGATTAAACTTTAAAATAAAATTTTAATTTTAATTTTAACATTAAATTTAAAACTAATTTTAAATTCAACTTTTAAAAAGAAACTTTTTTCCAGAGAGCCATTTGTTAAACATTTACCAGCACTCCTCTGGTGGGGTAATAGACGATGTAGAAATATTGTAATCTTTGATGGTGGAAGAAGTACCCACACTGGTGAGTATTTAGTACACAGCTGTCTTTGTATAGCAAAATTATGTTCTTGACCAGCCATCAGTCAGGCAGGAGCTGCATGTGTTTTGTTTTGTTTTGTTTTCCCCTCATCCACAAGTGATAATGAGTTTACAATAAACACTTGGCTGCAATGGTGATTGATTTAAAACAGGTGGTTGGGAGAAAGGGGAGTGGGATTAAGGTAGGAGATAGAGCATGTGACATGGAACAAAGAGCCATTTTTTTCTGTATCAGAAACTAAGTGACCTATATGGGGATCAGACCCAAAATCTTGATCTTCTGAACCCTGAGAGCTAAGCATTGAACTGATTGACCCAGACTTTCTTTTTTCCCAAGGGATGATGAAAGACTGTATTCAAAAGAAGAATGGGACTTGACAGCTGTTAGGATCTTCCACTGGACTCAGCTATTTCCAAGGTCACTTATTTTTCCCAGCCTCCCATTGTTCTATTTAGTTTAGAACTTCCCAGGCTCTAACTTGGAAGAGAAGTAAAAAGTCATCTACCCAATCTCTACCTGAATTAACAGCCTTTCTCTGACATCCCTGAAACATGGCTTTCCAGGCTTCCCTTGTAGATCTTCAGTGATGTTAGTCATGTAAAGCAAACTGAACTATTTTAGCAATAGGACCTTAGTTTCCATTCCTGAAAAGACTGACTAAATAATCCTTTGTTCAATCATTTATGGTGATGAGGAGCATCATGGTATAGCAGATAAAAAGCCAGCCTTGGAGTAAAGAAGAGTTGTATTCAAATGTCACCTCTGACACATATAAAGTATGTGCCTCTGATCCAGTCTCTTAAATCTCAATGCCCCAGGTAAAACTCTAAGACCATAAATTACAATAGAGGTACTGATCTGCATCAGTGAAAGTAAAAAAGAGATAATAGGATATGATGAAATTTGTCATTATAACTTGCCACCTGCACTTTCAAGCACCACTGGTATTTTTCCTTATCTGAGTATATGTTATTTCCCCTATGACAACATCAGCTCCCTGAAGGGATGGACTGGTTTTGTTTTTATCCTAAAAGTCCAACTGCCCACCATGATGCCCATGTGTTGTATGAGCTAATACTTTAAAAAATGTACTCCTTTGAAACCTAAAACTAATAATTACTCAGCAATGTGAATAAAAAGGCATCACCTCATGCTGCTCCTTTGGAGGTCTAGAGTCCCAACATTGCTTTGAGGCCAGTGATGAAGAGGTACTTCTTCATATCTACCTTGACTGTGTATGTTGGGAGTGGAAGAGATGAAGTTTCCCTTCCTCTCTCCAGAATTACCCCAGGGAGTTCTATCATAAGCCAGTAAGTAGAAGTCAGCAAGAAACACTAAAACTGTCCTTCCTTTCATCTTTAATACACATGTGAGACTCCCATCTTATACTGAACTGGATTTTAATTAGTTTGTGAAGTTCCACTAGAGAGAAATAATGGCAAGAATGAAGACATTTTAGATAGAAATGTGTTTTCCCATGCTTTGTATTCTCAAGTGTACTTGGTAAGTCCTGTGGGAAGATAAAAGCCTTAACATTTTCTTTTTTATGGTTGGATAATATTTTTTATAAGGAACCCCTAATCTGAAATTTTACAATATATGGCCTCCATGTGTGTTCTCCCATTAAAAATATATGCCAGGTTCAGTTAGATTTCTCAGTTTTCTTGTAACCTTTTCAGAGATAGAATGCAATAACATTGCATGAAAGAATCTACCTACCTAGATTTAATAGAAAAAATAAAGCACCGAAGATTCAGAGCTGGAAGAGACCTTAGAGGTTACCTAGTTGAATCTTCTCTTTTTCAGAGGTTAACTCAGATACAGAGAAAACAAGCGACTTGTACATCACACAGATAGTAAAGATGGAACTGGGATTTGAACTCACATTCTCTGATTCCAGATCCAGGATTCTTTCCCAGACATCACAATTCCTCCTAATTTATTTTCATCATCATGGAAGAGAAAGATGAAGACACATTGTTTTTACCTCAATTCTCCTTTGTGTCCTAAATGAAAATTTTAGTATGGGAATTTATAGATGCTTTTGAGACCCAATACATCTCCAAAATGTCCCCGCTTTTTTGGGGATGATATCTAGCCCTGACCAGCCTAAGTCAGGATACCAGAGTTTAGAATCAAACACATCTTAATCTAAATCACTTGCCTTAAATATAACTGAACTGTGTCTAGAGGTCCAGACTCTTTGCTCTCACTTTCCCTCTTTTCAATCAGATCAACTTGAATAATAACTAATTGTTCTATAGAACTCCAGCTTCAAAAGTTCAGCTGAATGACCTTTCTGGCTGGTGTGCTTGGAAAACTACATATTTACTCTTCATGTATATCTTTTAAAAATTATTTTCGGTTCCCTAAGAAGGCACAATAACTCAAGTATAATGCTGCGAACAAAATCTTTATTACAACCTTCAGTGGTAAAGGTGAACTTGTTTTGTTTCACACACATGTTTGTGCATGTACACACACACAGACACACTACTTGGTTTTAAAATACCATAGCATTTCTCATGGACAGACATAACCCTTTCCCCCTCATTTTTGGGTATTTCTTTGTTGTATTCTGTAGATCATCATTTCTCAACCTTTTTGGTCTCAGGATCCTTGACACTCTTAAAAATTATTGTAGACCTGCCCCCCCCCCAAGAATTTGCCTATATGTGTTATTTATAGATACAGGCTATATTAGAAATCAAAACATTTAATATTATTATGAAAATAGTTCTAATTGACTAACCAATTGAAAGGAAATTGGTCGAAAGTCAGCGGATCATACTTTGAGAACTTCTATATACTGTTCTTAAGGAGAAACTTTAGTTTTTTCATGATTTTGAATTGAAAATAGTTTTATGACTCAGCATGTTGTAGTCAAAAGTGCAGGATAATATGAATAATAGTACTTCAAAGTTTTTGAAACACTTTACACCAATAATTTTCTTTGACCCTCACAGGGCAAACTTAGCGGCAGGGTTTCAGGTCAGATTTGCAGTGAGAAAGTATAACTGTGGCATAGTAAGTAGCCAGGATAGCTAAAAGTTGAACCCAAGGGTTGAGGGATGGACTTTGGACTTTGCTATATAGGAACTGAGTTAAGCTTTGAACTTTGTATCCCCACATCTATAAAGGTGCTATTAGTAAATAGTTAATAGTAAATTAGTAAAGGTGCTAAGTAAATAGTTAATAAATGCTTGTTGAATTAAATGAATGAAGTAGGTGAGTGAATGAGTGAAAGAATAAGAAAAAAATTATATTAGTGTTCACAAGGTACCAAGTATTTTGCTAAGTGCTAGGCATACAAAGTGAGACAGTCCTGGCCTTCAAGGAGCTCAGCTGTTAGGAGGGAGAGATAACATATTGTAGGATTCTGGCCCAAGGTGGATGGAAGGGTAGAATGTTCCTAAGGGTTCAGTTAAATGGTAGATGGGGTGCCCTAGAAGGTCAGGTGGCAATGCTTGAATCTCTGAGCTACATAGTGATAAGGAATATGGTAGGGCCCTTTCACTTGGCTAGCTGGATAATGAACTCATAGCATGAACTTTTCCTTGTGGAAGAGATAAAATTGCTGAATTACTTTCAATTCCTTTGGGATGAAAACAGAGGGTTACCTTTGGAGTCAGAAAGTTATAAATTTGAATCCTTCCTTTGAAACATAACAGCTATACAACTGTGAGAAATCATCTAGTCAATGAGTACCCTAGGCAACTTTCTGTTAACAGATGAGACACTGTCCAACATCTGTTGAGGGAGTTTCTACACTGGCAGTTTCCTACCTTAATTAAAAGACAAGTCCTTATCATTCTCATCCTCTTAGCTCTTCCCTATAAAAATGAAGTAATGCAAAGGATGAAGAGGACCAAGTCTTAGGGGAAATCTTTTAAACTTTGTCTTTGATTTATAGAGACAGACAATGAAAGGACTTTTTAACTAGGTGAAGATTTTGCCTGTGAGAGAGTGATTATCCGGGTGACCACTGCACAGCAGTGAGCTAAGTGACATTGCCCTCCTCCCCCAGGGTTCTCTGGTATCCTTAAAGAGGTTTGCAGTATTTTAATTCTCTACTGCTGGCTCTGGTCCCTACCAATGGGGTTCCCCTAATTTTAGGGTGGTTTACTGACCTTCAGTTCCATTTATCCAATTAAGACAGATAAAGTTTTACAAAGGAATATTTACTGAGAATAAACATAAAAATATCCTGACCCAATGTTATGGGAATCTGAAGATCTTCCCTGCCCCTAAACCCTTTGCTGAAGTGGCTTAAGGGGCTCTGAGAACCTTCCCTGATTTGAAAGTATACTCTGCCCCCTAAGAAGCTGAATGTGGTCACATGGAGCCTGTGGAGGGAGGCTTGTTCTTCAGGAATGCCCACGCCTTGTTGCTTTGTGATTGGGCAATGGGTCAAGAGGGCTGTGACATTCTCCCATCCAGGAGAAGGCTATATAATACCCTGATGTGAGGTTTTGCTCTGGGGCTTGCTTTGGAAAGAATTGTGTGATTTGGCCAGAAGAGACTCTGGGAAGCTGTTCAGCCCCCCCCCCCCCCTTGAAAAACCCAGATGTTGGTGCTTCCCTCTCTGGTAACTGACTAGGTATGGATGTAATGGGTCAGACTGCTGGAAGCCGGTCTGCTGATAAGTTTCTTTGTCTGCTTGTAACTTCTGCTTGTTAACTTGTGTTTGCATTCTCTAAAGTTCAGGATGCTGACTTTTCCCCCTGAATTAGGTAAATAGTATATGTTTGATTGATTGAAGTAAGATTGTTAACCCATTTTGAGTTGTTTTCCTTTAGAAAAGCAGATCTAAGAACCTGTGCTAGCAGCCATCCTGGGTATGCTAGGGTGCTTGCTGATACACCCAACATCAAAGGCATAATTCCCTCTACACTTTCTGTACCACCTCACATTCTTAGTTCATAACTTAACTCACTTTCTATATAGCATAGGCCCAAGTTTCCAAACCTCTTGGGGTTAAATGCCAGAGATTATGGCGGTGGATGCTGACAAGTGGTCATATCTTGGTACTATAGAAATATGAAAATCTCTAGCTATCTCTCTGTTTATCTCTCTGTCTTTCCATTTTTGTCTGTTGTCTCTGACCTTCCCTGGAAGGAATGAAGAAAGGAGAAAGCAGTGGTCATAAAGGAGAAGAAAAAAATTCTTATCCCTGTTCAACCCATTTTTCCCTTCTCGGGGGAAAATCAAAAGAAAAAGGCAGCAAAAAAGCAAGCTTAGATAAAATTCAAAGGACCAGAGTATTACTAATTGGGTAAGTAAACAGTTTGCAGTAAAACCTTGTTAATTTGATATCAGGATCATTCAGAATACCATGAAATTTGAAGTAACTGCTATTCCCCCGCCAGTTACATAAGATGTCCCTATTAAAATCATTCACTTAATCCAAAGTACAGAAAAGACATAATTTGAGGTGGAAACGAGCTCCCAGGGGGGCTTTGGGTGACTAAATTGGCCAGATAACTTGAAGTAAGTGTCATAGAGCTTCTGGCAAGCTAACCTTAAGGAAAATAATGATCTGAGAACCCTCCTGATTACTTGTCAACAGTTGAAGAGGGAGAGTGGGCAGACTGGAAAGGAAGTCAGTCTTCAAACAACTTCCCTCTGCTGATGAACAATTAGGATTCTTAACCATTTCTTTCATAAGGTTTTAGGATCACAAACTTAGTACTAGGGGAGATGCCAGAGGTCCCTTTCATTTTACAAAGGAGAAAATTAGGGGCAAGAGACATAAAGCAGCCTGCCTAATATCCCACAGGTATCATAGCATAGTAGCGGCAAGATTGGAATCCTAGTCCCCTAACTCCAAATGTAGTGCTTTTTCCTCTGTAATGTCTTTTCTTTATTACAGCAAAAAATCTTTAGAGTGCCTACTGTACATGGGAGACTGGCCTTGAAATCAAGAAGACATGTGCTAAGTTCTTCCATTCACAGAAACTTTGCTGTGTTGCCAAGAGAATGCACATTCAACTCTTGAGATTTCCAGACAACACTCAGAGATGTTGCACCCTAGAGGAAATGCTGGTCTACACCAGGAGAAGGTACTTCTACACTGCTTGTTGAATGAAATCAAAAGTCTGTACCTGCTCCACATATGGCTCTGGGCTTTTGCCTGTTTTTATCTCCAGATTTCAATCCTTTCCATAACCCCTTAGGGACAAGGCATTCTTTCCCCTTCCTCCTCTAACTTCTCAGCTTCCTTTTAAATGTTTTTGAATTTGAATGTAAACTTTCATTTACTCTGAATGTATTTGGATTCCCAACAGTGCCTGGCAGGACGTGGGCATGAGATATGTGCTGATTGACTTGACTTGATTTCACTTGCTGGAAGTATAGGAATGGGATGAGCCAAACTCCTTTTATTCAAAGTTATCTTCCTCTACCTTCATTGCCAGACTTTCACAGTCTTTTTTAATTGTTTTAATAGTCATCTTCAGGGCCTTCATTAAAGGAGACAAGATGATAAAATGGGTATTGCCCTTGTGCTCACGCAGTCACTGATGTTTGCATGTTGAGCAATAACCCCCGGTGAAGCATCACAGTACCCTGAATGGGAACATTCATGAGGCCCCTGGTATCAAAGTTAGCTTTAGTTTGACTTTGTAAAAGCAGCTGGGCTTTGTTGCGCTTGCTTAGATCCCAACAGTGATTTAGTTCTGAGGATTATATATTTGTCTCTTATGTGTCAAAAGTCTTCTCCCTGGTGACTTTACAACTCTGTTTTTGTATTTAATGTAAAAGCATGATAGCTTCACATTGGTGATTGTCAGCAGTTGCTATTTATCATCTGTCAAAAGTTTGCCTCGTGGGAAGGCAGAAAATCAAATGGATTATGGCTGTTTTTTTAGTTGCTTCAAGGAATCTTACATGACACAAGGCAAAAAAAAAAAAATGGCAAAATAACTTCTTGACAAGTAACTTAGCATTCAGAGAAATGTGGGATTTTATGCACAGAACAGCCCTGCCAATCATTCTGACAAAGTAGCATATTTTAAGATGTTCTGCCAGTTCACTCATCTGACCTCTAGGATGCCAGACCACCTGGCATCATCATTCCATACTTCTGCTGTTACTCACTCTCTTTTGGAGAAACAATAAACACAGCCGGGTTGTTAGTAGAACTGAAGGGTGTGAAGGGATGGAGTTATTGGATTTTGACTCTGTCTTTCATCCGATTGTCAGGATTCCTAGGTCAAATACCGATAACTCCTTCAAAGCCAGGAAGATAAATCCCATTGAAAAACAAATAGTAAAGTATCTGTAATGAATGTTTGCATGTATGTATATCTGATCATGACTCAGTAGGAGTTAGCTATGATTTGGGGTCAAAACAATGAACGAACAAACAGTAAATGCCTACTACGTGCCAAGCTGCCCTCAGATACTTACTAGGTATGTGACCCTGGGCGAGTCATTCAACCTCTGCCTTAAAGCACTGGGGAGGGAAATGACAAACCACTCCAGTATCATTGCCAAGAAAACCCCATGGACAGTATCAGTGTGCTATGGTCCATGGGTTCACAGAGTCAGGCAAACCTGGACAACTCAACAATAACATATGCCAGGAATTGTGCTAAGTGCTTGGTCAAAGCTTTGCTTTGGCACCGTCAAAATCACCACTGTGAAGGAATTTACAACTCAGCAAGGAGAGATAATGTGCACATTTATAGGGGCACAGAATATAGCTACAAACTAGACAGAAGGTAATTTGGAGGGGAAAGGTACTAGCAGATGTGGGGGGGGGGGAGGATTATAAGGAAAAGTCCCTTATAGAAGATGCTATTTAACCTGACCTTTAAAGGAAAGTGGCAAGAGAACATTGTATACTACAACAATATTGTTTTAAAAACAACTCTGAGCAAATAAGTAATTTTCCCCATTATATAGGCCTAAATTAGCTACAAAGGACATCTGGCTACAGGACACCATCTGCATCCAGAGAATGAAATGATCAATAGAAGTACGTATAAGATGTTTTATATACACACACACATACACACACACACACACACACACACACACTAATATATATATATATATATATATATATATATATATATATATATATACATATGTGTGTAAATATATATATATATTTGTGCCTAATGACAGTCATCTCTTGGGTGGGGGAAGAAAAAAATTTTAAAAAATAAAATTACGCGATAATTTTGTTATGTATTTAAAAGGAATATCAAGTTGTACATAATATATTTTCAGTTTCATGTAAAATTATCTGTTTTTCTATTCCACCATGTTATAGAAATGCCTGTTTTATTTCTTAAATTTACAATAAAATAAGTAAAATTTTTAAAAAAGGGAAGGGGGGGGTTCTAAGAGACAATGGTAAGCAGGGAGTGAACTCTAGGGATAGGAGAGTCAGTGCAATTTAACAGAAATGTGATTTAGAGATCAAGGGCAAGGAATTAAAAAAAAAAACAAAAAAACTTTGGCTAGACTGTAGCAAATATGGGGGGGAGAAAGGTGTAATAAGGTTATGTAATGAGAGTGGTACATTTGAGGGCCTCTAAGATTCCTTCCAGCTCTAAATCTCTGTTTATGTGATCCTAGGACATGTAACTCCATCAGACTTCCCTGATCCCCTCCATCTGAATGTGATCAATCACTCCAGTGTCAGTTGGGGCCACTTGTGAAGAACTTGAAATAGACGCCAATCATAGGAGTCTATTTTTAATCCTTGAAGTAATAGGGGGAAACTAGAGTTTATTGAATAAAGCCCAATATGCTTAAACTACCCCATGGGAAAACCACTTTGGTGTCTTTATTTAGGATAGATTGGAGATGGGAGAGGTTTGAGGTGGGAAGATGACTCAGACAGCTGGTGGAGTCGCCTTGGTTGAAGGCCTGACCTAGGGAGATATCCGTAGGCAAGAGGGCTCCAGTAAATGTCTAACAACCAAATCTGCCAAAATGGCATGAAACACTTTTAAGTTTAATTTGCATTATTAACATTTTTTTCTATCACTTTCTTAAGATGAGGCAATCAACAAAAAAATAAATCAAGCCTTGATTCGTAGTGTTTAAGGATAATCAAGGTGTTTAATATTCACCCTGGAAGTTTAACAATAGGCCCCTGCTAGCTAGCTTCAGCCACACCTAAGAGTAAGGGACAGCTGGAAATATTGAAAAAAAAATCAAACCATATAAGTTTATTTAGGATAGACCTACTCTACTATCCTATAAGCTTAATCTAAAATACGCTTCTCTGTGTGTGTGTATGTATGCAGTTGTGTGTGTGTGTGTGTTCTCTCTTCTAACAAGTTTCCAAACTATGACTTGTGCAAAGAACCATATTGTCTAGAATACAATAATTAAAATAAATTTTAAAAGGGGGTTAGATGACTTTATCTCTGAGGTCTTTTAGCTTTAAATCTATGACCTTATCACCAAATAGTTGATAAAAAAAAAATTAAGCCAATCTTTGAGTTCACACCATATGTGCACTGACTGAAGTCATTAAGAGTGCTTATGCTAGTGCATAGAGGGCTAGGTCTGTAGTAAGGAAGACCTGAGTTCAAATTGAGCCCAGACAGTTACTAGTTGAAGGAGCCTTGGGAAATCATTTAACCTCTTTCTGTCTTGGATTTCTCAAATGTAAAATAGGGCTGTTGTTTGTCTTTCATTGATAACACAGTGTGGTATCTTGACTCCTGTGTGAAATTTAAGTGGTGCAGTTACACAATATTGTCAGCCCTACACTCTTCTAGAGTCATTGAAGTCTAGAGGCAAGACAAAAGTCAAGACTACTAACAATGCTCTGGGATACAGTGGATGATCTTGGTGTCTTTGATAACTGAGCAAGATCTAAATATTCCACAATGCCTGCTTAAGCCACCTTTTTGGCCATTGAAAGAAATTGTTCTCATCCTCCCATTCCATGGGGGGGACATGCTTGGGTAGTGTCTATTCCAAAATGGAGGTAATGATAGCACCTACCCTTTAAAGGTTATCATGAAAACCAAATGATGTAACACTTGTAAAGCGCTTAGTACAAAACCTGGCACATAATAGGTATTTAATTAATTGCTTTCTTCCAGTATTTAGATCAGCAGTTCTCAACCTGTGGGTCATGACCCCTTTGGGGGTCAAACAATCCTTTCATAGGGATTGCCTAAGACCATCAGAAAACACATATTCCCGATGGTCTTAGGAACTGAGACATGGCTCCTCTTTCTGTCTCCCGGTGGGTCCACTCACATGCAGATACACCCATATATGAGTTTTAAAGGGTCACAGCATTAAGAAGGTTGAGAACCACTGCTTTAGATGCATTTAGCCTTTCCCCTTCATTTTAAAATGAGGAAATTGGGGTGCAGAGAGATTAAATGACTTACCTAATGTCACACATTTAAGAGTCAAAGGATGGAATTGAAACTAGATCTCCTGACTTCATAACAGGTGCTCTTCATTTGAACTGAAATTAAATTGGATTGTTGGTGCAGAAGAGAATTCATGCAACTGAAAGAGTGGTTCCAACAAAATGTACACATAATTATCTCCTGTACTCAGGATGGACATGAACACAGTTGTCATTTAATATATGTATATGAAATTAGAGTTTATTGACACTCCCATTCTTATCTGAAAAGAAGCTTCCGCTCTAGTCATGTTTGCCTACTTCCTTACCACAAACATGCCTAGTGGATTTAACTATTGGATTTAAGGAATTATTTAAAGAATTGAAAGGGATCACAGTGGTCATCTAGTCCAGTCCATACACGAAAGGAACCCCCACTACAACACACCCATTACCAAGGCTCTAGTTGAAGGCATCTAAGGAGAAGGAACCCACCATCCATTTTTTTTTTGCCTTATGACTCACCATTTCCTTTATTTGTACAAAATAGTAAATAATCATACCCTGACTGGGAAAAAAGGGTGGCTTTAGCTTTAAATAAGTCCTTGTGTCCTGAAGCATCTATTTTGAAGGCTTGGGACTAGCAGCTTTAGCCCCAGCATCTTTGGGTTTGGACTCGGCGGGCTTAGCAGCCTTAGAATCAGACTTGGCTACCTTGGGATCTGACTTGACAGCCTTGGGATCAGAGTTGGTGACCTTGGGGGCAGACTTGGTAGCCTTAGCATCAGGTTTGGTGGCCTAGGGGCCAGATTTGGTAGCCTTGGGAGCAGACTTACTGACCTTGTCGGCAGACTGGGTGACCTTGGGGTCAATGGCTTTGGCAACCTTGGGGTCAGTGGCCTTGGCAGACTTGGGGTCAGTGGGCTTAGTATCCTTGGGATCAGTGGTTCTGGCAACCTTAGAGTCAGGCTTTGTGATCCTGGAGCCTGGATGTTTGATGCCGATCCTAGGACCTGGGCACTTGGTAGCCATCTTATGACTAGCACACTGGGCGCTGGCCTTGGGGATCTTGGGCCTGAGAAGCATGGCTTTGGAGGCTTTGGTGGTCAGGGCCTTGATGGCTTTGGTGTTGTTGGCCTGCATCTTCTTCAGCCCCTTCTCATTGTGTTTCTTGGCAAAGAGCATGTTTCTCAGAAACTTGGGGTCAAACTCTTCCAGAGACTCATATCTCTGTGACCTAGGTTTCTTGATGCCATTTCTGTGCCATTTTTGTGATTGGTTGTGAGTGGTATGGCTTTTAGACTTAGCCATCTTTACACCCGCAACCTGCACTAACAGGCACTCCACCAACCAGAAGAGGCCAGAAGGGGCGAGAGAAAGCCCACTGTCCATTTTCAATTCAATTAGTCAAACATTTTAAAATAATTACAGGAGGGGTACTAGGCTCAGAGATGCAGGCAAAAAAACAGAAACAAAAAAGTCCACTCCTCAAAGGTCTTATAGTCTCTTCTTATGTTTTATTATGACTGTTTATGCTGTTCCACAGGGAATGCTTTCTTTTCTTCTCCACTCCACCTGTCAAAATCCTGCATGATATTTCAGGGCAAATAAGTTTCTCAATACTTTTCTAAGCCTTCTCTGACCGCTCCAACCTGCAGTGACGTCCCCTTCTGAAGTCGTGTATCACACTCTGTCACACTTTGGGCATTTATATGTACCTCTACATTATCAGTTAGCTTTCCATTATTCTCTGTTCCACATCTCTAATGAGTTAATGAGGACAGAGACCATGTCTAGAAAATAGTTTATGACTGGGTAATCTTTAAGGTCCATGGGGCCCAAAACCCTATGATCTTCAAGATAGATACTTTATCTTTATTTCTTTTAACACCTCCTGAAGTGCTTTGATGGGATAATGATTTGAAAATGAGAGGTATTGAGGACCTTGTGAATAGAAAAGAGGATGAGTAAGAGATATATTGGAGAAGCAGAATGAACATGATTTGCAAATGATTAGGTACAGATTTAGGGAGAATAAAGAGTTAGCTATAACTGTGGTTATAAACCTGGCTGACCAGTAGAAATATGGAAGTTTGGAGGAGGGTTAGCTTTTGAGTGGAATCAATCAATCAACAAAATTTGTTAAGTTCTTAAAAGTTCTGTTTTGTGCATGTTGAATTTGAGATACTAACGATAGACCAGATGAAAACCTGTTTTGAGGTGCAGTGCTAGAGTTCAGGGGAGAGATTAGTACTGTGAATCATGGGCTTAGAGTTGTTAATTGAATGCACAGGAGCTAATGAGGTAACTAAGAGAGGGTATAAAGAAGTTGATGAGAGATGGGGTCAAGAGAACAAAGAGAGGGGTTAGTCTGGGCAAGGATAATGTTAAAGCAAATTATTATTACGTTCATGAACTCCAGAGTCAGGGAAAATAGTGAGCTCACTTGTGGAAGCATTTTTTTTCATAATATAGTAAGCAAAGTCCTCCATGAAGAGTGATGTAGGATGACATGTGATAGTGGGGTTGAGGAAAGAAGAGTTTTTGAATTGCCTTTATGGATACTGGGATAAGCAATCAGTATGGAAAAAATGCAAGAATTACTGTACAACAGCTATGGTCCAGTTGAGATTGCATAAAACAAGTTTGTACTTGACCGTTAGAAGGTTTATATGACATATTCTATTGATGTTTGTCAGCACCTAAGTGGAAGCAGAGAAAGTAGATGTTAAGGGTAATAGAGTTGAAATTTGACAAAACATGAGCAGGGCTATTATGTGGGAGTGAATAATTTAAGGATAGAGAGATACAGGTGAACTGTTTAACTATAGGGTGAAACGTATGAAGAAAAGGAAATAGGGGCAGAACTGGGGTGATGAAATGGAATGACAAAGATGGATGGAATGATGGGGGGAGGGTTACAATGAGAACAAATAAGAGGTTTACCAGGGTGAAAGAGAGGGTGGTTTGGATGGAAAGAAGCTTATGATGAGAGAAACAACAAAAAAAATCAATTGTGGAGCTACCACATTTGTGGAAATCATGCCTTCCTGTTCTTGGTTTCAGTTCCAGACAAGAGGACAGAATTTAAAGATCTGAGGCAAGAGGAACCAACCCCCATACCTCTAGGGCTTGAGGTGATTACAAAAAATAAGCTGCTACAAATTTTAAAAAATGAACAGGCAAAGGAGAAAAAAATCAACCATAGAAAGTTACTATGGAAATAGAGAAAACTGGGGTTCATCTTCAGAGGATGATACTGAAGCAAAGAAAGCCTCTTCTATCTCCAAAGAGGAACTTCAAATGGTCACCCGCACAAAAAGAATTCACAGAAGAACTTTAAAAAGACTTGAAAAATCAGATGAGAGGGAGGAAAATTTTTCAAAAAAGAACAATCCAAGAAAAATAAAATTATGAAAAGAAGGTCAGTCAATTGGAAAAGGAGATTCAGAATCTTAGGGAAGAAAAGGACTCCTTGAAAATTTGAGTTGGGCAAGGTAAAGTCAGTGATGATCAAGAAGTAAAAACAGAAGACATAAAGAACGAAAAAAATTAAGGGGTAGCTAGGTGGTGCAGTGAATAGAGCCCTGGCCCTGGAGTCAGAAGGACCTGAGTTCAAATTTGGTCTCAGACACTTGACACACTTACTAGCTGTGTAACCTTGGGCAAGTCACTCAACCCCAATTGTCCTTCAAAAAGCCAAAAAAAAAAAAAAAGAATGAAAAAATGAAAAAATAGAGAAAAGATAAGAATAATCAGACTACCTGAAAGCCATAATAAAAAAAAAGAATCTTGATGCAATGATACAAGAAATAATTAAATAAATTTGTCCCGACACATTAGAACAAGAGAGGAAAGCAGAAATAGAAAAAGATCCACCAATCACCACCTGAAAGTTTCTGCTAGGAAAACCTACAGAAACAACATAGTCAAATTCTGAAAACTCCAGCTCAGGGGGAAAAAAAAGCAAAACATTATGAACAACAAGAAATAATTAAACATGTCAGAGTCACAATTAGAATCACATAGGAGCTAGAATTAGTGACATTAAAAGATTATAGGTCTTGAGACACTACATATCAAAGAGCAAAGGAACTGGGGTTGTGGCCAAAAATCTCACGTCCCACAAAGTTAAACATAAACCTGAATGGAAAAAACAAATGAACATTCAATGAATTTCTAGGATTTCAGAATTTTGTTGCAAAAGCCCTGAATGTAATAGAAAAATTTATGTACAAGATCCAAAAGAACTACAAGGTAGACATTAAAGAATAAGTACAGGGAACTCAGTAGGGACAGACTGTTTACTTTTTACATGAGAGAATATAAACTGTATGTGTAAGACTGTTGTTAGTAATTGGGTAGTTCAAAAGAAAGATTGGGGTAGACCTGAGTATGAAGTGATTCTAAAAAGTAAAACTATTTAGAAAAGGCAAAAAGAATGATTATCTTATACAAATGAGGTGTAGGAGGAAGAACTGCCACAAAGTAATTATATGGGGGAAGACGGTTGGTAGTTCTGGAGCCCTACTCTCATCAGGAATGGGTTAAAGAATGGTTAATACATATATATCTAGAAGGGTATAAAAGTCTTCTAAATTCAGAAAGAAATAAAAAACTAAGAGAATAAGGAGGGGGGAGAGGATAAGGAAGGGATTTTTAGAGGGAACCATATTCACATCGGATCTGGGTTAAAGAGAGAACAATATATACATTTATAAGGGAATAAAAGTCTTCTAAATTTATAAAGAAATTAGAGGGTGAAGGAATAGGATAAGGGGGGTATAGAAGAGTGTCTAGATTAATGGGAATAGGATAAAGAGGGAATAAGGCTATAATATTTGGAAAGCTATAAAAGTCTTCTAAATTCAGAGAGAAACAAGAGGGTAAGAGGAAAGGGTTAGGGGAGAGAATAAGGAAGGTATCTTTGGCGGGGGGGGGGGGGGGGGGGG
>CM053586.1:325412331-325429609 GCA_028646515.1 Pseudochirops corinnae
ACTTTGAGAAGAGTTGTGTGATTTGGCCAGAAGAGACTCTGGGTAGCCGTTGAGCCCCCCGGCTGTGAAAAACCCAGATGTTGGTGCTTCCCTCTCTGGTAACTGGATAGGTAACTGATGTAATGGTCAGATGCTGGAAGCCGTCTGCTGATCTCTTTTTCTCTTTGTTTGTGACTTCTGTTCGTATTCTCTGAAGTTCAGGGTGCTGACTTTTCCCCCTGAACTAGGTAAATGATATGTTTGATTAAAGTAAGATTGTTAACCCATTTTGAGTTGCTTTCCATTAGAAAAGCAGATCTAAGAACCTGTGCTAGTAGCCGCCCTAGGTATGCTAGGGTGCTTGCTGATACACCATGTCATAAGAGGAGGTTGTATTTTGTTTAAGCATTCCTTTGACTTATGAAAGGGAGGAGACTCCCCAAAGCCACAGATAATGATTTTGGAGCCAGAAGTAAGAACCAGAAAATAAGCACCAAAATCAGTCTTGGGGAGGGAGAGACCATGTGTGTGTGTGTGTGTGTGTGTGTGTGTGTGTGTGTGTGTGTGTGAGAGAGAGAGAGAGAGAGACAGAGACAGAGACACAGAAACACAGAGAGAGACAGAGACAGAGACAGAGACCCTGAACCAAATAACTGCTTCTAGGCAGTCCACTAAAGTAGTAGGAACAAGGTGGAGTAGGCCAAGTAGGAATTCTCTTGGTATTGAACCACAAAATGAAGTATACCAATTAGTATCTTCCTAGTTTAAGTTTTCTTGACAGTTTCTACCTTACAGAAGGAAAAAAATGCTGAACAATTTAAATATTATGATTTTCATAATTTCTTGATCTTTAAAAACATCAATTTCAATTTTATTCTCTGTAAATGTTTGTGACCTGCAATAATTCCCCAGTCCACCTGTTGTAGATATAGCTCTGACAAGCCTTGGGTTAATGAGACAGAAGAAAAGTCAGGTTTCAATGGAAGGATGAGGACTCTTCTGAGCAAGGGGCACTGTATAACCAGCTGGGACATTTCATCAGATAACACTAAAGGCAAACTGAAGGTAATATCAGAACATTGAATGTGTTTCTTTGGAAAAGATGGATTACTTCCAAATGAGACTAAAAGAAGAGGGTGAAGGGCACTGAAGTCTAGTTTTATCTATTTCACAGCATTCTTTAGCATTAGCCTTGGCATTGAATTTTGATAGTACTTCAAAATTCTTGAATTTCCATGGGATCTAATACTTGGTTGATTTACCCTCTTAATATTTCAATGGATTTCTATTATTGCATGTTAGAAGTTCACAATACACAATGATATGAAATATCCAGCATCTTCTGATGAGATTTAATGCAATTTCAATGTAATAAAACCTTATTAATTTGAAGTTCATCTGAAATAGCAAGTGACATAAAGTAACCATGAGATTTTCAACTGGCTAGAGAGGTTTTTCTCTTCGTCAACTTCTTCATTTATTGAAATGAAGAGATAAAAAGATGAAGGAGAAATGATACCCTGAAAATAATTCACATAATCAGCTAACCAGGATTAAGGCACTTTGCTGACTACTTCCCACATACTGGACCCTCACTCCCTTGCTCCCTGCCTCTCAACTACATCTGCTTAACCTTAGAGATCACCCAGTTCACCCACTCATTTTACAGATGAGGAAATTGATTCCTAGAGAGGTGAAATGACTTGCCTAAGGTGGCATGGATAGTTATGGAAATTGTCTTCTTTGAGTGTTTGTACTACTCACATCTTTTGAACCTCTTTTATAATTCCAATTTTAAAATAGTCCCCTGCTCAGCTTTTACCTGCTGCCATACTTGGAACATACTCCTTCCTCATTTCCGCATCTTAGAATTCCTGGCTTGTTTCAAAGTTCATTAATGGGCCACATTCCATATGATCCTTCCCCTGATTCCCCTAGATGTTAGTGACACCCCCCTGGGAATTTATATTGTATATATCAGAAAATCAATCAATAAGCATCTATTTATTTTTGGGGGGGAGGGAAAGGCAAGGCAATTGGGATTAAGTGACTCACCCAAGGTCACACAGCTAGTTAAGTGTCAAGTGTCTACGGTCAAATTTGAACTCAGGTCCTCTTGACTTCAGGGCTGGTGTTCTATTCACTGTGTCACCTAGCCGTCCCCAATAAGCATTTATTAAGAGATTTTTATATTACAGGCAGGGATATGAAGACCTGAGTCCAGATCCAGACTCAAATACCTATTAGTTGTGTGTAAATTACTTAACCACTATCTGCCCCAGTTTTCTTAACAGTAAAATGAGATTACTATCAGTGTATACCCCCAAACTTGTTGTGAGGATCAGCTGTTATATTTCTAAAGTAGTTAGCATAGCTCTTGGCACATAGTTGGCACTTAAATGTTTGTTTCTTTCCTTCCTTCCAGGAACTGTACTAGACTCTTAGAACACAAGGAGAAAGTGAAAACATCCCTTCCCTTATGGAGCATACATTCTAATGGGCATTTATTTATATGTGCTCATATTATCTTCTCCCCCACCTAGCACCATGTCTGGAACACATTAGGTGCTTAATAAAAGCTTATTGAATGAAAATGAAAGCACAATTATCAAATCAGTTTTAAACATTATAGCTCTATACAAATGCTATCATTATCATAGTAGTTTTTAAAGTCATGCTATATGTTTGCAGTGCCTCTACATTCAATTCATTCATTCAACCAGCATTTACTTGTTAAGACCCACTATGTTCTAAATGCTCCCTAATCATCTAATGGTTATCTTGTAAGCAATTGTGAAACTCTTTCCACTCTTTGGAAATCTTCGTGAGTTGGATAGAAAGTGAACACTTTCTATTGTTCTGTCCAGTATGGATATTGAACTCTCTAAACTGCTTCCCATTATCTATATCATATGTGTATGTATGTGTGTGCATATATATATGTGTGTGCGTGTGTGTGTGTGTGTGTGTGTATATATAAATATATATATGTGTGTGTGTATTTGTGTCTGTCTATGTCTATGTCTATATCTATGTCTATGTCTATATGTGTACCTATATATGTATATTCCTTCATATCTCTATTATTCACTCTATTTATTTGGTGTGTCACTCTACTTGGTGAATGTCTATTACAATCCATTTGCCCCTTATTCTACTGTTATCTGTCCAGAGGAAATGAATAATCACTCTAATAAGACTAGTATAATTTTTGAAATATTTCTTTTGGTTATCTGCATGTCAACCTAAAGTCCATACCATGAGTAATTAGAGGGCTGGACTTAGAGACGGTGAGATGTAGTGCTTAACCCTGAGCTGCAGTCTCTTCATCTGTAAAAATGTAAAATATATAAATATATGTAAATATGTATATATTTATATGTAAATTTCCTTAAAGAGTTGGTGTGAGAATCCAATAAGGTAATATACCAAAAGTGATTTGCAAACTTTAATGCATTATACAATTGTGAGTTGTGTTACTATATTATTTTACCTTGTGTAATCCCAGAGGTCTAAGATTATGTTTTTTGTTGTATTAGCAATCTTGCTAGCACACAGGGTGGGCTGCCAGCACAGGTTCTTTGATCTGCTTTCCTAAAGGAAAGACAGCTTCAAAGGGGTTAATGATCTTACTTTAATTAACAGACAGATAAATACAGATAAGTAGAAAGAAGTGAGTATTCAAGAAAGAATTCAATAGACAGGGCTCCAACTGTCTAAACAGAATAATACAACCACTTACATATACCACCAACTGGGAGAGCACCAACATCTGGATAGTCATGGGACTCTTAAACAACCAAACAAACAAAAACAAAACAAAAAACCTACTCAGAGTCCCATCCAGTAAATCAAAAGGTCCTTCTCATGAGTGAACCCCACAGGTAAAATACCAACCTTCAAGTATATATAATTTTCAACTAATAGAGTCAGAACAAGAAGGCAGGGCAATTCCTTGTGACTCAGTGTCTAATTAGCTTAGTATCAAAAGGTGTGAAAGCCTTCCTACAAGCAAGTCTCCCTGTAAGCAAGCTCCTCCTATGGGCTCTGTGGCCTCAAGATGTATCACAGCTGTGAAAACAGCAAGACATCCATGATTGAAATACCTGTGTACCTTCAGACATGGGAACATGACTCCTATTCCAAGGGAAAAAAAGGATACAAATGGTCACATAGACCTATTAATTGACAGAGAAGGTGTTCCTGTACCATTAACATTACAACTATCTATTTACCACCTATCATGCACAATTAGGCATTTGATACATTCCATTAGTATTGATGGTGATGATGGTGGTGGTGATGACTTTAGCAACTGTGGGTACTCTCTTCTCTTCTAGGGGCATGTGGCTAGTGGGTGGTAGCTTTCACTTAAAGTGGATATTGCTTTTCTGTGTTCACTTGAAGAATTACTGCCCTTATGTTGTGGGCATAACCTGTGCTTTTGTCCCATTCAAAGATGCCCAGCCAAGAGAATATATTAAAATTATTCAAGCAAGTCTGTAGTGATATTCCTTAGCAGGGTAGAGGGAAATCTCACCAAGTTAGTGAATGTGAGGTTGCTTATGGTATGCTTATGTGTGATAGACAGTACTACTGACTTCCTTCCTATTCCTGCCACACACACATGCACACACATGCATGTACATGCACATTAACACACAGAATAGGGAGCAGGCTGTTTGTGAACCTACAAAAAGAGTTAGTGACATTTGAAGAATCAATCATTCCATTTGTTCTGGAACCATCCTCTCTGGTAAGTGACATTGTCTGTATTTTATAAGAGAGGAAACAGAGAATGAAAGAGGTTAAATGGTTTGGTCAAGATCACAAATCAAGTCACTGACAGATTTAGGCAGATGGTGCAAGTTTGCTACCTCTGGCCCACTTTGATCAGGACTACAAATTTTACTGGAACATTGTTTGTAGACGTGTTCATATCTCTGTGACCATCCCCTGGTACAGCTTCGAGGAGATACACATGACCAATAGACACAACAGACACAAATGTATGGAGGTAGGGATTCCTCTACACTCAATATTATGGAAATTTGTGGAGCATTGGTGATTGGATAAGAGTCTACTCTGAGATCTGCATGATGTGAGGAATCACTGTGATCATCTGGAGTTAAATTTATTACCATTTTCCTGTCTTTAAAAGAGGTCTTTCAACAAAGGTTGGAGATGAAGGAATCAATTGATAAATTGATGAATGAATTTTAAAAGTGAAAAAGGATGTATTAAGTGTTTAGCATATGCCAGATACCATGCTAAATGTGGAGAACATTAATATAAGAGAGGGACAGTTCATGTCCTTAAGGATCTTGCATTCTATTTGGGGGAAACAGCATGTGTAAAGGAGTAGTAGTCAATAGTACTCCTAGGGGGCGGCTAGGTGGCACAGTGAATAGGATACTGGCTCCGGAGACAGGAGGACCTGAGTTCAAATTTGGCCTCAGACACTTAACTCACTTAATCCCAAGTGCTATGCCTTCCCCCTCCAAAAATCAAAATAATAATAATAATAATAATAATACTCCTAGGGTCTTTGAGCTCTTGGACATTGAATGCTGGAAGACCTAAAGGCCATACACACACACTATAAAACCTTGCTTATCGAAGAAAGGTATTTAATTGGGGCTATGACATGTAGGGGTTATCAGAGGTATGCTTAGTATAATTGAAAATATACTATTAAGTCTCATGCATCATACGGTCACATATTTAGATCTGGAAGGGACAGCAAGTTTACCTCTTCTCTTTTTACAGAGAAACAAAATGAGGTTCAAAAAGGTGAGTGTTTTGCCCAAGATCACACAGAGTTGGTGTCTGAGGAAACATTGGAATTTGGGTCATTGACTCCAAGTCTAGGACGCTGTCTAGAGGACTACCCACTGAAATTATGATCTCAACAACAAGCATACAACTCTATCCAAAATGACTTCTTCATAATGAAAACATAATTTTAAACAATAAATCCTTCATCAAAATGAGAAGCAACAAAGTATTCCTGTAGAGATAACTATAATGGATTGATACCTTTTAGGCTTAGAGGGCTCTGCCTGGATATGAGGCCAAATGGAATTCCTATCTCCAAATGGAGAGATGAAACAAACAGAGACAGATAGAGAGGCAGAGAGAAGGGGGGGGGGGGAGAGAGAGAGAGAAAGAGAGAGAGAGAGAGAGAGAGAGATGAGAGAGGGAGGGAGGAAGAATACAGGGATAAAAATGAAAGAAAAAAGATAAAAATTAATCCTTTGCTTCTCTCTGGCTCAACTTTCTAATAGAACAGATTCAGAACAGGAATCACTGCTACATTGTCATGGTGGCCTACAAGAGAAAAGACCTAAAATGTAGCTGAGGGACTGCTGAGTTTGGGGGGACACCAGAAAGAATGATGGAGGAGGTCTGAGAATGATTAGGATGCTATTTTCCTGTCACTAGTCAGAAATTAAAAGAGAAATTTATAATAGTTAAAATTAAGCCTATTTTGTCTAGTCCAATCAGTTCCCATACTTTTAGTCAACTGTCTTCCTGCTGGGTCCTAAGGCTTTCTCAGCTGCCTCTGCAAGTATGTAGTAATGCTTATGGTCCACTATGGAGGCACTTGGAGGAATCTCTTTGGAATATGATGAGTCTGCCTTCCCTTAAAGAAACAGAAAATAGCCTTCTCCTATTTTGTCCTTGTGATTGTCCGTGGTGTTGAAACAAGGAGGACCTCCTTTATATTACAATAGAAAGAATCCCTTAAATCTCATGACTGGTTTGGGGAACTGTATCTCTCCCAATGTGAGCTAGTTAGGGGATAGGCAGGGTATTCCACTCCCAGTTTGGAGGCAATTATTGTTAACTGTGATGTTGCTAGAGACATTGGGGATCCAGGGAGGCCTCATCTCAGTACATTTCATTCTAGTCATCAGAATCACGGTGATGTCTCAAAGAGGATTAAAATAAGTTAGACTTTCAAAATGATCATAATGCTGATGATCTTTTAAAAGCTTTTTAAAAATTTACTTAGTATTTCATTTTCCCCCAATTACATATAAAAACAATTTTAACACTTGTTTTTAAAACTTTGAGTTTCAAATTCTCTTCTTTCCTTCCTCTCCATCCCACACCCTTTCATTGAGAAGGCAAGCAATTCAATATAGATTATACATGTGTAGTCATGCAAAACATATCCATAATAGTCATGTTATGAAAGAAAACATAGACCAAAAAAATCTCAAGAAAAATAAAGTAAAAAAAAAAAGTGTGCTTCAATCTGTATTCAGACAACCATCACTTCTTTCTCTGGGGATGGATAGCATTTTCCTCAAAAGTCCCTCAAAGTTGTCCTGGATTACTGTATTGCTGAGAATAGTTGTTGTTCATAGTTGATCACCCCATAACATTGCTGTTACTTTGTACATAGTACATATCACTTTGCATAAGCCCATGCAAGTCTTTCCAGGTTTTGCTGAGAGCATTCTGCTCATCATTTCTTATAGTACAATAGTATTCCATCATAATCACATACCACAACTTGTTCAGTCTTTCCTCAATTGATGGGTATCCCCTCAATTTCTAATTCTTTACCCCAGAGAAAAGAGCTGCTATAAACATTTTTATCCATATAGATCCTTTTCCTTTTTTATATCTTTTGGGATACAGAGCTAGTAGTGATATTGCCAGGTCAAAGGGTATGTCTGGTTTTATAGGCCTTTGGGCATAGTTCCAATTTGCTTTACTGAATGACTGAGTCAGTTCACAACTCCACCAACTATGCATTAATGTCTCATTTTTCCCACATTCCCTCCAACACTTGTCATTTATCTTTTCTGTGCTATTAGATAATCTAACATATATGAGTTAGTACCTCAGAATTGTTTTAATTTGCATTTCTCAATCACTAGTGAGTTAGAATAATTTTTCATATGGATATAGATAGCTTTGATTACTACTTCTGAAAACTGATTATATCTTTTGGTCATTTATCAATTGGAGAATGGATCTTATTTTTATAAATTTGACTCAGTTCTCTATACGTTTGAGAAATGAGGTCTTTATCAGGGAAACTTGCTTTTTTTTCACAGTTACTCTTGCTAACTGTATTACCCTGCTCTGTTTATTCTATTTTCTCTCCTTTCATCCTGTCCCTCCCCAAAAGTGTTTTGTTTCTGACTACCCCTCCCCCAATCTGCCCTCCTTTCTATCACCCCCCTCCCTTCTCTTATTCCCTTATCCTCCTACTTTCCTGTAGGGTAAGATAGATTTTTGTATCCAATTGCATGTGTATGTTACTCCTTCTTTGAGCCAATCCTGATGAGAGTATGGTTCACTCTATACCCATCACCTATCCCCTCTCCCCTCCATTGCAAAAGCTTTTCCTTGACTCTTTTTATCAGATATTTTACCTCATTTTACCCCTCCCTTTCCCCCATTACATTCCTCTCACCATTTATTTTTATTGTTTTATATATCATCCCTTCATATTATACTCACACCTATTCCCTTTGTCTATATATACTCCTTCTAACTACCACAATAATAAGAAAGTCTTATGATGTACAAATATTATCTTCCCATGTAGTAATGTAAACATCTTAACCTCATTGGGTCCCTTATGATTTCTATTTCCTATTTACATGTTTATGCTTCTCTTAAGTCTTGTATTTGAAAGTCAAATTTTCTCTTGAGCTCTGATCTTTTCACCAGGAAAGCTTAAAAGTCCTCTATTTCACTGAATGTCCATTTTCCCCCTAAAGGACCATATTCAGTTTTGGAGGGTAAGTGATTTTTGGTTGTAATTCTAGGTCCTTTGCCCTCCGGAATACCAGATTCCAAACCCTCCGATCCCTTTAATACAGAAGCTGCTGAATGTTGTGTTATCCTCAGTGTGACTCCACAATATTTGAATTGTTTCTTTCTGACTGCCTGCAATATTTTCTCCTTGACCTCAGAAATCTGGAATTTTTCTATAATATTCCTAGGAGTTTTCATTTTGGTATCTCTTTCAGGAGGTGATCTGTAGATTCTTTAAATTGTTATTTTACACTCTGGTTCTAGAATATCAGGACAGTTTTCCATGATAATATCTTGAAAGATGATGGCTAGGTTCTTTTTTTGAACATAGCTTTCCTATAGTCCAATAATTTTTTAATTATTTTTCCTTGGGGGTGGAGTCAAGACAGTGGCGTAGAAGCAGGAAAACTTAGTGGATCCCCCCATAACCACCTCAAATACCTATAAAATATGACTCTAAACAAATTTTGGAGCTGCAGAACCCACAAAGTGAAAGAGAAACAAAGTTCCTGCTGAAGACAGCTTGGCAGGCAAACAGGAAGGGCTCATCATGCTGGGAGCCAAGCACAAACTCATGGTTTTAGCCCCAACATAGCCTGATCAGCCCAGCTGGAGCATTCAGGAGAGTGGATCACTAGCAGCTGTGGCAGTTTACAGAATTGTCAACTCATAAATGTCAAAGATAAACTGAAAGGTCAGTGTAACTTGGTTGAATTGGGTGGGATCCAGCCCTCTGCCCCCAGAACAAGAAGTGGCAGAAGCAGTGGCAATTCAGACACCTCTATGTGGCTGCTTCAGAGCTCCCAGTCTTACAGATTGCAGGGGGGCCAAGGGACCATTCAGAGGCTAAGGTCTCTTGACTTAACCTGCCTGGATCAGGATCGCAATCTTGGGTGGTAGTCCTGAGGTGGCTGTAGAAATGGTGGCCTCCTAATAGCTGTGGCAGTTGTGAAAACCCTAGCAATTTGGGACAAAGCTCTCTCCTCTGGAAGCAGAGTTCTACTGTGGCAAAGATCTCAAAAGTCAAATTAATTGACTGGCAACATGAGCAGGCAAAGGAAGGCAAAGCAAGCACAGCAATCCAACTTTAAATTCCTTTTTTGGGGACAAAATGGATCAAAGCATGGAACAGAAGGAAGACAACAGAGCCAGAATTCCTGCACCAAAAGCTTCCAAGAAAAATATGAACTGGTTATAGGCCATAGAAGAGCTTAAAAAGGATTTTGAAAACAAAATAAGAGTAGTGGAGGAAAAATTGGGAAGAGAAATGAGAATGATGCAAGAAAATCATGAAAAGAGAGTCAACAACCTGACTGAAGAAAATAACACCTTACAAAATAGATTAACTCAAATGGCAAAAGAGGCCCAAAAAGCCAATGAGGAGAAGAATGCCTTAAAAAGTCAAATTTGCCAGATGGAAAAAGAATCTCAAAACTCACTGAAGAATATAATTCATTCAGAATTAGATTGGGGCAAATGGAAGCTAATGACTTTATGAGAAATCAAGATGCAATTAAAAAAGATCCAAACAAATGAAAAAAATAGAAGACAATGTGAAATTGTGCTGACAAAAACACTGACCTGGAAAATAGATCCACGAGAGAAAATTTAAAAATTATTGGACTACCTGAAAGAAACGATCAAAAAAAGAATCTAGAAAGCATCCTTCAAGAAGTTGTCAAGGAAAATTGTCCTGACATTTTAGAACCAGAGGGCAAAATAGAAATTGAAAGAATCCACCAATCACCTCTTGAAAAAGATCCCAAAAAGAAAACTCTTAGGAATGTCATAGCCAGGTTCCAGAGTTCCCAGATCAAGGAAAAAATATTACAAGCTGCCAAGCAGAAACAATTTGAATATTGTGGAAACGCAATCAGGATAACACAGGATCTAGCAGCTTCTACATTAATGGATTGAAGGGCCTGGAATATGATATTCCAGAGCTCAAGGGAGCTAGGATTAAAACCAAGAATCACCTACCCAGCAAAACTGAGTATAATGTTTCAGGGGAAAATATGGTCATTCAATGAGGTGGAGGACTTTCAGGCATTCTTGCTGAAAAAAACAGAACTGAATAAAAAGTTCGACATTCAAACACAAGAAGCATGCAAAGGTAAACAGGGAAAAGAAATCATAAGGAACTTATCAAAGTTAAACCATTTACATGCCTACATGGAAAAAAAAATAATTGTAAATTATGAAACTTTTCTCAGTATGAGGATAGTTGAAGGGAATATAAATGTACATATGTATACATACACATATGTCTATACAGGAGGGTATGTATGTATATGAATACATATGTGAGTGTGTGTATATATGTGTACAGGTATACAGAGACAGAGGGCACATGATCAATTGAATAGGATGGGATGATATTTAAAAGGTGAAATTGAGCAGTGGGAGAGGAATATGAGAGGAGACAAAGAGAGACAGAATGGGGTTAATTATCTCATATAGAAGAGGCATGGGATAATCTTTACAATGGAGGGGAAGAACAGGAAAGCAAAAGGGAATGGGTCAACCTTACTCTCATTGAATTTGGCTTAGGGAGGGAATGGCATACACTCTAAATTGGGTATCCTGCCCCACAGGAGAGTAAGGAGGAAGGAGATGAAAGGGGGGATCATGGAGGGGAGTGCAGATTGGAGGGGAGGGTTGTTAGAAGCACACACTTTTGTAAAGGGACAGGGACAAAGTAGAGAATAGAGCAAGTGGGGGGTGGGATAGGAGGGAGGGAAATATAATCAGTCTTTCACAATATGTCCATTGTGGAAATATTTTGCACAACTACACATATACGGCCTGTATTGAATTGCTTGTCTTTCCAGTGAGGGTGGGTAATGAGGAAGGAAGGAAAAGAATCTAGAATTTAAAGTTTTAAAATCAAATGTTTAAAAATATGCATATATTATTATTATTAATATTATTTACATGCCACTGGGAAATAAGATATACAGGCACTAGGGTAGGGAGATCCATCTTGAACTGCCAAAAAGTCAGAGGAGTGATGGGGGAGCATATAGGAGAGAGCAGATTGGGGGAGGGGGTATAAAATGGAATCATTGTTTTGGAGTGGTGGGTAGGGGAAAGATGGGGAGAAAATCTGTAACTCAAAATTTTGTGAAAATGAATGGTGTGAACTAAAAATAAACGAAAGGTAATTTAAAAATAATTATTTCTCCTGGATCTATTTTCCAGTGAGATGTTTCACATTGTCTTTTATTTTTGCACTCTTTTTTTTTATTGTTTCTTGATTTCTTATAAAGTCATTAGCTTCCATTTGCTCCATTCTAATTTTTAAGAAATTCTTTTCTTCAGTGAACTTTTAGACCTCCTTTTCCATTGGACCAATCTTGCCTTTAAGACATTCTTCTCCTCATTAGATTTTTGGAGTTCTTTTGCCATTTGGCCTAGTCTATCTTTTAAGATGTTATTTTCTTCAGTATTTTTTGGGTCTCTTTCATCAAGATGCTGAATCTTTTCTCATGATTTTCTTGTATCACTTTAATTTCTCTTCCCAATTTTTCCTCTACTTCTCTTACCTGATTATCAAAATCATTTCTGAGCACTTCCAAGGCCTAAAGCCAATTCATATTTTTCTTGGAGGCTTTGCATGTAGGAGCTTTGACTTTGCTGTCTTCTTCTGAGTATGTTTTGATCTTCCTCGTCAGCATAATAACTTTCGAAAGTCAGCTTTTCCCCATTGTTTGCTCACCGGTCCAGCCTGTTACCTGACTTTTAACTGTCTGGCAAAGTAGGGCTCTGCTTCCAGGGTGGAGGGCACCCTGTCACAAGCTTCAGGGGTTTTGTGCAACTATTTTCAGAGATACTTGTAGGTACCTGTAAGTTTTCAGTTTTTTCAAGGTGATCTAAGGAGAGGTGTTTATTTCTGTTCTGGTCTTTGCTCTTGTCTGTGAGTGACCACAAGCACTCTTTCCTGTCCTTGAACTGTGAGGGGGGTCCCCCCTCCACTGTGCTTATAATCTCTGATGTGCTAGTGATCCTCTTTGTCCTGGGCCTTCCACCCAGGACTGCATCCAGGATCCAAGTATGAAAGCAACAGAATCCTGCTTCAGTGCTAGCAAAAAGACCCTCGCAATTTCCTTCTGACTAGTTGTTAGACCATCTTACCATCTGTGGGCCAGGAGCTCAGGAAGCAGCCACTGCTGCTGCTGCTGCTGTCTCAGTCACATTCAAGGCCTGTTCCAACTTTCCTGGGGTCAAGGCTGTGCTGGCACGGCCTGGATGGACTGCAATTCTCTCTCACCACGGTGCAACATACCTTTCCTGCCAACCTTCCAACTTGTCTTGGGCTGAAAATCTATTTCACTCCATCTTTTCATGGGCTCTGCTGTTCTAGAATTTGTTTAGTCATTTTTAAAGGTATTTGGAGGCGTCTGAGGGAGAGCTCAGGTGAGTCCACCATCTTGGCTCTGCCCATGACCTTTTAAATTTGAGGAAAACATTCTGACTACTACTGCCAATATCCATAACAGAAGGTACTCCTCCCCATTTGTCAAACTATTTTCAAGGGAAAAAAAAATAATGGATACATTAAACTTCATTTAATCTGAGGGAGGAAAAATCATCCAGTATTTTCTATGGTGCTTAGGAAATTCTTGTTATATGTTTCAGTGGTTGATTAACAAAAGCTTAGAAATTCTGTCTCCCACCTCCATGCCCTTGCAGTGGACCACCCTCCATGTCTAGAATATCCTTCCCTTCTCATTTTACTCTCATGTTATCCCTCTATTTCTTTGAGACACAGCCCAAGTCTGCCCTTTAACCTAAAGCCTTTCTAATCCCTGCAACTGATACCATATCTCCCTAACCACCCTGTATTTAAATATGTTGTTGAGTTGATTCAGTTGTGTCTGACCCTCTGTGACCCCATTTGGTGTTTTCTTAGTAAAGATATTGGAATGATTTGTCATTTCCATCTCCAGATCATTTTTACAGATGAGGAAACTGAGGAAAGTAGAGAAAGAAAGTCATGAGGGTCACACAGCTAGTGAGTGTTTAAGGTTGGATTTAAACTCAGTTCCTCTTGACTCCAGTGTCAGTGATACATTCACTACACCACATAGCTGCTCTGTGTTTATCTTTTAGTTAAATTTATCTACCTTGTAGTTCAATGTAAATTTCCTTGTACAAATTCTCCTTGTTTATTCCATGTATATTAATGTATTTATTTGTTCTCTTTCCTTGTTAAAAGGCAAAATTTTTGAGACCAAGTATTGTTTCAATTTTTTTATTTGTACGCTAGAATACTGCCTAATACAGAGCAAGCACTTAGAAGAACTTGTTAGGATTGATTGGCACCAGCATTTGAAAAAAAAAAACATATCCTGCAATTCACTGGATGAACTTTAATATTTTTGTAATACCCTAAAGATGTGATAGAAGTATACTTCAAAAAAAAAAAAGGACAACTTTCAGTCAATGGACCAGAATTTCATTGATGAATTAAGGGGAGACAGCTCTGATGCTTGCCATAATAATATCAGACTTTGAACTTCTATAGGTTCCTTTATCTGACTAGCTCAAAGAACATTAAACGAAAAATAGAACTAAGGGGCAGTGGAGTAACAATAGACAGATTTAAAGCAGATAATCTATGGCATTGCACGTGTTCTAAAGAGGCTATAATAAAGCAGCAACATCATTTTTAGGTGAGGTGCTGAAATGTATCCCCACCTACAGAGAGACAAGTGACCAAGAAAAAAACAGATACCATAACTAGTGTTTAATGCCTGGAGTGGAAGGACAAAAAATAAACTTTCTTGGGGAAGTCTGAGTCTGAGTGTCTATGGGATCCTTAGAGGCAGAAAGGGAGGGTACTTAGAGAATGGGATGGGAGAGGGGTTTCTTTTGTCTTTCAGGGACACATATATTCACAATTGAGTTTCAGTTTCTTTTTTTAATAGTATTTTATTTTTTCCCAAATTACATGTCAATACAATTTTTAGCATTTATTTTTACAAGATTTTGAGTTCCAAATTTTCCCACTCTCTCCCCTTCCCTCTTCCAAAAATGGTAGGCAATGTGATATAAGTTATACGTGTGCTATTATGTAAGACTTATTTCCATATTAAGCACAACTTGGAAAGAAGAAACAGATCAAACGGGAAAAAATCCACAAAAACAAATAAAGTAGTTGTCAAAAATATGCTTTGATCTGTGTTCAGAGTACATCAGTTCTTTATCTGGATGCAGATAGTATTTTCCTTCCTGAAATTTTTGTACTTGTCTTGGATCACCATGTTTCTGAGAAGGGCTGAGTCATTCACAGCTGATCATTACACAATGTTGCTGATACTGTCTGTGTACAATGTTTTCTTGGTTCTACTCATCTCACTTTGCATCAGTTCTTACAAGTCTTTCCAGGTTTGTTTGTTTGTTTTGCCTGAAATCTGCCTATTCATCATTTCTTCTTGTACAATAAAATTCCATTATAATCACATGCCACGGCTTGTTCAATCATGCCACAATTGATGGGCATCCCTTTGATTTCCAATTCTTAGCCACCACAAAAAGAGCTGTTAATAAATATTTTTACACATGTAGGTCCTTTTCCAACTTTTATGATCTCGTTGGGATACAGACCTATCAGTGACCAAAGTGTATGCACAATTTGATTGCACTTTGGGCATAGTTCCAAATTGTTCTCCAGAATGGTGAGTTCACAATGGATGAGTTTACAATTCCATCAGCAGTGCATTTGTGTTCCAATTTTTCCACATCCTCTCCAACATTTATAATTTTCCATTTTTGTCATATTAGTCAATCTGATCAGTTGTGAGGTGGTACCTCAGAGTTGCTTTAATTTGCATTTCTCTGAACCAAAGCGATTTAGAGCTTTTTGTCATATGTTTATAGATAGCTTTGATTTCTTCATTTGAAAACTGCCTATTTATATCCTTTTATCACTTATCATTTGGAAAATAGCTTGTATTCTTATACATTTGACTCAATTCTCTTTTTATTTGAGAAATGAGGCCTTTATCAGAAATACTTGCTGTTTGCTTTCCTTCTAATATTGCTTGCATTGGTTTTGTTTGTGCAAAAGCTTTTTAGTTTAATATAATCAAAATTTTCCATTTTCCATTTTGTAATGTTTTCCATCTCTTGTTTGGTCATAAAAATCTTCCCCTCCTCATAGATGTTACAGTTGATTATTCCTTGCTTTTCTAATTTGTTTATGTGTCACCCCTTGTGTCTAAACCATGCCCCCATTTTGACCTTATTGTACCTAATTTGTGTCCTATTTGTTTTCTAGTTTGCCCAGCAGTCTTCGTTAAATAGTGAGTTCTTATTCTAAAGGCTGGATCTTT
This sequence comes from Pseudochirops corinnae, assembly GCA_028646515.1. Lineage (NCBI taxonomy): Eukaryota > Metazoa > Chordata > Mammalia > Diprotodontia > Pseudocheiridae > Pseudochirops > Pseudochirops corinnae. The sequence continues at coordinate 325,428,432 of CM053586.1, forward strand.
GGGTTTATTAAACTTACTATGGTCATTAACTACTGTATCTTGTGTATATAATATATTCCGTTGATCCACCACTCTATTTCTTATGCAGTACTAGATAGTTTTGATTATTACTGTTTTATAACATAGTTTGAGATCTGGAATTGCTAGGCCACCTTCCTTTGTATTTTTTTTTTCATTAATTCCCCTGATGTTCTTGATCTTTTCTTCTTCCAAATGAATTTTATTTTTATTTTTCTTCTAGCTGTATCAAATAATTTTTGTAGTTTTATTGTATAGCAATAAATAAATTATCTTAGGTAGAACTGGCATTGTTAGTATGTTGGCTAGGCCTACCCATGAGCAGTAAATATTTTCCAATTATTTGGACCTGACTTTATTTGTGTGAAAAATGTTTTGTAATTGTCTTCATATAGTTCCTGGGTTTGTCTTGGCAGATAGACTCCCAAATATTTTATTTTGTTGTCATTAGTTATTTTAAATAGAGTTTCTCTTTCTATCCCTTGCAGCTGGGCTTTTTTGGTCATACAAACAAATCCTGATGATTTAAGTGGGTTGAATTTCATTTTCTTGTTATAGTTGATTGCAAGAGATTAGGATTAACAGGAAAAACTGAAGGATGTTTGTTTAGTTTAGTAAGCAAAAGAAACAATGAATGACAGACTCACTCCAAATCCAACTACAAAAAACCCACAAAATGTCTTCAAAGTATCATATACTTAGAGGTAGATGGTGCTTGAGACATCATCTTCTCTTTCCTGTTTATTTCACAGATAACGAAACAGGCCCAACCAGGTGAAGTCACTTGTTGAAGGTCATCCAAGAATAAATGACAGAGCCAGATTCAAACTCAGGCTTGCTCACTCCAATGTAACCTTCTTTAGGCCATGTTATGTTGCTTTGGAGAAACTCTTTGGTTCTTGAATGTCTCTATCAAGCAAATGGGAAAGAAAGCATACAATTAAGCATTCTGTATGCACCAGGTACCATTCCAAGAATTGGAGATATATACGTAAAGAATAAAAAAAAAAAATATCCCTCCTCTCACAGAGATTACTTTCTGACAGTGGATATAAATAAATAAATGAATGAATAAATGAATAAATAAATACATGAAGTATGTATAGAGACATATAGATACATACAAATAAATATATGTGCATGTATGTGTGTAAGTATAT
>CM053586.1:325430109-325451071 GCA_028646515.1 Pseudochirops corinnae
ATATAATCACAAATGCTCATATGCTTATTCCTTTCCCCTCTCCACCTCCTTACTATCCTGTCTCAGACACTTAGTAGCTGTGTGACCTTGGTTGAGTCACTTTGAGGTTCCCAGAGTCACACAGCTAGTATGTTCCCTCTTGTAAAATGGGGATAGCAATAGCCCCTACCACATCCAGTCATTGGGTCAGATGAGATAATCTGTGCAAAACATTTCGCAAGCTTTAAGGCAGCCTATTAAGGAGAACTGATCTTGGTTATTATTCTCTGTAACCTGTAGACTTAGAGAACTAACTAGATCATTGAGAGCTTAGTTCCAGGGTCAAACAACCAGCCTGTGTCAGAAGAGACTTCAGCTCAGATCTTCATGGCTACAAGGTCAGTTTTCTATCTGACATGTCAAGTTGTTTCTCAGAGTCTCTATCTAACATAATGCCAGAGGCACCTTGTTCTTCCCCACTAAGGTTAAGAATGTAAATTCAAAAGAACAACAACAACAAAAACCCCAGTAAAGTGATTCAGAGCTATTCCCACTCAAATAGACTGTGTAATTTTCTGACTGAGGTTCCTTATGGTTCTTAGGGAAAAGCTCTTTACATTCTTTGACTTCTGTTGGTGGATTTCTCTTTAAGGCCGTTTCTCCATCAATAAAGAGAAAAAAAGAATCTGGGGATATGCTAGCGTCTGGTCTTTGGGGCTTGCCATCATGCATCCGTGGAGTTCCTTCCGTTGAAGGTCCCAGAAGCAGCTGACACTGTCTGATTAATTTCATGGTGGCAGGCACAGAGCTGTCACCTAATTCATCAGTGTTTTAAGGGACATGGGGTAGTGTTCTCCATTGTTGGGTAAAGCTGTTGGGAAATATGGTAATGATAAAATGCCTGGTGTCTATTCTTTGTTGATCTAACACTCTATTCTTCAAGGAATTGTCTTGCTCCATTGGAGGAAATACTTGGGGAAAAGAAAGGGAAAAATCCACCCTAATTCTCCTCTATCTCTACCTCTGAAAAAATCAAAGAGAGAAGCTTCCAGACACGTTGACTGAAACTTTTATCTTTCTTGTCCTGGTGTAGTGAAAAATCTACCTGTGGAACCAAAAGCTATAGAACGTACAGCAGCCTTACATCACTTGGCAAATGGGCTAAACCAGTTTGAGGATAAACAACAATCCTCAAACCCATCTGTGAGTTAGGGAGATGTCTACCCCAACCATGTGAAGATCTTTCCCTCTGGAATTTGTAGATGAGAACAATTTGTTCTAATAGCTATGAAGGCAGCTGAAGTAGGCTCTGTGGAGTACTTAGTTTGGTCAGACATCAAACATGCCAAGGTCATTCACTGCATCCCAGGCCATCACTGGACTTTTGTCTTTCCACTGGACTTATACACCTCGGGAAGAGAGTGAGGCTGACGATGTTGTGCAACTCTGCCTGACTTGAATCCAATTTACAAAGTCAAGATATCATCCTATGAAATTATTGGTCCTCTTTGAAAACGAAGAATGAACAACACAGGGGAAAGAATCAGCTTTGGAGCAAGAGAACCCAGTTATAGATCCTAAATCTGGCTTGTACTCCTTGTGTAAGTTAAGACAAATCACTTAATGTCCCCAGATTTCAGTTTACCCATCTGTAAAATGAGAAAGGGGATTTGAACTAGATGACTGCTGAGGTCACTTCCAGGTTTAGAGTTATGGTTCTAAAATGTTTTATTTAATTTGCAATGATTACCTTTGATAAAATAGCACTCATTTCTGGTTTCCTCTATACCTGTGATTTGTGTGAGGAATGATGGGAAATATGTTTTTTTTCCTGAAAGAAGGAGGGAGTGTAGGATACAAAAGGGGACCTGTCACAAAAGTGATTATAGAAACTACTGTATTGAAATGTATCTTCTGCTCTTGGAAATGGGGGATACACATGGACAATACTTTTGGCACAATAGGGAACTAATTTCTTGGTCAGGTAAGAGAGTTTTGTGTGTCTGGCTGGCTGTTTTATAGGACTGACTATGCACGCTTGCATTTTGCATTAAGCAACGACAACTGATGGTACAAATGTGTGTGTGTGTGTGTGTGTGTGTGTGTGTGTACAATTGATTTAGCTGATAAGAAAAAGATTTCATAGTAAGAGAAAACTAGAATTTCATAGATCTAGAACTAGGTATTTGGAGTAGCTTGGTGGTATAATGGATAAAGTGCCAGGTCTAGAGTTGAGAAGACTCACCTTCCTGAGTTCAAATGTGGCTTCAGGCACTAACTAGCTATGTGACCCTAGGCAAGTGACTTTACCCTGTTTGCCTCAGTTTCCTCATCTATAAAATGAATTCTAGAAGGAAATGGTAAACCATTCCAGTATCTTTGCCTAGAAAACCCCATGTGGGGTCATGAAGAGTCAACTGAAAAATGATGCAATAACAACAACAAAAGAATTAGATTTAGACAGAGCAACAGTCTGAAGAAGCCAGTGGCTCCTTCTTAGCATAAAATTTTTAAATGAATAAAATAAGAGTTAGAAGAACCAATTATATTGAAATATAGTTATAAAATATATTTTTAAAATTTCTTGAACCATAGGTTAAGAACTCTAACCTAATATGATTGTCTCATTTTATAAAAGAAAAAAAAAATAAAGTCTCGAAAGACAATGAAATGAGGCCTAAAATCACATATGTAAAACCAGAGGAAATAGGATTTGAATTCAGATTCTGTGACTCCAAATTCAGTGTACTTTTATTTTTTTTAAGGGGGAAGGCAAGGCAATTGGAATTAAGTGACTTGCCCAAGGTCACACAACTGGTAAGTGTGTCAAGTGTCTGAGGCCGTCTTTGAACTTGGGTCCTCCTGACTTCAGGGCCAGCGCTCTGTTCACTGCACCACCCAGCTTCCCCATTCAGTGTCCTTTTAACTGCCCTAGACTTTCCGCATGGATAACTTAATGAAAACAAATAAATCTAAATTCAGAGAATAGATAATTAAGAGAATAGACAATTACGTACTTAACATTTCCTATTGATTCTACTTCCCCAACATTCCTCATATCTGTTTTCTTTCTGTTTCACCTACAATCTCCTTGGTTTAGGACTTAGACTTGCCTTGACTCCACTACAATAATATCCTCCCAATTCTCACTTATTCTAATAACAACCTATAACCAGAATGAGGCCAGCAGAAATTTTCTCTGGAAATGTGTGAATTGAGAAGTTGCCCAATTGATACTCTACTTGTGGAAGGAAGTAGCTAAGGGTTCCCTGTTAAGAAGGAGAATTCAAGAGGGGTAGGACAGCTAAAACTCTAGACTAAATGAGTAAAAGTGCTTTGTCCACTATTGCCCTTTCCACAGGCCTAGGATTAAGGGAAAGATTCCCTTGAGGCATCCCTCATCCTTTGGAAGGGGGAGGGAAAGACATTTCTCTAGGTAACAACCATTAATTAATTCTGTAATTTCTGGAGAGATTATTGCCTTTTTGACCACAGTTTTCTCATCTGTAAAAAGAGAAGCTGTACTAGTTGATCTCTGAGTTTCTTCTAAGCTTTAAAAATCCATCAGTTATTATTTACAGCCTAGATGCTTTTGTGGCTTCGATATCCAGTGAAAGTCTAAGGTGTTTTTTATTGTTATATTTAACACGAGACTTCCTATGAACTGGAACTCCAGTAATTATTAAGATGGGAATGGGAATTGAGCAGCAAACTTTTTGTTTTTCCCTTTCCCTATGGTTCTGTCTTGGTGCCAGTTTCTAAAATAAAAGCTTTGAGAATGTATTTCTATATATTTTTTATTCATTCAGTTGGGAAATGGTGATTTCACAGTGAAACAAATAGGGGTAGCTGCAGTTTGTATTTTTCATAACCTCATATAATCATAGACATAAAGCCGGAAGGAATCTCAGGGGCCATCCAGTTCAGTTCCCTCATTTTATAAAGGAGTAAACTGAAGCCAAGGAGTTTAAGTGACTTGTCCAAGGTCACCTGGGAAGTAAAGCTCAAAGGTAGCCTTCATACTCCATCTTTTTATTCTAGACAGGGATCTATGTGATGTACTTATTCTCTTTGAGGTATTCTCTCAAGAAAAGAGTGGATTTCAAAATCAGGGAATAAATTAAACATTTTAGGGAGAGGAATATACTATTACTGGACACATTTTCTGTAAGAAAAGAATCCAGGAGGGAATCTAACTATGAAAAAAGTGAAAATTGAAAGTGTCACTGCTAAGTGCAATAACACAAGTATGACAGTAAAAGAGCATTGGATTTTGGTTCAGAAAGCTAAGGTTTAATTTCTATGCCTGACATCGATTAGTCTTAGCTTCCTCATCTGTAAAATGGGGTTAATTACCCTTGCAATCACAGGGATGTTGTGAAGGAAGCACTTGAAAAAAACAAAATTGCCATATAAGTATCATTTTTTTCCCTTAATAGAGCAAATCCCATCTTCTTCAAATAGTCATATTAGAGATATTATAATTGTTCATTAAAGTTCAATACAGCCTTGAAAATTGGATAAAAAATTTTGACCAGTCTGAATTATTTTCAGCAATTTATTTCACACTCCAATTTTTGTGGCAAAGATACATCTAGGAACTGCTGGAAATATAACAGTAATGCTCCAGGTTATGGCTTTTCAGTACTATTAAGTTTCTTATGTTATCTCAGTCTGCTTTCTATAAGTCTCTGGGACCATGGTCTTTCCTGCTATCCATAAAAGGAATGGAACCCTTTAAGGGTTTCCATGATATTGTCCAAAAGTCACCTCATTGATCTTTATATCACAGATCTTGTACTCTTCTTCCCCCTGCCTTTTTTCATTCACACTCATCCCTACTAGGAAAATCCTTGCTTCTGTCTTCTGCTAATCAATTTTCTAACTGTCTTTTAAGGTGCAAGTCAAGTCCTCTCTCCTCTATGAATTCAACTAAATGGGGAAATTCCAGGGTCCAGAGATCCCTATCCTCAGAATTCATTTCAACAATTCAATTATGCAGACATTTATTGGTAGAATACTATGTGCAAAGCTTTATACTGGATACTATAGGTAGGGATGAAGCATAGAAGAGGAAAAATTGTATTTGGTCCTTGCCCTCAAGTAGCTTGTAAACTCAGAGATGAAATGAGACATGTCTATAAACACAACACATTACAAACACTATTTGGAAAATTAATTGTATATTGATTTGTGGCATCTCTTTAACAAGTGCCTTATTAAAGCACTTTCCTTGCATTTATGACTTAATAAGACCTGATTTGTTTCTCCTTATCACCTATTTTTCTATTGGTATTGAAAACTTTTAGTGAGCAAACTCCCTCCATACCAACATAGACCAGCAACATTCAGCAGCTATAGTATTAGTTGTGTGGGACACGGAAAGCTGAATTCATTTGTGTATAGTCACCCAAATAATATGGCAGGGACAGGGTTTGAAATGAGATCTTCCTGACTCTGAAGTCAGTTCTCAAACTCAAACTTTCAAATCCCATGCTGCCTTGAGTATTTAGGGGGCATTGCCTGGGGTTGTTGTGAAGAAAGTGCTTTGCAAAATTGATCTCACATTATAAATACACATTATGATTATCTAATTTAATACTCATGGAAGCCCTATAAGATAGGAAGTATGAGTTGCATTGCACTAATAGAATAGCTTAGGAAAATGAACCTCTACCTCTGGACTTTGGTTTTATAGCTAATAATAGAAGAGGCAGGATTTTAATTTTTCTGTCCTCACTCCATGTCCATTATTCTTTCCAGAACATTATATCATAAGTAAATGTCTAGTCTCCTCACCTAATTCGCGTGCTTTTTGAGGGCATATTTTTCTCTCATAACAACTCCTAGTAAAGTGTCTTGTATACAGCACATATTTAATAAGCATATATAATTATCACATTTTATATTGGTTGTATTAGAATGAGTTATTAAAATAAGCACACCTTAAAGTTATCTCTCTGTCCTTCAGATTATTTCCCTGAATAATAGTGGAGTAATTGACAAAACACCGTATTTTTCAAATGTGTGATTCTGGAGGTCAGTCTTTCACTTTGCTAAGTTGATTAAGTTTATGTATGACTACATAAATAGGTACATAGGTCATAGATTTAGAAGAAGAAGAAACCTCAGAGGCCACATAGTCTAATCTGCATTTATGAGGAATATGAGGCCAAAGGAGTTTAAGACATATCTCAGGGGCATCTAGGTGGTGCAGTGAATAGAGCACTGGCACTGGAGTCAGGAGGACCTGAGTTCTAATCTGACCTCAGACACTTAACACAAAAAAACTAGCCATGTGGCCTTGGGCAAGTCACTTAACCCCAAATGCCCTACCTTCCCTTTCCCCCCCAAAAAAAAAAAGCAAAAAAAAAAAGACATATCTGAAAGGTCTTATAGGTAAGTATCAGTTAAAATTTGAATCTATATTTCCTGATTTCCAAGGCAATATTCATGGGCACTATATTCATGGGCATTTTGTGTCTCTTTGCTAACTACAAACTAGAAGAGAACAATATTCAACATTTTTAAAATCTATAGTCCAGTTACTTTCCCTCACTTTTAGAAGTTGGTAAGAATTTATTGAGCATCTACTAGGTGCCAGGCACTGGTGGTAGAAGGACTGAAATGAAATAGTCTTTGTTCGTTTTCATCCATGCTTGGATGTCACCACAAATAATTTGCTGTGTTTACATGGATCTCTGCCAAATTTTATGGGTTTGTTGTCATCTTAGGTGGATTGATGAATTATCATTTGATTTTTACTCTTAGGTATTTGTTTTAGTGGGAGCATAAAGCATGGAAAACTGTAGTCAAGCATGTCCAGGGTTGGAGGGCAGGGTTGTAGGATGATAAAAAGAGACATGATAGGTTGAGTCTAGGAGATTTGTAAATATCTAACAGCAACACTTAGAGAAACCATCCATAAGAGAAGATGGGATGATGAATAGATCAATGAATTATGTTGAGCTGACATTATTTCAAATGAGTTTCTATCTAACAGTTCCATCTGAGAACATATTCCCTGTCACACTAACCTTTCACAGGGAGTCAGAATACTTCTTGCTTTCCATAGTCATTTTCTCTTGGTGGCCATTATTCAGAAACTTTTATTCCTTTGAAATTCACAGTATCAGAATTTCATCCAACACCATCGAAACCAAATCAAGGTGACTTATCTTCCTGCCCCGTGTCATCCTCTCTCCTTTAACAATGAATTCAGTACCTGGTTCACTATCTTCTCCTCCCAATTCCTAGTCACCAATGAGGAGATTTCAAGATATTTTTTGTTCCCTTCCATACCCTGTAACCTCCTACTTTCTTGATTTATTCAAATACCATGATGCTATCCTCAAATCTACATCAACTACACACAAGGATGGTTACAATCTAGATCAGAGAATGTCCTGGAACCAACTTGAACTGGCTCGTGAGATCCAATTGTTTAATATTCACTGTGAACATTTATAGGACGAAAATAGAAAAAAAAAAACCACTAATCTTGTCTTGATTTATTGTTTTGTTGATTGTCTAGAGACTTAAGAAATTAAAGGAGATAATGTTTATGATGCTGATTAAACTTTAAAGTGTGTCATAAGTGTAGCCATACATACATACATACACATACATATGCACACATATCTCCCTAGTCTCTACTCTGGACTCCATTTCCACATCAACTGCTTCTGATTAGACATTTTAATTTGCATGGCCCATAGGTTGGTCAAGTTCAACATGTCCAAAAGAAAACTCATTATTCCCCTTCCAAAATGTGCCTCTTTTTTGAACTTCATTTTCTTCAACTCTTCACTCTCCCTCACTCATATACATAATAAATCTCCAAACCTAGTTATTTCTACCCCAAAATTTTCTCCTTCATTTCTCCCCTCCTCAATTCTCACACATCTGCCTTTAGTCATTTCTATTTTAAGACCCTCAGTCCCTTTATCTGATAATATTCCAATGTTCTCCTAACTGGCCTTCCCACCTCAAGTCTCGTCATTCCAATTCATTCTCTACAAAATAACAAAAGTGATTTTTCTTTGTCTTAGGTCTAGCTCCTAATCAATAAATCCCATTGACTCTCTACTCATTCTAGGATAAAAATGCCAAATACATATATCTCCTACTACGTGTCAGGCACTGTGCTGAGCCTTTTATAACTATAATCTCATTTGATCCTCACAACAAACCTAGGGATTTGGTGCTATTACTATCTCTTTTTTGTGGATGACGAAACTGAAGTACACAGACTAAGGGATTTAACCAGGTCATACAGCTAGTATCTGAGATCAAATCTGAACTCAGGTCTTCCTGACTCTATTTTGCTGATCTTTACATTTTAGCTAAATTCACCATTTTGCTATTTCTCACACTCAACATTTCATCTTCCATTTCAATATCTTTGGCTCCCCCTTTTCCCCATTTCTGGATTGTGCTCTCTCTTAATTGCTGCATCATGAAATACCTTAGCCCTTCAAGAAGACTTCTCTATGAAGCCTTTCCTGGTTCCCTCCCCCAATTCCTATTGCCCTCCCTACTTAAACTAATCTGTACTTACTTGGCCCTTGCATTGTACATGTTCTCTCTCCTGATACCATATAAGCACCTAGAGAACAGGACCTGTGTCACTTAGCCTTTTTCTCCCCAGGGCCTAATAGTGTTTGACCCATTATAGGCGCTCACTAAATGCTTATTGGTTGATTTTTGCTCTGTTAAATGTATTGTAGCAGACAGTGCTCCAGATATGGAATCAAAGAACCTAAGTTCAAATTTCAATTTATCACTATGTGACTTCAGTTCAACCAACCTCTCTAGGACTCAGTTTCCTAGTCTATAAAATAATTAAAACATATATGTTTTAAGGTCCCTTTCAGCTGTAGATCTAGGATGTGATGGACTATTGATTGACTTGATTTCCCCAAGTCCAATACCAACTCCATAAAATCCCAAGGGTCCATCTCCTACAGGCTCTTTCAGAGAAGCAAAGGAAGGATCCTCTTGCCTCATCCAGACAAAAGCACAGTTTTAAAATGCCAAATGACCATCTGGGATTGCTCTAGTTTGCCTTTGTGCAGTATTATAATGTTCCTCCAAGGGGACCAGAGGTTGTGAAACCAGACCCATTAGGCAGTTTTGCCCTGCCTGAGTACTGTCACCTGCAGAGAGAAGCGGGGAAATGTAGCTGACTGATAATGTACCAGGATGCCTTCGAGTAGCTGCACACTGTGCGAGGGCCAGGAGAGGTTGTGCTTGCCTTAGAACAGACCTCCCCAGAGCTCTCAAGTTTCAACTTCTGTAATCAAAGATGAATGCCTAAGGATTAAAAAAATAATAATAATAATGGTATGTAGTGCTGCACCTGCATTCTGATGCCATGAAAGACTTTGTAGTTTGGGGAGAAGGGATTACTGACAGCAGGGGGGATGAGAGGTACTTGTGTCCAAAGCATTTGGTACTTATGGGGAACACACAATATGATATGTCTGCCATGACTTCCCGTTGATGTCGCCTCTCTCCGGGGAAGCGAATACATTGATTCACCCTTCTGAGAACAGAATCCATGATCCAGTAAATGCAGGGAGAGAAGAGAATTTGCATAATGTCAATGGCATTTCCAGTAATATCCTGGGAAGACAAGGTAGTTGCTAAACAGACAGTGGTTGTTATGTTTGTCAGGCTACTTAGGGGAAGCTAGACTGGGGCAAGTGGCCTCCTCAGGTCCCTGGACAATGCATCACAGGGTTTCCTGAGTGTTTGCAAAACCAAGTTCAGAGAGTGACCTGCTCCTTCCTGAGGTTAAATAAACTCACTGTATCTTCTCTCTCATTACTTCTCTTCATTTACTCCTCTTTAGGTTTCAGATTGACATTCTGGATTACTGATTTGTTCTTGAGAGTTCACACTTCCTGCTTTAGAGGATATTAGCTAGTTGAGTTGGTTGAATTACTAATGATTGAGAAGCATTGGGGAATTTACTGGGAGAATGGAAAAATTTAGCTTGGAGAAGAGAAGTTTTGAGGCATGGAAGGACATCACGATAGCTTTTTTCCAAATATTTAAAGGGCTCTCATATGAAAAAGGAATTATATTTATTTTGCTTGAACTAAAAGGACAGAAATAGGAGTAATGGGTAGAAGTGGCAGAGGGGCTGAATGGAAGGAGCAACTTTCAAACAGAGCTTTCAATAGAAATGTGACATTTTTTAAAATAATATTTTCCCCAATTACGTGTAAAACAATTTTTAGCACTCCTTTTTACAAGGTTTTGAGTCCTAATTGAGTCCTAAATTTTTCTCTCTCCCCTCCACTCTTATGAAAATGGTACACATTTTGGCATAGGTTATATATGTGCTTTCGTGTAAAACATATTTCTATATTAGTTACAGTTGTGAAAGAAGAAACAGATCAAAAGAGAAAAAAAAAAACATGAAAAAGAATAAAGTATGTGAAAAATATATGCCTCAATCTGTATTCAGAGTCCATCATTTATTTATCTGGATATGGATAACATTTTCCTTTGTGAATTCTTTGTACTTGTCTTGGATCATTGTGTTGCTGAGAAGGGTTGAGCCATTCATAATCGATCATCTCACAATGTTGCTGATACTATGTACAGCATTTTCCTGGTTCTGCTCATTTCACTTTGTATCAATTCATACAAGTATTTCTAGGTTTTTTTTATCTGAAATCTGTCTGTAAATCATTTCTTATTGAACTATTGTGCAATACTATTGTATTTCATTACATTCACATGCCACAGCTTCTTCAGCCATTCCCGAATTCATGAGCATTTCCTTAATTTCCAATATTTTGCCACCATGAAAAAGGCTGCTATAAATATTTTTGCACATGTAGGTCCTTTCCTCTTTTTTATGATCTCTTTGGGATACTGACCTAGTAGTGGTATTGCTGGCTAAAAGGGTATGTGCAGTTTGGTTGCCCTTTGAACATAGTTCCGAATTTTTCTCCAGAACAATTAGGGAATTTACAATTCTGCTAATACTGCATTAGTGTCCCAATTTTCCTACATCCTCTCCAGCATTTATAATTTTCCTTTTTTGTCTTATTAGCCACTATGATAGTATGAGGTAGTGCCTTAGAGTAATGGGTTTTTTTGGGGGGGGGCATATTAACATATTTCTTTAAAGTTTTCACTTCCAAATTCTATTCCTCCCTCTTCCTCTCCCACTCACTCCTCCCCTCCCTGAGACTGTAAGCAATAAGATATAGGTTATGTATGTGCAATTATGTTAAATATTTCCATACTAACCATTTTGTATGAGAAGATTCAATTAAAATTTAAAATTGAAAGAAAGTGAAATATAGCATGCTTCATTGTGTATTCAAACAATTTCAGTTCTTTCTCTGGAGGTGGATAGTATGCTTCATCATTAGTCCTCTGGGATTGTCTTGGATCATTGTATTTCTGAGAACAGCTAAGTTGGGGTGGGTAACCTACAGCCTCAAGGTCGTATGTGTCCCTCTAGGCCCTCAAGTGTGGCCTTTTGACTGAATCTAAACTTCACAGAACAAATCCTATTAATAACAGATCTTGTCCTGTAAAACTTGGACTGAGTCAAAAGGCCACACCCAAGGACCTAGAAGGCCACATGAGTTCCCTGACCCTGAGCTGTCATTCACAGTTCTTTATCAATCAATATTGTTGTTACTGTGTACAATGTTCTCTTAGCTCTTTTAACTTCACTACGCATTAGTTCATGTAAGTCTAGTTTTTTTTTTCTGAAATCATCCTGCTTGTCATTTATTATAGAACAATAATATTCAATTACAATCATATACCATGACTTGTTTAGTCATTCCTCAATTGATGCATATTCCTTCGATTTCCAATTCTTACCTACCACAAAAAGAGTTGTTATAAATATTTTTGCATAAATAGGTTCTTTTCCTCTCTTTTTGGATATCTTTGGGATATAAACCTAGCAATAGAATTGCTGGATCAAAGAGTATGCACAGTTTAACAGTGCTTTGGGCATAGCTCCAAATTGTTCTCTGGAATGGTTGGATCAGCAAAGCACCACCAACAGTGAGTTAGTATCCACATCCCCTGCAGCATCTAACATTTTCCTTTTTTTTGTCGTATTAGCCAATTTGATAGATGTAAGTTGTTTTAATTCACATTTCTCTAATCAATAGAGATTTAGGGTATTTTCATATGACTATGGATAGTTTTGATTTCTTTGTCTGAAAATTGCCTGTTCATATCCTTTGAACATTTATCAGTTGGGGAATGATTTGTATTTTTATAAATTTGACTCAGTTCTCTATTTGAGAAGTAAGGATTCTATTAAAAATACTTGTTGCAAAAATTTCCCCTAATTTTCTGTTTTTTTAAAAAAATTTGGTTGAAATAAATTTATTTTGTTTGTGCAAAAACTTCATTTTTATAAAATCAAAAGTATCTATTTTAAATTTTGTAATGCTTTCTATACTTTCTTTGGTCCTAAAATCTTACTTTATCCATAAATCTGACAAATAAACATTCCATGCTCTCTTTATTTGCTTATGGTGTCACCCCTTGTGTGTATATCATGTACCCATTTTGATCTTATCTTGGTATATGGTGTGAGATATTGGCTTATAAATAGTTTCTGCTGTAGTATTTTCTAGTTTTCCCAGAAGTTTCTATCAAATAACATGTTTTTGTTCCAAAAGCTTGGATCTTTGGGTTTATCATATTCCAGATTACTATGGCCATTTAGTACTGTGTCTTATGTATCTATATACTATATATTTTGCCTATCTACATTTGATTTGGCGGTTTTTATGCTGTAATACAGTTTTTGTGTAGCTGCCACATGATGCTGAGAAAAAGACACATTCCTTTTTGTTCCCATTCAGTTTTCTCGGTTATATCTAAGTTTTCTAATATCATATTTACCTTCTTCGTTTCTTTCTTGTTTATTTTTTGGTTGGATTTATCAAATTCTGTGAGGATATAGTTGAGGTCCCCTACCAGTATAGTTTTGCTGTCTATTCCTCCTGTCACCTAACTTCTTTAAAAACTTAGATGCTATAGCATTTAGTGCATATATGTTTAGTATTGCTGTTGCTTCATTGTCTACATGACCTTTTAGCAAGATATGGTTTTCTTCTTTCTTTCAATTAAATCTATTTTCACTTCCACTTTGTCTGAAATCAGGATTTCTACCCCTAGTTTTTTACTTTATCTGAAGTATAATATATTCAGCTTTAGCTCCTTACCTTTACTTTATGTGTGTCTCTCTGCTTCAAGTATGTTTCTTGTAAACAACATATCGTAGGATTCTGGTTTTTTGATCCACTCTGCTATCTGATTGAGTTTTATGAGAGTTTTCATCCAATTCACACTCACGATTATGATTACTAACTGTATTTTCCTCCATCCTATTTTTCCTACTGTATGTCCTCTTTGTTTTCACCCTTTCCCTCCTCACCAGTGTTTTGCTTCTGTCTACTATCTCTCCCAATCTGTCCTACATTCTGTCAGTCCCCCTGCCTTCTTTACTGAATCTCTTCCCCTTCTACTTCTTGGTCAGGTAAGATAGATTTCTACATTCAATTGATTGTGCAGCTTAGTCCCTCTCTGAGACAATACTATGAGAGTAAGGTTCAAGTGATGCCCATTGCTGAACCTCCCATCTTCTGCTCCACTGTAATGGGTCTTTTTCATTTCTTCATGTGAAATAATTTACCCTATTCTACCTCTCCTTTCCTTCTGTACTCTTCTTTCTCATCTCTGAATTATTTTTTCATGTCATTCCCTCATATTCATCCTATATCAGTAACTTCTGTCTCTGTATGTTTCTTCTAGCTGTATTGTTAGTGGTACAACTTTTAAAAATTTTAAGCATCATCTTCCCATGTAGGGATGTTAACAGTTTAGCTCTATTGGATATCTTAAGCTTTCTTTTCCCTTTTTATGTTTTTATATTTCTCTTGGGTCTTGATATTGGAGGCATATTTTTGTTTAATTATGGTGTTTTCCTTTTGAAAGTTTGTAATCCTTCTATTTTATTGAATGACCACTTTTTCCTTGAAATATGGTGCTTAACTTCCCTGAGAAGATATTTCTTGGTTTTAGTCCTACCTCCTTTGCCTTCTGGAATATCATGTTCCAAGACCTTGGATCCTTTAATGTTTCACCTCTAAGTCCTCTATAATCCTGTTTGTGGCTCCCAAATATTTGAATTCTTTCTTTCTGGCCACTTGTAGTATTTTTTCCTTGACCTGATATTTCTGAAATTTGACTGTACTATTCCTTGGTTTATTTTAGGATCTTTTTACTGAGGTGATTGGTGGACTCTATCAATGCCTATATTAACCTCTGCTTCCAGGGAATCTGAGCAGTTTTTCTTGATAATTTCTTGAAAGATGTTGTCCAGTTCCTCTTTTTGACTCTGGCTTTCAGATAGTCCAGTAATTCCAAAATTGTCTCCCCTGGACCTGTTTTCCAGGCCAGTTATTTTTCCCATGAAGTATTTTACATTTCTTTTTTCATTCTTTTGCATTCTTTTATTTATAATATGTTATTTGATTCATTTATCCATGTAATGACTCATAGAAGCATTAGCTTCAATTTCCCCAATTCTAAATTTAAAGTAGTTGTTTTCCACAGTTAGCTTTTGTATTTTTTTTTCTATGTGGGAAATTGTACTTTTTAAAAAGCTGCTTTTTTCAATGGATTTTTGTGTCTCCTTTTCCATTTGGCTTTTGGTGTTGCTCTCTGCCTGCCAAATTTGGGGAAAGACATAAGCTAGAAAGTGTCTAGAAAAGGGCATCCAAAATGTTAAAGGACCTCAATTTTATGGCACATGGCCATCTGCTAAAGGAAATAGGACATATTTATCCTGAAGAAGAGAAGATTCTGTGATTTTGTGTGTGTGCGTGCATGCGTGTGTGTGTGTGTGTGTATGTGTGTGTGTGTGTTTAGGGGAGGGGATACATTATAGCTGTCATAAAGTAGAGGGAATCAACTTTTTCTTATTGACCTTTGGAGATAAAACTGAGGACAATGGATGGAAATGGTAAAGAGACATTTAGTTTCAATCTAATAATCTGGGGCATGTAAAAGGAGCATGGGATGTGTAAGGTGGGAAATAGTAGGTTCCTCATCACTAGAGATTATCAGGCAAAATGGAAATTAAGCAATTGTTTTCTTTTTCCAAACTGTTGACTCTTTTCTAATAATTCTCTTACAAAATTCTCATTAGTTTCCCTGATTTTTTCTTCTACCTTTCTTATATGACTTTAAACTCTTTTTTGATCTCTTCCATGTGTTCTTTCTGGGCTTGAGACCTCCTCATATTTTCCTTTTGGGATTTTGCCCATAGGGTTTTTTTGTTTTTGTTTTTGTTTTTTTACTTTGTTGTCCTCTTTTGAGTTTGTATCTTGATTTTCCCTCTCACCATAATAACTTGCCATGGTTGGATTTTTTTTTTTCATTTATTTGTTTATTGCTTAACTTTTTTTGGCCTTTTTCCTTTCTTTTCAATTTGAGGTCTGCTCCCAGGGTGGCAGCATCACTGTCTCAGGCTTCTTGTGTCAGGTACTGCAGGCTCTGGCTATTTACCAGCTGCTGCACTAGGGGACCCTCATATCTGGTGCTGTGCTGAGGTTTTGTGGGGGGTGACTGTCACTGCTGCAAACTGGAGGGGTCTTGCAGCTAAGCACGGATCCTGATGATGTTGTCTGGCATGTACTGAGGCTAGTGAGGGTATTTCTGTGGTTCCCTGGGCTACACTGAAGCATATAGCAATCTAATAGATGCCTGTTTGCTCAGGGCTAAACTGAAACAAGTAGTAGTTCTCAAAGCTGGACTCTTCCATATTCCCTGGCTATGCTGACACACATGGGTGTGAGAGGGGAGATCATGATATTGGCATTTGCCTGGTCCAAAACACTAGGGCTAGAGATTTCTTGCTGGTTGGCTGAAATGGGGTTTGCTGCCGGCTTACTGGGAGACTTCCTGTCCTGTATTGCATTCTTCTTTTACCTGAGGGAAACATTTTTCCTGCTGATTTTCCAAGTTTCTTTAGCTCAAAGATTATTTCATCCCATCTTTTTGCTGGTTTTTCTGTTCTAGGATTTGTTTTGGGGTGCTATTTTGTGGTTGTTTGGAGATAAATATGGGAAAATTATGGGGATTTACTTCTTACTCCACCATATCCTCTTTTGAGATCTTCAAACAAAAGTTGGATAACCACCAGGTGGCATGTTGTAGAGAGTTTTCTTGTTCGTGTATTAGATTAAACTTGATGGTCACTGGCATCCCATTCAATTCTGATGACCTGAGGATCTTTCTGAGAATATATAGTGTTTGCATTTCCTTATGTCAAAATAAAGACATTCAAATAGGAAACCATTTTTTCACACTCCTACTTACACCTTTGGTCCTTTTCCCTCAATTAATTTCTTGCCATTTAGACCAACTAGGAGGAAAAAATCTATTAAGTAAATAAACCAAGACCTATTTAACCTGAATTTTGTCCCTGTGGAATGGTGAAATGGTGGTTCATCTGAAACACATCTGGGAGTGTTAGTTGATGGTAAGCTCAATATAATTTTATAGTTTGATATGGTAATCAAGGAAGCAAATGCGACCTTACCAGTGCCAATTCCATGGCAATATTGTTGCTTTTGGTGTTGCTCTCTTCCTGCCAAATTTGGGGAAAGAAATAAGCTAGAGAGTGTCTAGAAAAGGGCATCCAAAATGTTAAAGGACCTCAATTTTATGGCACATGGCCATCTGCTAAAGGAAATAGGACATATTTATTCTGAAGAAGAGAAGATTCTGTGATTTTGTGTGTGTGTGTGTGTGTGTGTGTTTAGGGGAGGGGATACATTATAGCTGTCATAAAGTAGAGGGAATCAACTTTTTCTTATTGACCTTTGGAGATAAAACTGGGGACAATGGATGGAAATGATAAAGAGACATTTAGTTTCAATCTAATAATCTGGGGCATGTAAAAGGAACATGGGATGTGTAAGGTGGGAAATAGTAGGTTCCTCATCACTAGAGATTATCAGGCAAAAGCTGTATATGCACTTGTTTGTTGTGAGAGTCAAATGTGAACTATAATTCAGAATTTCTGTAACCCCCTTTAACTCTAAGATTCTGTGACTCTGAAAAAGAGGAAAGGGAAGTTAAGAGAATATCCCTTAAAATTCAGTTTTCACAGCTTGTACCATGCCTTGAACATGGTAGATGCTTAATAAATATGTGGTTGGATGGAGTTTTGTGACTCTGAAAAAAGATCTATATTAATATTGTTTCAGATGTTCTCAAGCAGTGGGGATTCATAGTTGAGACATTTTTGTCATGCTTATCTTTCAGCCTCTCATAATTTTGGAAGCAGGAGGTGCAATATAATCAGTATCTATCTTTTGTGTCCAAACACTGGACACTTTTTTTTTTAGTAAAATGTTTAGAAATTTGCCATAAGAGTAATTGGGTGTTCATCATCAAGGAAGATGAAATTGATATGTAAATTTCAGAGCACATTCAGAAACTTGTGAATCAAATCTCATTCACAAAAATACTATCTGCAAGAGATAATTTAAATGAATGTAATATGAGTAAATAAATTATTCAAGGGATATTTATGATTTTCAAATTTTATGAATACATTCCTACTACCAATCTTACTGTACTGAGTATAATTTAGCTCTTCAATCTTAGAAGAAGCTAACTTTATGTTCTGCTTCTATGATCCCGGCCTAGGGTCCATTACAATGAATTCAAGTTGATTATAAATTATTTATCAAATCATATTATTTGTGGACAGATATCAACATAAATAGGAAACTTCAGAAAGATAATACAGAATTATGAGAGCCATAGGTTCACTGTTTCTAAGGATTTCATTTATTCATTCAATGAACATTTATCAAGCATTTCTATGTGCTATGTACAATATAGAGGTATTGCAACAGATATGGGTATTATGAAGGTATGATATTGAGATAAGTAAGAAGCCCAGTCTTTAGGGAGTCTACTAGGATTTGAAGATGGGTTTTAAATATTAAAGAATGTTTAAGTGTAATGCTAATCTGTGTTTCACTCACTAAGCTATAACTTTTACTATAATATTGTAAATTCCATGAGGGCAGAATCCATTTCTTAAATATATTTTTATTCCCTCCCCCACCAGTAACTAGGCTAGTGCTTTTCACATAGGAGGTACTCAGTTAATGATTTTTGATGGAATTGATTCTTATGGAATTTGTGATTGATTCCAAAAATTCTCACTACTCAACCATCTTCTTTCTCCATTTAGTTATTTTACTGATATTACCAAAGCACAAATGGTATTATGGTTGTGGGATGGTATTACATTATGAATTTTAAAGCCACTATGCTCACTTTTCCATATAGGTATGAAGCATGTCTCCTGTGATTTAACCCTTTTTTATTCAAACAATCTGTTTAGTTTGAGACTGAAATCTGAGGTAGATACTTCAGGAGGAATCCCATTAATAACTTTGTAGGATCTAACTACTGGACCACTGGAAAACCCCTTTCTTAAAATTTTGCTAAAATTTAAGGGAGAAAAAAAGCAATGCTTATGTGCAGATGATATGCTCCACTCTAATTCTGAAGGAATCATTCACTTCAAAAAGCTTTTGAGATTCTTTTTCCATCTGGCTTTTGAGTTAATCTAGTTTTTAAGGTGTTAGTTTCTTCAGTCATGTTGTTGACTCTCTTTTCATGATTTTCTTGCATCATTCTAATTTCTCTTCCCAATTTTTCCTCCACTTCTGTTATTTGGTTTTCAAAATCCTTCTTACACTGCTCCATGCCTTGTAGGCAGTCTTCATGTTTCTTGGAAGCTTTTGGTGCAGGAGTTCTGACTGTGTTGTCTTCCTCCCATTCCACTCTTTGATCCTTTTTGTCCCCAAAGAAGGAATCTAAAGTTCGGTTGCAGTTCTTACTTTTCTTTCTTTGCCTGCTCATGTTGCCAGTCAATGACTTGATTTTTTAGCTCTGTGGAACTCTGCTTCCAGAGGGGAAAGCTCTGTCCCAAATCGCTGGGGTTTTTGCAGCTGCTGGAGCTATGGGGAGGCTGCCATTTTTTTGCAGCCCCCACCAGCTTTGGCTAACTGAAAACATACCCCAGGACCACCACCCAAGATCACGATCCAGATCCAGGCCACTCAATGCAAGAGTATTTAGCCTTTGAACTATCACTTGGCTGCCCTGGAGTCTGCAGGCCGGGAGCTCTGAAGCAGCCATGTGGAGGAGGCTGCAGGGCCACTGCTTCTGCTACTTCCTTATCCTGGAGGCAATTTGGCCCAACTGCTTTTCTCTCCCAAATTTAGCTGAGTTCCACTGACCTTTCACTTTGTCCTTGTTTCTTATGGCTTGATAATTTGGGAAACTGCCACAGCTGCTGCTAATCCACTCTCCTGAAGGCTCCAGTTGCAGCTCGTCCTGGCCACCCCAGGGCCAAGCTGTGGTTTCAGGCTGGGCTGGTTTCAGCTCCCAGTGTGCTGTGATGAGCCCTTCCTGCTGAGCTGCCTTCAGTGGGAGATGTGCTTTTCTGTATGTTTGTGAGTTTTGGATCCCTAAAACTTGTTTAGAGTCATATTTTATGGGTAGTTGAGGTGGCTATGTGGGAGCTGCGCAACCTTGCTGCTTCTATGCTGCTATCTTGGCTCCACCCCTTATATGTGTGGATGATATGATAATGTAGTTCAAAAGCCACAGAAAATCAAGGGTGAAAACATATAGGAATGATTGATAACTTCAGCAAAGTGTCAAAATACAACACAAATCTACACACATACACACACACACACACACTCAGAAATCATTAGGATTTCTACTTAGTACTACCAGAAAATAGTAAGAAATGATAATAGTATATATTCAATGAAAAATAATTGCACTGTGTGTAAAAAATTTGGAAGTTAAGCTACTACAAAACCACAAAATTTAAGAAAATGCAATTACAAAATAATCTTTGCAGAAATAAATGGACACAAATAATTGCAGAGATATTCATCTTTCATAGTTAGACTGTGTCAATATTAAAATGTAATATTAACTAGATTAATTTATAAATTTAATGCCAATTAAATTAGTATAATTAGTAAAAGGATTTATTTTAGAAATAAATGCAATAGAAAAAAGTCATTTGGAAAAAACAAAATGCTAATTAAACAAGAGATAAAGAGAATCAGAAGAGAAAACTAAAAATTTTGTTTATATAAAAATTAAAGGGATTTTTTTGCAAAAAAAAAAAAACCCTAATGATATTAAGTTTAGAAAGGACATATACCTGGGAAAATCTTTATAACTAATTTATCTGATAGAAGTCCATGACAGATAAAAAAAAAGATCCAAATTAATATGACGAATATATAAATGGTCAAAGAGCATTAATAGGCAGTTTCCAAAGAACACATCCAAGGTCTCCATAACCATATGAACAAATATTCCAAATCACTAATAGAGAAATCACTTAAATAACTCTTAGTTTCTACTTTACACCAGTCAAATTAACAAAGACAACAAAGGAAGAAAGTGAAACCTATTGGAAGGGCCATGGGAATACTGGCATATTAATGTACCCTTGGTGGAACTGTGAATTGCTTCTGTCATCCTAAAAAGTGATTTGGAACTATGTCTCATATACTATTAAGCTGCACATATCTAGCAATATATAGGATTATACCTTCAAAAAGATCAAAGAAAAAAGAAAAAGATATGTACCAAAATACATGTGTATATTATATGCATATGTATGTGTGTCTTATGTGTATATGTTTGTGTTATATATGTGTGTGTATGTGCATTTGTGCATGTGTATTCATAGCATCTCTTTCCATACTATCAAAAACTGGTAACAAAAGGGATGCCCACCTTTTGATGGCAACAGGCAGTACAGTGGATAGAACAATGGGCTTGGAGTTAGGAAAACTTGAGTTCAAATCCAACCCCTGACACTTAGTATCTATATAATGCTGGACAACTCACT
>CM053586.1:325451571-325469042 GCA_028646515.1 Pseudochirops corinnae
ACACACACACACAAATAGGTGGGTATAGAATCTATCTTACCTAACAGAGAAAAAATATTCTATAAGGAAAAGAGATTAGAGAAAGGTGAGGATTAGGGTGGGGAGGGACAAAAGAAAGGGCAGATTAAGAGAGACAATGGTCAGAAGCAGACAAAGAAGGGACAAAAAAGAGAGAAATAAATAAACAGAAGAAAATGAGTTAGAGGTAAATACACAGTAATCATAACTATCAGTGTGATTGACATGAGCTCATCCATCAGGTGGAAGCAGATAGAATGGTTTAGAAACAGAATACAACAATATATTGTTTAAAAGAGATAGCATTTGAAACAGAAAGACAAATGCAGAGAGCTAAAATAAGGAACTGGAAGAGAATCTTTTATTCTTCCATTGAAGCAAAAAAAAAAAAAAAGAGGGGGGAGCAATCATATCAAATAAAGCAAAAGCAAAAAAAAAAAACAGACCTAATTAAAAGTAATAGGAACATTTTATTTTGCTAAAAGATACTGTGGACAATAAAGTAATATAAAAAAAATTAGAGTTTTCTCTGATAAAAACTTTATCAGATATATAGGGAACTGAGTTAAATTTATAAAAAAAAAAAAAATGAGGACCATTGCTCAGTGGATAAATGGTCAAAGGATAGGAACAAGCAGTTTTCAGACAAATAAATCAAAGTTTTCTATGGTCATATGAATAAATGCCATAAATCAATATTCATTAGAGAAATGCAAATTGAAACATCTCAGATATCAGCTCACACCTATCAGAAACGATAAATGTTGAAGCAGATGAGGTAAAATAGACACACCAATGAATGTTTAGTAGAGTTTTAGTACAGTCATAAACCAGTTTCACCATTCTGGAAAATAATTTTGAACTCTGTTCAAAAGGATAGAAAACTATGCATTGCCCCTTTTTTCTTTGCTTTTTTGACAGGGGAAAGCAGGGCAATTGGGGTTAAGTGACTTGCATAAGGTCACAGGGCTAGTAAGTGTTAAGTGTCTAAGGTCTCATTTAGACTCAGGTCCTCCTGACTCCAGGGCAGGTGATCTATTTATTCACTGTGCCACCTAGCCACCCCCATGACCTTTTTAAATAATATTTTTTCCAATTAAAATATAAAGTCTTCAGTATTCATTTTTATAAGATTTTGAGTTGCAAACTTTTTTCTCCTTCCTTCTCCTCCTTCCCAAGATGGCAAACAATTTGATATAAGTTATACATGTACAATCATATTAAACACATTTCCACATTAGTTATGTTGCGAAAGAAGAATCAGAACAAAAGGAAAAGCCAAGAGAAAGAAAAAAATAAAAGAAAAAAATAAAATATTTACTCAGACTTCATAGTTCTTTCTCTTGATGTAGATAATATTCTCCATCCTGAGTCTTTTGGAATTGTCTTAGATCATTGTATTGCTGAGAAGAGCCAAATCTGTCAAAGTTGATCATCACAATGTTGCTGTTAAGTTACTATGTACAATGTTCTCCTGGTTCTGCTCACTTAACTCAGCATCAGTTCATTTAAGTCTTTCCAGGTTTTTCTGAAAACTGCCAGCTCATCATTTCTTAGAGTACAATAGTATTCTCATATTCATATACCACAACTTGTTCGGCCATTCTCCAATTGATAAGAATTCCCTCAATTTCCAATTCTTTACCACCAAAAAAAGGGCTGCTATAAATATTGTGTGTACATATGGGTCCTTTTACCCTTTTTTAAATCTCTTTGGGATACGGATGTACATACCCTTTGACCCAGCAATACTACTACTAGGTATATAGTTAAAAGAGATAAAAGAAAAAGGAAAATGATCTATTTATATAAAAATGTTTCTAGCAGCTCTTTCTATAGTGACAAAGAATTGGAGATAGAGGAAATATTCATCAATTGGGAAATGACTGAACAAGATATACAATTGTGATAGAATACTATCATTATAAGAAATTAGGGAAGGGATTTTTTCCAGGGAGAAAAAATGGGAAGAGCTATATGAACTAATGCAAAGTGAAGTGAGAACAACTGGGAGATCATTGTCCATAGTAAGAGCAATATTGCAATGATGATCAATTGTAAAAGATTAATTTCTCTGATCAATACAATGATCCAAAACAATTCTGAAGGACTCATAATGAAAAATGCTATCCATCTGCAGAGAGAAAACTCATGAACTCTGAATGTAAGTTGAAATATAATTTTTCACTTTTTCTTTTTATGACCAAGATAGAATATATATTTTTCAGGATTTCACATGAATATTCGATAATATTGCTTGCCTTCTCAATGGGGGAAGGGGGGAGGAGAAAGAGAATTTGGAGCTCAAATTAAAAAAAAAAGAATATTAAAATATTTTTAAATATTTTTAAAATATTAAAATATTTTTAAACCCCTGAGGCAGACAGGGGTTAAGTGATTTGCTGAAGGTCTGGCTAGTAAATATTTGAGTCTGGATTCAAACTCATCTTCCTGACTGCAGGCCTAGTGCTCAGTCCTTTTCACCACCTGATTCCACTTTAAGTAATTCGGCCAGAGTCACATAGGCAGAAAGAAAGTATCCAAGGTAAGATCTGAACCAGATCCTCCAGTCCACATTCAATGTTGTTTACTATGATAGAACTATAGGTGTGTTGATGAGATCTTGACTGTTGACCAAGGACTAACCTTGGTTAGGAAAAATGTTTGCCATAACATGATAATTTCTTCAGCCACACAGGACATCTTGAATATCATCAGTCCTTTTTTCAATTGTCAGTACTCCTTGCTCTTCTCCCCAGAGTTACATTATATTTACTTTGTATAGATCATGTATACAGTATGTCATTGGTATACAGTTTGTTTCTACAAAGTAGAATATGAGATCCTTGATGGCAGGGACCATTTCATTTTTGTCTTTCTATCTCCAGTTCCCTTGTATACTGAAAGAGGCTTTTCCCTTTTCATTAGACCTTCAATTTCTTCGATGTTAAAGTTTCTAAACGAGAAACTTGCTCTACTAATACAAACCAGAATTACTCTTCAATATACAGTTAGAGTTTAGTGGCGACACTATGAAATGGTCAGACCAAGGTCGTGTATTGAATATATGTCAGAAGGAAGACTTGAACCCAGGACTTTGTAACTCTGAAGACTGAATTCACTACTCCACATTTCCTCTCACCTGGCACTTAGTGGTTTCTCATAAACACATAATGAATTGAATTAAATCTAGTAAATGATAGAGGACTCACACTTTTCATTGATTTAAGGAGCATCTGCATACCTATGAAATTACAGATCCTTCAAGCATTGAAATGTGTGCTTTCAAAAGACTTTTACATTCTTTTTTTTTTAAATCTTAAATTAAAAAAAATTACATTGTACATGTTTTCATAGAAGGGAGCAAGAAACTGTTATCCATGGACCAATCTAAACTGAAATACACAAGGCTAGTGTGCTTCTTATATTTAGTTATATTAGTTATGACTAAAATTCAGAACATATTCATAATTTTATACATGTTAGTTCTAGAAGCCAAAGATAAATATCTACCTGTCTTCTGGGAAATTTGGGTTGCCAATGGAAATAATTCTCACTGAAATGAATGTAAGATCCTGGAGAAATATATTGTTTTTCCCTTTTTCTTTGCCCAGTAGCTGGCATAGAGTAGGTGCTGAACTGCTTATTGATTGATTGATTTATGTGAGTTCGAAAAACTTTTGAGAATGTCATGACTTTTGAGCAACTCTATGCTTTTCATAAAGTAACCTTTACTTACAGAATTTCAAATTGGATAAATGGGTTTTGGAATTCAGATTTAAAATAAGGTTAAGTTTATCTGAAGTAAAGAGCAAGGTTCCCCAACCAGACCTGTGAAAAAGATATTAAATGCATAATTGTGATAGATGATCTTTCTGAAAATGCATTTAATGAAAGAGGTCAGATGTGAATTTGCTTTATTCCATAAGACGTTTTTTCTATTTTCTGAAATCTTAAATTTATTATTGACAACTCAATGCATGAATTTAAATATTTTGTGATTTCCCTAAAAGTAAAATTTATATATAAAAATATTTTGAATTGCTTATAGAAGAATATAGTCATAGACTGTTGCAGATGGAACTGACTGAATAGATTATCTCATGCCACTAACCTGTCCCCTTGTATTATAGGTGCAGAAAGTTATGCTGAAAAAGGGTGTCACTTGCAGAATAATGATTAGGATCCATATAGTTATAAAGATAAAAGTTTGAACTATTAAAGTAATCTTCACATCACATACATGTTTTATCTTGAAACAAGTGAGACTTGAGTTCACACCCTGTTTTAGACATTATTTCTATGTGATCTTAGGCAAGCCAATCAAACATTTATAAAATTGAAATAAACACATCTGTAGTCTCCAAGTCACAGAATTAATCAGAGGTTCAAATGAAAGAATGTGTGTAATTCAATTTGCAAATTGTACACTGATATATATAGATAGATATAGATATAGATATAAATATAGATAGATATAGATAGATAGATACATATACATATATATGTTTATATAGACATATCTATGTTGTGTCTATATGTGTATATGTTATTATTATTGTCCTCTGAAGAAAAATAGGGTAGATATAAGATTTCAAACACAGGTATCTCTGACTTGTACCTTTTCTAGAAGGATTCTCATTTAATTTAATACGAATGAATATTAATGATTAAAAACCTCCTGGTTTTATTTTAATTAATATGCAGCAGTTTTATTAAAACTCTGATGCGTTTGTAAATTAGTAATAGAAGATAGGAGGGAGGGAGAGAAAGAGAGACAGACACAGACAGACAGAGACAGACAGACAGAGACAGACAGACAGACAGAGAGAAAAAGACAGAGACAGAGGCAGAGAAATACAGCATTTACTAGGTTCCAGACACTGTGCCTAGGGCTGGAATCCAAATACAAGCAAATAAGACAGATCCTGTCCCTCAGGGGCTTACATTCTAATAGGGGAAAATAACACATGAAGGACAGCTGGAGAATTTAGAGTAAGAGGCAAAGATGAAGAGAAGTATGAAGAGTATCTCAAGGTATAAGAGATAAAGTCATAGTTCATTTTATATCTGAATCTCTGTCTGAAATAGTGGTCCCAGTGATGGAGTCACTGATCAGGAGAGTAGAACCGCAGAGTGAGAAGGTAGTTGGCAAAGATGAGGCAGAGTCTGAAGAGTAATCAAGATATGAGAGAAAGTTAATTAAATGTTAAAAAAAATTCTAATTCATGCCACTGTGCACTGTAGCCATACTGCTGGCCTGCTTTGTCATGGTAAACAGATGACCCTGGTTTCTGAATGACTTTATTGAAACACAAGCATGATCAGGTGTTGATGAAGCTTTGTGCAGACTGTGAAACCTTGACAATTGGACCTCACAGTGGCATCTATTACCCAGAGGCCACCCTGACTCAACCAAAAGAAGCTCATTATCTGACTACCAGGGAAATGGATATTTTTTTTTTTTACCATGGCAACTCATGACACTAAGTACTAAGGCATAGAGAAACTAGACAAACCATAGTTAAAAATAGCAATAAAACAATTCTTCAGAAAATAAGTGAAGGGCATACATAGTAAAAGATAGGAATCCAGAGCATTATGACTCTATGAGTGATTGATTCATCCTGACAATCTATCTAATATAAGGAAGTATCACAGAAACACCCCAACTCAAAAGTTGACAGGATCTCAGACACCAACTGATTCTGTTGTGCCTCTATAAAAGACTCAAGTGGCTATCTTGTCTTGCCTTGAAGACTTCTAAGGATGGGAAACAGCTTCTCCCCAAAGGGTCATTCTCATGATTAGGAACCTTTTTCCTTACATAAAAAAGAAATCTGCCATCTTCCCACATCTGCCTTTACTCCTAGTTCCAGAGCCATTCAACATAAGTCTAATCTTTATTCTACATGACTACCCTTAAATAATTAAAAATAGCTAAACTATCACCTCTAAATCTTCTGTCCTTCAAGATAAGCACCTTTCATTTTTTTAACAGATCCTCTTATGTTAGGTCAATCAGTGGTCCCAAAAACAAAAAGTCCTCAGGTTTTCATTAGAAAATATAAAACAAACACGCATCTGTGTGTGTGTGTGTGTGTCTGTGGGGGGGGGGGAAGGAGAGAGACAGAGACAGAGAGAGAGAGACTTCTAGAGTTATTGAAAATAATTACTGTTTACTGTTTCATTCACAGTAACATCTCTTGAATATATCCCCTTCCCACTGATACAGTTACCACCATGGTACAAGCCTTCATCATCTCATTCCTAGGCTATTACAAGAGTTTTCAGATTGATATCCATAACTCAAGTCTCTCTCCAGCCCACACCATCCTCCATTCAGTGGCCAAAGTGATTTTCCTAAAGCACCGATCTGACCACATCACACCCTTATTCAATAAACTCCAGTGACTCCCCATTGTCTCCAGAAGACATTATAAAATCCTTTGTTGGATCTTTAAACTCCTTCACAATCTGACACTTTCCTATCTTTCCACTAGTCTTTTACTTGACCTTCCTTCGTTGTAGTCTATCATCCAATTATATTCTTCTTCTGACTGTTCCTTGGTATTGATTCTTTATTTCCTGACTTTGCAATGGTTTGTCCTGGGGATGGAATGCTCTCCCTCCTCATGTCCACCTCATGACTTCCTTGGTTGTCTTCAAGTCTCAGGTGTAACTGAATTTTCTATAATAAGCCATTCTTAGTCACCCCTTACCTGCTTCCACTGGTAGTATCTTCCTTCTGAGGTCACCTCCTATTTAATCTAGAGTAGCTTGTGTGGACATAGTTGCTTGCATATTGTCCCCCACATTGAAAGAATTTTTTTATCTTTCTTAGTATCCCCAAACTTTAACACAGTACTTGTCCTATACTGTCTT
Organism: Pseudochirops corinnae; assembly: GCA_028646515.1. Lineage (NCBI taxonomy): Eukaryota > Metazoa > Chordata > Mammalia > Diprotodontia > Pseudocheiridae > Pseudochirops > Pseudochirops corinnae. The sequence goes on from CM053586.1 coordinate 325,458,475, forward strand.
AACAAGTGCCTGTTGATTTGAATATCTGCAGATTAAATTCCCAAAACTTATTTATTTTAATTTGCTCTATTTGTGGAAAACATGGACTCCAGAAAGGTGACCTTCAATTCAAGTCTCATCTGAAGATTACACATTCCAAATTAATGTTGTCAGATCCCTAAGTTTACATTTTGTGAAGAATATAAAAAACACTGAATTCCTTTTTTCTATTATAAAAAAAGTGCGTTTTCAAGTAGGACAGAAATAGATATGAGTTAAGGTAAAGTATTAGAGATTAGGCAGACACTTCTAACTTTCAAAGTTCATAGGGTTTAAAAATGGTTGAATCATATAAATTTGTTTATATAAATAGAGGACTTTATTAATGGAGATTCAGGACCAAGTCACTTGAACCACAAATTTTAAATTTGTTATCCTTAAGAAGACCAGCACAAATTATGAAAGGAAATACTAGAAAGTGTGCAATATATCACTGTAGGCTACATAATATTTAGTACTTTCTGAATATCTATTCCGACAAAACCTGGTGTTTAGAATTGTACAAAGAAGCTCGTTACCTTTCATGGAATAGCAGAAGTGAAATCATCATACTATAAAGACAGACCTTAAAATAGTCCTGGAGAGTTGAACCAATCAATTGCACTGGAAAACCACCTTTCTAACAATCAGGCAGTCAGTCAACTGGCACTTATTAATTACTTATTATATTCCAGGCATTGTACTAAGTGTTTGTGATACAAATAAAGCTAAAAAAAAAAAAACATACAAACAACAACAAAAAATAATCTCTGTGTCAAGGAGCCCAGTCTAATCAAGAAGACAATATGTAAACCAAAGATAGTCAGGGTAAACTGGGGGTCATCACAGAGTGACAATGTTAAGATTAAGGAAGACTGGGAAAGACTTACAGCAGAAGATGGAATAAGAGTTCAAAGAAGCTGTGGGATCCAGCAAGCAGAGACAGGAGGGAGAGTGTTCTAGGTATGAGGACTACCATTGAAACACTTAAGAGTCAGAAGATGAATTGTTACATGCGAAGAACAGTAAGGAGACAAATGTTATTGGATCACAGAGTATATAAATTGGAGTAGGGTTTAAGAAGATGGGGCCACGTTTTGGAGGGCTTTGGAAACCACACTATTTTGTATTGGATCCTGAAGAAATTGGAGATCTGCTTGAATTTATTGATTAGAAATACATGCTTAACTGTTACAGTCACCTGGATAAAACAGACTCATGTAAACTTAATAGCAGTATTATTAATTGATGTCACAGGACTAAATAATCATAAAGTCGGTCTTTCTAATCCTAAATCCCAGAGTCTTTTCACTCTACCAAGTTGGTCAAATAAAATATCTTTGAGCTTATAGTAAAGTTAGGTGTTATGACAGAACTCAAAGGTTTATTATTTTTTTTTAACCTGGACCTTATAATTTTCATTAAAAGCAGAAGAGTGGCATGGGAGAAGATAGTGGTTGTTTAGTGGAAGAAACAATGATCTATTAGGATCTATGACCCATAGGTCAGTCTCAGATATTTCCTATCTCAGATGTTTAGGAAGTCATCTAGTTTTGGTGGGTCTCAGTTTTCTTGTAAGTTAAATGGAAGATTAGACTAATTTATCTCAAAAGATCCTTTTTATCTCTTATGCTCAATGATTTCATAATAACACTTTTAATCAGTAGGTCCTCAGAATTGTTTTAACCTCGTTAGGCAAATTTCTGAAGGAATTTCTAAACATGGGCCAACCAAACGTGTTCTTCTAAAGGATATGCATATGTGAAGTACAAAGGCACTAAAACATTCCTTTTTGCTCCAGTTCTTTTGAAGCCATTATGAAAGTATTAGATCTCAGCAGCTGTTACAAGGTAGTAAGTCAATCCCCAGCTTTTCACCTGTCAGGTAAGTAAACATTATTAAGCATTCACTGGATCTTTGAGTCGAACATGGTAAGATATGACAACTCCATTGTCTCAATTCATTTTTCATGATAACTGAATTATAAAACTTGAACTTAATAGAGCAGGAATATATAAATCACTGTGATTCACAGTGAAAGTCAAGGTGGAGTGGAAAGAATGCTGGATTAGGAGTCAAATGCCTCGGTTCAAAGCTGCGCTCCAGTAGATAGTATATGTAAAGAGCGTTAAAAACCTTCACAGGGTGTTAGAGGCAGCATATGTAGACAACAGAAAACTGGCAGAGTCAAGAGAAAACTGGCCTTTAAGCCAGGAAGGCCCGGGTTCAAGTTCTGACTTGAGTACTTTCTGACTAATCCTGTGTAAATTACTTAACCTCTCATGACTCTAGGAAACTCACTAAGTCTCTAAGTTTCAGAAAAGGTTACAAGCTGCATGGTTAGAGTGTGTCCTCCATATCAATGAAATCTTAGGTCCAGTCTCCCTCCCTAGGATGAAAGGCAACGTGAACTGATGAATCGAATGCTGTACCTGCACTCTCACCAGAGATGTTTACTTACAAGGTGGTCCCTAAGGAAATCATTTAAGGTTTCTAAGGTCCACTTCCATCATACAAATAGATCTGTAATTTTAACTGTGTATGGAAATCTGAATGAGGAAATCCTTCCACAGAGATAGGAAATTGCTATTCATTTTGGAAAGATGATAGATAGATAGATAGATAGATAGATAGATAGATAGATATAGAGAGGTCTACAAACTGATGAAGAGAGAGTTAGAGAGAAAAATAGATAGCAGACAGACAGACAAATGATAGAAAGATAATAAATTAATAGATACTAGAGATAGATGAGAGAGATAGAGAAGAAAGGAAAAGAGAGAAGGGAAGGGAAGGGGAGGGGAGGGGAGAGAGAGAGAGAGAGAGAGGAAAGGAGAGAAATTACTTAGGACACTGAGACATTGTTACATGCCCAAATTGATAAAACACCTCCATGTACCAGAAGAGGCAGGGCTTGAATCTAGATCTTCAGATAGATGTAATATTCTATCTATAGTAATATAACAAACGTACATCTGCACATACATGTCTTACATATATGTATATGTGTGTACATCTAGTTAATACACACATATATGCACACACACACACACACACATATATAAATTTTGACAATGCTAGGAACACCCCATGGAACTGACCACTGGATTCACACAATCTTTCTGGCACACCCAAGTGTACGAAAGGAGTAGCTGTAAGAAAACAATAGCTTTTGTACCCTTTCATCCCGGTGATGGACATTTTACATATATATTTTACACACACACACACACACATATATATATATATATACATATATATATATGCATATATATTTTACACGTGTGTGTGTGTGTGTGTGTGTGTGTGTGTGTGTGTGTAAAATTTAGACTGTTATGAATTCACAATGACCAGGGAAGGAGAACCCTCCAGTGATTGTTGGGTAGGAATTTAATGAGCAGTCACTCTCAGAGGAGCAAAGAAATGTGCTTCTGGGAGTTCAGTTTTCAAATACAGTATCATTCAGCAAGTGCTAATTAAGCACCTACTGTATTCCAGCCACTGGGAGAGTCACCAAGGATACACTCAGAATTTCTGCTCTCAAGGTGTTTAAAGCAAATTTAGCAGTGGCGATGTGGTCAGGGGGTAAAAGCAATGAGAACATCTCTTCTCACCTTCTTATCTCATTTAAAGACCACCTAATGGCCTGGGTGAGGCCAGAGGCCAGGGGATTTGTCTCCTCTCTGCTTATTTGAGGAAACTGTTGGAGGGGTGGAGTTGTTGCTGCTTGAGCCAAACAGCTGTTTCCTATTATACCAGGCATGTCAGAAGTTTGTGAATCCTACACCCCACCCTTTCATCTGCTCCTCCTGTTCATCTCCCCAGCATGATTCTAAATGACTCTGACATCAGCTGGGTTTGGAGGACAGTATTCTGGCGGGGAAATAGGCACATATAAGTTGAAGAGGGAAAAAGCATGAAGGAAAGACAAAGGCTAAAAAATCAGTTATTTCTGTTGTACTACATTAAGGAAAACCTAAACTAAACTAAAATACAGGGAGAGTGATGAAAGGAGAATGCCAGTTAGAATCTCTACGATCTTTTTTAGAGAAGCGCAATTTTCTACAATAGGAAATGTTAACCCAGTGTCACATGTCCAGAGTGAGTCTACAAAATTACTAGGTAAAATGTATATTCTTTTCTTACCTTGACCTTCCCATTGTACAAGACTATTTGCAAGGTCTAAGAAATCGTAGGCAGTTATATCCTGAGAAGATTTCACCAGTCTAGGAAAACGAGATGCCTTGGATATATACCATGTAATCCTTCTCAACTGATTTCATCATCATTCTTTTGGTTTGTTTATTTCTTCAATAGGGAGAGAAAAAGAGAGACAGAGAGAGAAACAGAGGTAGAGAGACAGAGAGAGAGAGACAGACAGACAGAGACAGAGAGACAGAGACAGAGAGAGAAAATATGCCCATCACCAGGATGAAAGGGTACAAGTCAAAAAGTATTATTTTCTTACAGCAGCTCTTTTCATACACTTAGGTGTGCCAGAAAGATTGTGTGAATCCAGTGATCAGTTCCATGAGGTGTTTCTAGCACTGTCAAATTGCCGTTACTAATAAATCATAGGTTGTTTCTTAGCTATAAGGAAGGACAGAGGCAGCATTTTAAGGGGAGCTAATCTAGGAAAAGTTTGTGTAGACCTGGCAGTGATATTCTAAATTCATGGTAATTGATGTTGTTGTTATGTTTCTTTGTCTACCTGGTGCTTAGCCAAGTGCCTGGCACAGAGTAAGCATTTGAAAAACGTATGTTTATTGTGGTTATCATTCTGTGAGTTAATAATTAAATGAAGGTGCCAGAGAGAACTTGTGTCATGAGAAACAGGAATGATACTGTCACAGGGAAGGGGCAGCAGGAGTCAAATGATGCTAATTTCTGATAAGAGGAAACTTAAGCAGAAAAGCAAAACTGAATGAATGAGCATGTGACTAAAATACAGTTAGTTACTGGAATTAGTCTAATAGTTCAATTGCCCTCTTCCACAAGCTCAGTACAGGGAGTGACTAATGAGCTCCTCAATGACTTTAGTCACCTTAATGGATACAGAGTGTGATGTCACTCTGCTGCTTATTTGCCAAATTCGAATAAAGAAATACTCATATTTAGCAATGATAGGTAGCCATTGAATTGAAAAGGGGACCCATAGGACACTGAATGACACAGAAAAAAGCCTTCAGTACACTGAATAGCTCCTTTATAGAGAAATTATGGTGAGACATAAATAAGAATCGTGCCATATGGGGAGGTTAAGATGAGTTGCATTCTGTACCAGTGAAGGGAATACTCACACCAAAGGCATTATAGATGCCTCAAAGGATTGAAGTAGGTATGTCGAATAAGCCAGTTTTGGAATTCTTCATCTCTCATCACTGCATTATTCATGGGAGTCTTATTTTCCTCACTATTAAAATATTTACAATCCATGATCTTTCAAAAATCCATAACCTGTAACTATATGGCAGCATCTGTTTTAAAGTCTTGTTCTCATCTTTCAAAGATCCACCTCTGCCGATTAAATAACCCACAGAATTGATTTGATTTTATCCAATTTGGTATTGAATAGTACAAGTACAAATTGACATCTGAAGCCACCAAATGTCTCCCTTATTATAAGAGGAGCATTTATAATGCCACAATGCTCAAGTTCATTTGGTGAATTTCCTTCCACAAAGATAAAATGCACCTCACTTTCTGGCCTTTGACTCTTGCATATTAAATATCAACCTAGAGGCAGGTTTCTTTCAGACATCAGTGTAATAAGATTACCCTCCTGACTGCTTCCTGTGCTCTGAGAAGGCCAGATCAAGGTGCTGACACCATCAAACTGAAGGCAACTGAATAAAGAAAGAGCGAACAGTTTCTGAATTGACACCCTCTTTCTTTTTCCCATGTACAGTATAGAATGTCAAAAGAGAGAGCTAGGGCTAAGGACAGTTCAGTTCTTTTGTCTGTTGAGGAAATCCCTGTCCTAATGATCAATGATCTTATTAGACAAACGGTGTCAGTCTTTTCAAAGGGCAAGAGTACAAATGGGGTGGTGGCAATGGAGGTGGGATAATATTAGTTTCTTTCTGGGGCTTAAGGGAGACTTTGCAGAAGAATTAGATTTGCCACTGAAGCAAAACAGTAGACCTTTATTAGCGGAATATTTTAACTCATTAGTCAAAGTTTCTGGCTTTGCTTAAGATATCTAGTAGTACTTGAGAAGGAAAAGGACATAGCCAGATCAAAGTCACTGTGAAGGCAGTGTGTGTGTATGTATACACATGCACATACATGCATGTTTATGTATATAAACAAATACTACAAACACACACACACACACACATATATATATATGTATGTATGTATGTTTATGTATATTATACATGTAGCTAGATGACTCAGTGCATAGAGTACTGAGCCTGGAGTTAGGAAGACCTGAGTTCAACTCTAAAATTAGGTGCTTGCTATAGCTTTGTGAACTGGCTGTATGAAGCTGGACAAGTCACTTAACCTCTGTTTGCTTTGTGGTAGTGGTTGTGATTTGGCTTTTGTTCTCCAAGAGGACCATGACATCAGGGACATAATGGCTTGATATGCAGTTGAATTTTATTTGAATGAGGCAGGCCTGTGCAAAGTCAACAGCCTTACTTTCTCCTCCAGAACTATCTGAGACAAGTGGTCAGATATGGATTAAGAGGTTCTCACTTGGAGTGAGGCAATGCCCATTCCGTGAATAGGACTCTTTAAGAAGTTAGTCAAGGGATGGTCCCTTTAGTAATTAAAAAAGAAAGAAAGAAAGAAAGAAAAAGAAATCAATCTGGGAGGGAAAGACCCTCAGGATTGCTGGTCAAAAGAGAAACAGTTATTATTTACATTCACTCTTAGCCAGAAGAGCCCAAAAAATAACCATTACGTGGTACTTGGGCAGTGTAGGGATCTATTATCCAATCAATGAGATCCAGAGTGAATTGCGTTTAAGGCTTAGGCTTTGAGAAAGAAATCTAGGGAGTAAAACTCAAGTTAACTGGGTGGGTTTCAATCATCAAAATTTACTTCTTTTGGGCAGAACACCCCCAAGTAATGGGAGGAGAGGGGAGGACAGAAGGAGCTGAGCTGCCCAACTGGAACTGGCTAACTGGGTCCCCAATAGGACATCTCAGACTACTTACAAGTTTCTCCCCAAGTCAAGCAAGGTCAGTCCCTCACAATAAGATCTCTCTCTGATGGGGAAGAGAGCAAGATGCTTTATATGAGAAGGGTGGAGCCTCTATCAGTTATAGCTGCTTGGTTTCTTGATGTTAGAAGTAATTAGCCAAGAAGTTAAATTTTCTAGGGAAGAAGATTTCAGATGAAGAGGTCTGCAGAAAGGGTAACAGGTTGGATTATTGAACAGGACAAGGGTACTAGTCACTGAGGATATAGACAAAAATAAAAAAGAAAACAATTCTTGTCCTCAGGGAGTTCATAGTCTAGTGAGAGGAAACAATGTACACACAAATGAGCAAAGGCAGAATATTTGTGACTATTGACATTAAGAATTTTCAGTGAGAAAGGTCCTTCTATGAATACAAACTGATGCCTATTCTGAAATTTATACATATGTAGACACATATATATGTATATATGCATGTGTATTTATGTGTATATACATACATGCATGTTTATTATATGTACACATGTGTTATCTGGGGGTAGTGAGAGATTATATGACTTAACTAAGGTCAGACAGCCAATGCGTATGTCAGGGTCAGGACTTGAACACGAATCTTTCTAGTTCTAAAGTCAGCTCTCCGTAGTGTCACATTGTAATGTTGTATAGAGAAATTTTGTTTCTTTTTGTCCTTTTATCTTTCCTTCCTTTCCTCCCTCCTTCTTTCTTTCCTTCCTTCCTTCCTTCTTAGGTATGCGAAGCTAATACCATTGGAAGTTTCGACTGATGAATTTTTTGTATCATTGCAAATGAATGATCTATTCTTTGAGCCACTGAGTGATCAAGAGGTGAAATGCCTTGTTCTAACTAGCATACACACACACAATAAATACTTAGCACATTCTGAAGCAAAACGAGCACTAGTAACTTGAGAAACTGCAAAAATTCTAGGAGAAAACTCCATGGGCTGGTGATATCTTTTTATCCCTTCAGACTCCAAGTCTAAAATTTTGTGACCAAAGAAAAGTGTCTGTGGAATCAGAGAACTGAAACTTCTTGGGGAAGGAAAGGGGGTGGATGCAGATCACCTCAGTTATAACAAGTGACATATAAACAGAACTCATTCTCCTCTAATAAGAGTAGTCATTAACATTTTATATCACAGAGGAGGGAACAAGGAAGGGAGAGAGTCAAAGAGAAAAACACAGAAACAGAAAAATGGGGACAGAGAGACAGACACAGAAACAGAGACAGGGAGACAGAGAGAGGGGGAGGAGAGAGGGAGAGAGATTGGTCAGAGAAATCTAAATCCATTATCCTCCTCCACAAATGTCAAAAAGAAAACATTTAAGTTACAGCTGCCCGTAGGCAAATATAACTCCATGCTGAGCCATGTGCTATCATAAACACAGCACTGTGGGAAATCACTAACACTAACCATGACCAAGCCAGTCATATCTTTCCAGAATCGGAAATGTAATTGACTTAATGAACTCACTCAGCATTTGAAAACTTTCTTCTATTTGGCCAATCACAAGAAGAAACTGTGTTTTCTACCAAAAAATGTTTTCTGTGTTTTGTCATAGGTTATTATTTAGCCATCTTGCTGTTTGAAGGCACTAGGAATATAAGGTAAAGGACAAATTATTTTACAGGGGAAAAGTTACCTTGAGAAGAGTGTAAAAATGTCTCTATTGTTTCCTTTATGTAGGACCAATATCAGAGATGCAAACCACTCAAAATCAGCAATTGAATCTATAGTTAAGGATGTTGTTTTCCATACTCAAATTGAGACATGGAAATGGACATTGGAGATGAAGAAAGATCAAGTAAGTCATCTCGTCCATAGAGACACATGCCCCAGTGGGGGGAAATTGCTTCCTAAAATAAGCCTTCTAATATTTTAGTGCTGTTGACTTTTGTATGTCCCTGGTGATTAAGCTGCTATCACTCACTTTTCCTGCAAGACTATTCTTGTAACCCAATATTTTTCTTTGTCAGGAAGTGCCTTAGATTTCCCTTCTCTTCATTTCAACCAACAATTCCGGGACTCTCAGGGATTTTAGGAGAATAATTAATACAGTAGTTGTAAATCATTTTTAAAAGACATGCACATTCCATGTAGCTGCTAAATATAACACTAGAAATAAATAACCTCCTCTTCTTTCTTATTTTACAATACGGACTTCTCTCCCCCTTTCGTTATACATTATGCAATAGCAATTTAGGCAAGAGATGAAATTCTCTAAAAACAGTAACCATAGCATGAATCTAATTCTTTAACCTCTCTCTCTCTCTCTCTCTCTCTCTTTGTAAATATACATAAGTATGTACAAAATTCCTTCTCTATATATGTGAATATAGACATACATACCTATATGTATATATTATATATATGTAATTTTTTCAATCTTCCTTTCCATATTAATTTCCCTAGTTCTTTGATCCATTTTGTTGCTTTTTCCTGAGCAGCTCCAGTTTATTTCTAAATTGGGGCCAAAGGGCAGTTCTCAATTAAATGCAGGATTTCAAATACTGCTTCCTTACTCTCCTATTCAGAGATATTCAAATCCACACAGTAGACTCATGGGCAATCTTTTCCCATTTTGATACTTCTGGCTCAGTCTCATATGAGTGGTGGGTAAAATACCCTATACCATTGAAAATTCCAATATCGGCACAGCAAACAGCAGGCGACATTTAGATCTGTGTGCCTCTCCCTGGAGCACTCAGTTTGCCTCATTTAGCACTGCCTGTTCTATTCAACCCTGCCCCCCATAAAATTCTTCTGTTTTTGCTTTCTTGGTGAGAAACATTTTTTTGTCTACCTAACTTATAAACCCATATAGTGTTCTCCAGCTATTCTTGTGATCCAACAGATATGTAGATAAGGGCCATCTAGAACAGCATGTTATAGTTTCTAAATTCCCAAAATTGGCACAAAGGTTTCATATCTTATTCACTTCCATCCTTTGGGGTCTTTCTATTTGTAACAATACTGGGATTTGAAGATCTTCCACGCCCCTTGAGCTTGCTGACGTAGCAGGAAGGGGTGGAGCAAGAGAACACCGGAACCAAGCTAGTCTCCGTGCTGTGCGGACAGGAAGCAGCGTCAGAGGCAGTGGCTGTGGCTGCGAACTCTTTTTGCTTTGAGCGGGCCAGAATCTCTGCTAAGGACTCCTGCTGAGGACTGCCTGGAGCAGGAACTGCCAGGGGCCGGAGCTGCTGGGACCAAGCTGCCTGGACGCTGAGCAGTTGTGTGCGTGAGGAGAGGAGGATCTTTGCCTGAGGTAGCCTGTCCTATTTGAAGGCTTGAGGATGTGGGTGTTCACTACTTTGACCACATGTGCCAACTTCATCACGACTGGGTTGGCTTTGACTTTCTGGTTTTGGGACTCAGTCT
>CM053586.1:325469542-325494897 GCA_028646515.1 Pseudochirops corinnae
TAGTTCCCTGTTTTTTCCTGGAAGATTAAAAAAAAAATCAGATAAAGTAACAGCCAAAAAGAATAAGAATAATAAAATAAAAGAAAATAAATAGCCCATTGGAAATTCATAACTTAAAAGACTTGTTTTGGGAAGTTAATTATAGCATTTCAGAAATATAAAAAACCTCTTGTTCCCACCTAGTCCTACCCCAAACCAAAAAAAGGATATCCTTTCAAAATATCCATGAACTCACCATAAAGTCTTTGTTTAAAGATATTCGATTAATTGGAACTCACTATTTGTTGAGGTAGTCCATTTCACTTCTAGATTTCACTAATTTTTGTGTTTTTGTTTTTTGTTCTTCTTTATGTGTCTAGTTTTTTCCTGACACCAATCTGGCTTCTTTGTAATTTCAATCCATTATTCTTGGTTCTCTTCTGGGTTTCAATAGAATGGAGTGATCTTCTGAATACTTAAACGCAGCTATCATATGGTTCCTGAACCTTCTCTTATCCAGGCTAAACATTCTTCATCTGATTAATATATAACATAGATTAAAAGTCATTCACCAACCTTCTTGTCATGTTTGACCATTTTTCATTAATACATGTCCCTCCTAAGCTGTAGTAACCAATATTAAATTCAATATTATTTTAGATGTAAACAGACCAGTGAAGAATATAAAAGGACCATCTTCTAATTATTAGCCTTTGGGACTGCCACAAAATACTGCCAATTCGTATGAAACTTGTATCTATTAGTGTTATTCCTCCTTCCCTGCCCTACCCCAAAAACTTTTATTTTCTGGTAAAATATTTCCTAGCCTTGTCTATTTGATTAATACTTGTGAAATCAATTCTATGAATTCTATGGTTTTAAAATGTATTCCAATCCCATGGCATCTGTTTCAGTTTAAGTCAATGGTCTAGTCAATTAAGGTCTTGTGGTATCTGGATTATCATCTAATATATTGGCTATCCAAAGCTAATTCCCAGCTTTGTGTCATTTGCAAATTTAGTAAGGATAATGGAAGACCTTTATCAATATTGCAAAATCATAGAATCATAGGATTGAGTTTTTTGAAGGGATCTCAAGGTTCATCTAATAAAACCCATAAAAGAAAGTAATCCTCATGATAACTTAAAGGTGTCATTACACCTCCGCTTTAAGACCTCCAATGAAAAGAAACCCATCTCCTCTAAAGACAGCCATTTCATATTTCAGTCAACTATCATTTCTTAAGCACTTAATATGTCAGACATTGCATTAGGTTCTGGGACTTAAAAAGAAAGGCAAATAAATCCCTGCTCTCCAGGAGTTTACAGCCTAAAGCGGAAGATAACATCCAAATAATTATTTACAAAGGAGATGTATATATGATAAATTAAGTATAGTCTTAGAGGTAAAACATTAATACTAAAGTGAATTGACAAGAACTTCTTGAAGAAGGTGGGGCTTAAGCCTATGTTTAAAGGAATCCAGGAAAGCTAGGAAGTAGAGATGAAGAGGGAATATCAGGCATGAGAATGAGAAAGACAGGCAGGGAAAATACTTTGACTTGGGAAATGTCTTGTTCAAGGAATACTAAGGAAACCAGCATTCAGTTCAGATGTTTTTCAATCATGTCTGACTTTTTGTGATCCCATTTTGGTGTGTGTTGGGGCAGGGGGGGGGGGGGGGGGGCTTTCTTGGTGAGGATACTAGAATGGTTCACGATTTACTTCTCCAGCTCATTTTACAGATGAGGAAACCAAGGCAACCAGGGTTAATTGACTTACCCAGGGTCACACAGCTAGAAAATTTCTGAAGTCAGATTTGAACTAAGGAAGATGAGTCTTCCTAACTCCAGGCCCAATACTCTATCCAAGTGGTTCTCAACCTTCCTAATTCCGTGACCTTTTCATACAGTTCCTCATGTTGTGGTGACCCCCAATCATAAAATTATTTTTGTTGCTACTTCCTAACTGTAATTTTGCTACTGTTATGAATCATAATGTAAATATCTGATATGCAGGATGTATTTTCATTGTTACGAACTGAACATAACCCACAAGTCAAGAACCGCTGCTCTATCCACTGTGTCACTTTGTCGTCTCAAGTCAGTGTTAATAGATGACAAATATGTGGAGAGGAGTAAGATAAAAAACAAAACAAAACAAAACAACACACACATACATTGGAAAGGAAGGAGGCATACAAGTTTTGATAGACTTTGAGAGCAAGTTTTTTTTTTTTAATATTTGATCCTGAAGGTAATAGGGAAGTATTCAATTTTATTGAAGAAGGTGGAAGTGTGGGGGGAGAAGATATGGTCAGAACTACATTTTAAGTAGATCAATTTGACAGTTGAATGGAGGATAGATTAAAATAGGGAGAAACTTGGGGCAGGGAAACCAATCAGCAGGCTTTTGGAATAGTCCAGGAGTTAGGAGATAAAGGCCTTCACCAGGGTGGTGGCAGTGTCAGAGCAGAAAAGGCAGCATATGAAAAAATATATTATGAAGGTAGAAACAATTGCCCATGACAACTGATTAGATATGAGAGTTGAGAGAATGAACAGTCAAGCATAACACCTAGGTAATGAGCCTGATTAATTGAAAAAAACAGTGGTACTTTTGACAGTAAGAGAAAACAGGAAAGAAAGAGAATGAGTTCAGTTTTAAACCTGTTAAATTTAAGATATCTATGGGACATCTAGTGTGAGATATCTAATGATCAGCTTGAAATATGAGACTGGAGTTTAGGAGAGAGGTTAGGGCTGAAGAGAAGATTCCAGAGTTAGACTCCCAGAGGACTCAGAGTTATTTGCATAGAATTGTTCTTTGAAATCGCGGGAACCATTGAGTTCACCAAGTGAAATAAAACAAATAAAAAAGAGAAAAAGGTTCTGAAGAGATCTTTGGGGGATGCAATAACTAGTGGGTAGGACCTTGGTGGAGCCAAGCAAAAGAGACAGAGAAGGATGAGTCAGAGGTGTAAGAATAGTATCAGGAGAGAACAGTGTCAAAGAAACTTGGAGGGAAGAGAGTCTCAAGGAAAAGAAGGTGACTGGCAGTGTCAAAGGCTTCAGAGGTTTCAAATGGATGAGGATTGAGAAAAGGCATCAGAGTTGGCGATGAAGAGACCATGGCTTTGGAGTGAATGGATTTGGTGGAACAAGGACATCGGAATCTAGACTGCAGAGAATTAAGAAAAGAATAAAAAAGAAAAGAATTGAAGACATCTGTTGGAGATGGGTTTCTCAAGGAGATCAGACATAAAATGGGGGATTGATACAGGATGATATCAAGTGAGAATAGCTAAATTTGAATAGCTCTCCTTTTTTTCATAAGTTCCATGTTTTGTTTTGTTTTCCCCTTGACATTAAACTTAAATGCACTTCTTTGTAAATAAATGCATACACTGCCCTGAGTTGTTCCCTCTGGAGCCAGATCTTTATGTATAACCAACAGCATAGAACTAAGCATAAATCCCTTGGACTTATCATTAGATGCATCCTCCCATTGAACACTAAACCATTAATGATTAGTCTCTGGACCAACTGATTCCACAAGTTTGGATTCTATTATCAATGATTCTTGACCTAGGGTCAATGAATTTATCTCCTTTTGTGATCCTACATATTTTATGCATTTGAAAATCATTTTTCTGAGGAGGGGTTCATATGTTTCTCCAGAATGCCAATGGGGCCCATGATGCTAAAGTTAAGAACCTCTAATCTAACTCTACTGTCCTCTAATTAATCTGAAGAGATAAAATGAGACTTAGATAGACACATCTTAACTACCATTATATGATATCAGATGGTCTTGTGAATAAAGAATCACAGCCAATCCTGTGCCAAATCAATTATACTTTTAAACAACTCATCTGCTCTGGTATTTTTCTTGATATTTCATCAATTGAGCTATAGGAATTGGAAGACTATTTTGAGATTATCATTGACTTGTGAGTTTCCATAAAGCTTGCTTTTAAACCCAAAGCTACTTTATTACTTTATTTCTTTATTTTTACCAAAAAGATTGTGCATTCTGATCTGAGGAGTTCAACTAAGTAGACCAGCCTCACCCAGAGAACAGCAGCCATGGAAATACAATTTGCACCTGGTGGCAAGAGTTGTGAAAAGTCAGTGCTTACTGGGAGAGAAGTTTACTCATTCTCGGAATAGCAGTCAGGATCAAGATTCTTTGTTGTGCTTGCAAAAGAGCGCATTTCAGGATAATGTGCAAGTAGTTATCAATTTGAGAAAGCCAGCTGTGATATGGGAAATAATATTCTTTGCTCCACCAAATGAGTTGTTAACAGAAAAATCAGTACTGCTAAAGGATTGCTAAGAACTATGATGGAGGGGGAAAAACACCTTCAGAAAAGGTTGGACATCATTGTCCTTCTAGAATCCTCAGAAATTATAGAAGTCTTGGTTATTTGCCTGAGGACATTTTCAAGACAGGATGCTGGGTTGGGGAGATGCCTGAAGATCAGAAGCTGTTCACTTCACTGTGGGAAACTTTGATGGGAAAACTTTAAACTGAATCAAACTTGTGTGTTTTCTCCCAAACTTGGAAAGGAAAGCATTTTGATTAAAGAGTGGATTATATGTTGTTGTAAACATTATGCTACTTCCATCTGTAATGTACATTTCAAGAAGCTCGCTGGTTCAGTTTGGGCTTGAGGCTCAATTTCCACCAGTCTTCCTATAAAAGTAGGCTTTCTCTGCATGTGGGTATGGTCTCTTGATTGGTGTTTTGTTTCACCATAGGATTCAACCAGCATTTATGATGCTCATTGTTTGGGTTTTAATGGCTCAGAGTGAATGTAAATAGTAATTGTTTCTGTTCTGGCTAGAAACTCTGAGGGTCTCCCCTTGCCAGATTGATTCTTTTATGAAGAAAAAGTAAGCCATCTTTTGCTTCAATTCTTATCTAGTCTTTAAGTACTGAATGGACACTGCATCAGACAAACTGAGACCTGGGAAAGACCTTACCTTAAAAAGGTCAAGATATCCCACTGCATCTGATGGGGCCATTGCCAGTCATCTTGACATTGGTCTTGGCCCTGAATTCCTATGCCTCTGCAGGAGAGAGTGAGGATGATGACTTTGCATAGTTCTGCCTCACTTAACTCCACTTCACTTTCAATTCATGACATCACCCTCCTGATATCATTGGTCCTCTTCAAGAATGAAGGACAAACAACAATAACATTTATGATGCTCTTTTTAGAAGGAAACATGGTGTTGTGAAAAGAATCCTGCCTCAGATACTTAAAGTGGTTTGTGACCTTGAGCAAGTCACTTACCTACTTTTGCCTTCAGCTATTTTTTTTCATTCCTAGTCATGGGAGATAAAAGTTACATTATATTAAATTATAAATCAGAATGGCTAGTGTTCATAGAATGAAGAGGGGGTTATTAAAGTAGGTAAGGTGCAGCAAGTGGAAGCATTAAAATTTTCCTATAAATTTGGCATTAGTCTTGGAATAGCTGAGTAAACCCTGGCAAATCACTAAACCTCTATTATTTTCTAAAGATTTAGCTTCTTCATCTGTAAAATGAAGATACTAAGAGCACCAATCTCATTGGGTTTTTGTGAAGATCAAATGAGATAATATATGTAAAGTACTTTGCAAGCCTTGAAGTGTTATATTCTCCATCATCATCATCATCATCATAATTCATTTTTCATCAATTAATTGTTAAATAGTATGGTAGAAAGAGTTCTATATCTGGAGTGAGAGGAACCAGGCTCAAAGCCTAGCTCTCCTACTAAGTACAGGTATCTCATACATTTTGCAAGCCATAAAGTGTTATATTCATCATCATCATTATCCATTGACATTAAGGGAGTCATCATCTTCTAGCTTCAGTTTCCTCATTGATGAAATAAGTTTCAGATTAGAAGGACTCAACTACTCTTCTAGTTCTAAATCGAATATTCATTTTAATGTATTAGGAACATACTAAGTGTGAGACACTATGCCAGGTACTAAGGAGATAAAGGAAAAGAGATAAAATACAGCTTGCCCTCAAAGTGTTTCCATGCTAATGGAAGAAATCAGTATGTACACAGACAAGTAAATATGAAATCTGTACAAGGCGATTTTATGGGAAACAGCGGTTTAACAACTGAAGGATCATGATGGTCCTCCTGTAGGAAACTGCACTGGAGTTGATTCTTGAAGAAAACTTAGGAGACTTAGAAGAGGAGATGATGATGGAATATAGGCCTAAAGGACACTGTGTGGAGAGGGACAGAGGCTAGAGAAAGAATATTGTAAACTGGGGACGAGTAGGACAATTTGAATGGGACATAGGATGTGATGAGCCTAGAATGGAAGGGTAGACTACAATTGCCAAGGTTTTTAGGTACTAAATGTGGTAGGTCATATTTTTTCCTTGTGGAATGAAGGAATCACTGAAAATTCTTAAGTATAGTACTCCAATAGGCTCTGTGTTTTCAAAAGTTTAAAAAGATAAATAATGGACCATAAGGGTTTCAAGCTCTGAATACTCAAATATTGCCTCAGTTTCATTAAAGAGGGAGAGTTGAGGTTTTTTAATTGAAAAAATATATACTCAGCTTGGAGGATATAATTGAAGTATGTAATTTCTGTTTCTAAATGAAAACTCAAGGCACTGAAGATGCATCTCTCAGATCCTTCACTGAGAATACACAGACCTGAATCCTTGAGAACCTTTAGAGTGGAATAGGCATATTTCACATTCCTCTCAACTAATTGCTTGAGGTCAATTTCAGGTCTTTTAAAAAAATTATTTCTCTGAAATTCCAAATAAATGTAGAAAATAGCAGATTTCATACTCCGAGTAAAAAAAAAAATCCACTAAGATCATTTTCTTTAAAGACCAAGTATAGTCGGCCAGGCCTGGTGTCACACACCTGTGGTCTCTACCACTGTAAAAGCTGAGGTTGATGGATTCCTTGAACTCAGGATTTCCAAGCTAAAGTAGTCCTGCCAACCAAGTATCTGTACTAATATGGTAAAGCCTCAGAACACAGGACCACCAGGATATCTACGGGAGAGTAGATGGCCCAGTTTAGAAATGGATCAAGTCAAGCTTTCATGATGTTAATCCTTCCTTTTTGAACAGGACCAATGACATTACCATGTGGTGATATCTTGACTTGCTTGTGTGATTGAGGCAGAGTTGCTCATATTTGTCAACCTCACTCTCTTCCTGAGTCAGTGAAGTCCAGTGGCAGGACAAAAGTTAAGATAACTAGCAATAGTCTAGGATACAGAGGATGACCTCTCCATAGTGAGCTCTCCATAGTGCTTCAGTTTCTTTTGTGGATATTGGGGTAAAATGTTCTTATCCATCCCTTCTGTTGTGGAAATCTTTACATACTTGAAGTAGAGATTTACCAACTACCAATAAATAGGTTTCAGGCCTGTAAGTTACCTTCAACCTGGTTTAGTTGACTGCTGAGACAGTAGGTAGGTGGCACAGTAGACAGAGTTCAGGACTTGGTGTCAGGAAGACCCGAGTTCAAATCTGGCCTCAGATTTAATAGCTATGTGTCCCTAGACAAGTTACTTAACTCTGTTTGCTTCAGTTTCCTCATCTATAGAAAGAGCTACAGAAGGAAATGATGAACCATCCAGGATCTTTGCCAAGAAAACCTCAAATGGGGTCACAGAGAAATGGATTTGACTAAAACAACTGAACAGTTAAGAGAATTTTATTGATGTGTGGCCAGTGAACATGCTACAGCTTCTTTGAGCTATTTACAGGTGAGACTTCTGCAAAGACAGACACCAAAAAAATGGGTGAGCGGTCCTGAAAGTGATTGGCAGGCCCTCAAAGGAGAGGCGCTAGTCCTTTCTGAATACTTCAAACACCCGCCATGATGTTTGGTATTGGACCACACCCATGAATAATTACTGCACCTTCGTTCAGGGCAAGACAGTGAGATCCGGTCTTGTTTGGGGCGAGGGGAAGGGAAGGTGGAGAGGAGGCAAGAAAATCTTTTGATATGAAGCCAGATTCATTGAAACAAAAACACAAATCATATAGAAGTTAAGCTTCTTTGCTTAACTTTGGAGCCAAACACCAGTGAAACAACTAAACAAACAAAATATCTTCCTGACTCTGAATCGAGCCCCCATCCACTATGCCATATTGCCTCTTTCAGATATCTTGTTGGTAACTTTTTAAAGGTATGCCTGAGGCGCTGAGACCTGCCCTGAGGAGAATGACTGCTTCTTCCTTCAGAAAATACAGCAATGGGGAATAATAAATAACATAGAGAAGTTTAGAAGTCTAGGAGCTGAGGATAACTTTATTCATTTTAACAACTATAATGCTCTTTTAAATATTGTTTAAATAGCTATGTTATAAAATAAGTTAATAATTTCATAAAGCCAAGCTCTGTAAAGCAAATTTTCATCTGAATTAAAGAACTTTCCCTGGGGGCACGTAGGATATCCTAGAGGTAGGATTTGAACTGATGTCTTCCCAGTTCTGAGGTAGGACATCTACTTATAATATCAAACTTATACATAGAAGTATTTAATAGAAGTATGTGTGTGTGTGTGTGTGTGTGTGTGTTTAAACTGAAAGGAATAGAATTGAACCATATGCAAGTGGGTACTCCCTTCATTGGTGAAATCTGCAACCTGCCCTTGATCCTCCTCCTAGCTAATTTTTGTCCTTGTTCCTCCACCATAAAACCATTTAATTTTTTCAAGGCTTCTCTATATCTTCTTTTTAAAACTTTGAAATATAACAATGAGCTGCTGGTTTGTTACTAGTACTATGATTGTGTCTTGTTATGCTTATTCAATTACTGACTCAACAGGTATTGGTTATGGGTCAAAAACTTTGAGTAACTTGGTCATTTACGTTGCCATTGATAGAGTCCTACAAATTAAGATAGTAAGCTGGCTTTAGGATCATTCACAGGACCACAGCTATAAGAGATAAAAGAGTCTTCAGTGATTATTTAGTTCAACTATTAATTGAAAAGATCAAGAAAAGGAGATCTAGATATATTAATTGACTCACCTAAAAGTAGTTCAATAGCAGAAGAGAGAAATATGATCAACAATATTAGCCTAGCATCTTGTGATTTGAAAAGTGGCTGCCTCATAGCCACCCTGAGATATAGGCTGGGCATTTGTTATCTCCTTTTCATAGATGAAGGGATTAAGGCTTAAATAAAGCTAAAATGACTTCATGAGAATCAAAACCATAATTGGAACCTGCCTCAACTCCAAGTCTGTCCACATCATGTTGCTTCTAAATTCAGTTTGAGGTTTCTTTGTTTGGGAGACAACAGACTCTCTTTGACCTCATAATATTTAGTTTATGGATATTTTATGGCTTAGAAGAAAAAAAAGAAAGAAATTTCCAGTAAGCATGGAGATACAAAAAAGGCTCTCCCAGAGATTTGACATTTCAAAGCACTGAGGAGATCACTGAAACCAAGCTGTTGGAAGAACCTCCTGGAAGAGGATTGTGGGGACGTACAAACAAAGGGCTGAGGACTGAGTGTGATTCTTCAGGTATAGGTTGGATTAGATGACCATTGAAGTTTCTTCCAAATTTGGAATTTCTTGATTTATTTAACTTTGAGAAAAGCACACATTTGGGCAACAAAAAAGCAATATGAAGCAAAAAAGCTAAGAGGTCAGAGAAAGAGATGTAGAATGGAAACCAAATGGGGGAGAAGCATATGTATGTGTATAAACAGACATTTATTTGTACTAATATCTATTTGTATGGATACATATATATGTGTGTATTTTGGAATATACATTTGTGCATTTTGTCTATATATAAAATATATGTGTTTATTTATCAGAGAACCATGGAATCTCATCATTGGAAGGCATCTCAGATCAACCAATCAATCATCAAGAACTTACTAAGCACATGTTCTGTTCCAGGCACTGTGCTAAGTACCAGGGATATGAAGACAAAAGTGAAAGTTTCTCTTCCTCAAGAGTTTATCATCTAACTGGGAGAAAATAATGTCATACTGTCTCTTATTAGGGAATAACTGTCATTTATTGGTAAATCATTTTTAGTATGAATGAAAGGCATGCACGTGCATTGTGTGTTTGTGCATGTGTGTGTGCTCACATGAGGTAAATGCTATCCTTATGGAGTTGTCTTATTTTTATACATAACCTTTCATATATATATATTTTTTCTCTTCATCTGCTTCACCAGGTATTTCAAAATGAGCTGCTAACTGTAGGTGAGTCTTTTACAGAAATACAGGAGGACCAGGGATAAAATTGGTTGTGCTTGCTTGTAGACATGTTTTTTATAAGTAAAATTTGGCGAATCTTCCAGAGATGTAATTTAATTTGTGCCTTTATTCGAAGAAGGAGAGCAGAAGTTGTTGGGTTTATATTAGAGGACATTACAGCAAAGCTTCTGATAATATCGCTAAATTTCTAAAAATGAGACCAAGAAATGATATACTTTAGAAGTATAACATGTTTCCCCCCCTCTGTTATGGTTCTTCATTTGACTTTTAACAGCTCCTTCTCATGTCATATTGACTTTTCTATCATTATTCATTATTCTGTTTCTAATGCAAAACCAGCCAGTACCAACTTTTTATTTCTCTAGACTTAACAATGAAATGTCTTCTTCATTTCAGTTAAGATTATTTGAGTTGGGGTATGTAGGGGGGAGGGACACAGTAGAGCAGATGAGGAAAAAAAAAAACATTGGTGAAGATACCTTTCCACTGATCTATTCTGAGCAAGAAATTATAGCTTCATTTCTCCATTATTTTTCATAGCTGCTCTGTCTGACCTGATAATAAAAAAATCATTTTGGTTTTTTCCATTTTTTTTTTTTTTTTAACATTCCCTGGGTTAGCAATTCAGCAATATTTGAAACTTCAGGAATCAGTAACCTCAATTTGGAAGATATTCCCTTTCCTAATGGAATAGTCCTGAACTTCACATCAAAAGAAATGGGCTCAAAAGGTGCCTGAGATTACAACTGTGTGATATTAAAAAATCACACCCTTTCTGGGATTTTGCTTCCACATCTGTAAAATGAGGGGTTTGAACTTGGGAACCTCTCAGACCCCTTACAACTTTAAAACTACTATTCTATGATGTCAAATATTTTATTGTTTAGTCATGTTAAGTTGTGTCTGATTCTTTGTAACCCTGTATTTTTATGTTTTCCTGGTAAAGATATTACAGTGGTTTGAATTTCCTTCTCTGAATCATTTTACAGATGAGGAAACTGAGTCAAGTGACTTGCCCAAGGTCACACAGCTAAGAAGTGTCTGAAGTGAAATCTGAACTCAGGAAGATGAGCCTTCTTGACTCCAGGTCTAGATCTCTATCTACTGAACCCCCCCTGAACTACTAACTACTAAATATAACCTCATTATAAACTTAGCAACTGGTTTTCAACATCTTATGGGCCCCCCAAAGTCATTACCTGAAACCCAAACTGGTCAGAATAATAGTAGCTGGTGTTTATGTAGTGCTTTAAAATTTGTAAAGCAAAATTTTGTTTTTTTTTTTCTGTGTTATCTTATTTGATGCTCACAACAACCCTATGAAATAGGAACTATTATTATTCCCATTTACAGATGAAATTGAGGCAGACAGGGACTGCCAGAAACACCAGAAACACCTAGCTGGCAAAAGTCAGAGTCATGATTTGAACTCAGACCTTCCTGACTCTCATTCTGCCACCAAATTGCTTTATGACTCTCTCCAAACTGAGGCGGGTTCTCAGATAAATGAAAAACTGAGTTGTGTAATGGCTAAAGTCCTGGTCTTGAGCTGAGAAAGATGTAGGTCGAAATTCCATCTTCTACTTTCTCTGGCCGTGTAACCTTGGGCAAGGGATTTAACCTACCTGGGCCTTAGTTTCTTCCTCTGTAAGGTGAGTGCACTGGACTAGATGGCCTCCTATGCTCTTTCTGGCTCTGGATCTATAATCTTATGATCCCATAGCATGAGACCCATCAAGGTCCTTGAAGCTTTTCTGTCCGAGCATCCATTTATTAACCCATTACTTTACCACCCAGAGTTATAACTAAAGCTAAGTTCTGGCAGGTCTCATATGCTATTATTGAAAATAACCACACTGAAAACACACAAATAAAAAATTCACTTCAACTGGTGATGTCCAATTTGGTTAAAATAATTATCAAAACAGTGAAAAAAATATCAATAAAACAGCAACTGCAAAGGCATGGACCAATTGTTTGTCCAGCAGCAATTATGTGGTGGGCACACTGGTAGACACAAATGTGAAAGTGAAATAGGCCTTGCCTTCAAGGAGTTTACATTCTAAGGAAGAACAAAGAACAAACACATGGTAGGACTGGGCAGGGAGGGTGTTTGGAGTCCTGGAGACATAGATTGCCACACCCTTTTCTTGAGTAGTGGATATGTAGATCCCAGAACAAGAACAAGAGTTGGAAAACAAGGAGCAAGGGAAGTCAGTGGTGCTAATGGGGTGGAAAGTCAGCCAGTAAAAAAAAAAATCTTCTCTTTCTGTCTCCCAAAACAAATTAGTTAAATACCTGTCCTAAGTTAGATTTTAAGAAAATGATTCAGAGTTCTGTGTTCCAATTCATAGAATCAAAAAAGTTCACAGTTCTAGCTTTGGAAGAGACCTTGAGAGTCATGTATTCCAAACTGTACCTTAGGAAGAATCAGCTCTTGAAAATATTTGGCATAGGGCCAT
The DNA here is from genome assembly GCA_028646515.1 of Pseudochirops corinnae. Lineage (NCBI taxonomy): Eukaryota > Metazoa > Chordata > Mammalia > Diprotodontia > Pseudocheiridae > Pseudochirops > Pseudochirops corinnae. The sequence goes on from CM053586.1 coordinate 325,482,225, forward strand.
GAAGTCTCAGCTTAAAAACTTAGAGAGAAAGGAAACCCATTACCTCCTTAGATGACTCATTCTCCTTTGAAACAATTTATGTTATGAGTAAGTTTTTTTTTTTCTTTCTATAGCATCTAAGTCAACCTCCTTAAAACATCTACCCACTATGTCCCATTCTGTACTCTGGGATCAAGCAATAAAGTCTTCCCTTTCTTCTCCAAGACACCGTTTTGTATACACGAAGACATCCATGATACCTTCCCCCACTGCATCATAATGCAATTTCATTATAACATGGTGCAGTAGGAAACAGACATCCTTTGGAGTCAGAAGACTTGAGCTCATTTTCTGACATATATCCTGTTGGAAAATAACCAACGTCCCTGGGTCCCAGTTTTCTAATTTCTAAAATGAAATATTCGTAGATGATGTCTGAGGTCTCCTTCAGCTCTGGATAGGTGAACCTGTGATCTCTTCTCTGTTCTAAATATCCTTAGTCTGATTTATCCTCATATGGAATGAACTCAGGGCCTGGCTTTATTTTTTGTCATCTATTTACTAAAAAAAAAAATAGGTTTTTGGACCTGGCAGAGATTTCAGAGGTCATCTCCTTCAACTCCTGTATTTTACAGATGAAGAAACTGCCTCCCATCATTAGAATACAAGATCCTTGAGAGGAGAGGATGTCTTTCTTTTTATTTTTATTGTACTCCAGAGCTTACCATAGAATCTGTTGGCTAGAAAACTGAGGTCCAAGGAGGTTAATTAGCTTGCCTGAAGTCACACAGCTATTCATAACAGATTCAGGATTTGAACCTCTGTCTTTTGACTCCTTATCCAAGCTCTTTCAACTCCATCATTGTTGTTTTATTATTACCTTCTGATTCTGTTAAGAAAGACAGTGTAGAATAATGGGTAGAGAGTTGGTTTTGAAACCAGGAAGAAATCGGAATAATTCCCATCTCTTTCAAATACTAGCTATGTGACTTTGGGCAAGTCTCTTAGCCTCTTGGTGGCTCAGAGGCAATCATCTTAACACTAAACACAGAGAAGTTGCTGGTCTGCCTTGGTAGAGGGAGTTAGCTACAACCAATGAAATCACAGATCCAATTTCTGCTGTTTCCTTCAAATTTCAAAACTCTAGTTTAGTAGATTTGGGGAATCATTATTTGGATTCATTACCTACTTCTAGGTGCAGCCCAAATATTTTGTGAGTGCAAAGTTTCAAGATAGGAAAGCAGAATATTCTGTCATTCTTTAAAGTCTTTTAAGAGAATATAAGGTTGTCTGATTTTACCAGGTCCCTTTACGCTCATATCGTTTGCTTGTTTTCCATCAGGACAGATGAATGGAAAAGAGCATTTGCACCCCTCAAAAATGTGCTGGATAATTTCACCAGCATGTACTTGATAATTGACTTATGTTTCTAAATTGTAATTATGCCTACAGGCAATGTTATGGGTGAAGGTTTCAGATTCTGCAAACAAATCAAATAATGTGTCATTTGCAAATTGACTTCACTTATTCAAAAGACAAAAAGAGTGAACTACTTTCTATCACTCCCCTTCTCCACCTCACTCCCCTCACATCCACATGTACTCAGGCTTTATCAAAATACGTGTAGTTCCTTCCTTTTTGATGTCTTCTCTGCAGATAGAGAAATGTTCACCATACCAGACATCAGCAGGATCTTTAGACAGAAAGAGAAAAAGAATATTTGGGTAAGACTGTTCCCATTTTAGGCTGGTCGGTGAATAACATTCTCATAAAATAGGTTTCACAGAGCTGTCCAGATAAACAGTTAGAAAGGATATCAGTGAACATCTAGTCCAATCAATAACAGAATAAGATGAGTGGCCAGTCAACCTTTGTTTGAAAACTTCTAGTGATGGGAAGATGCTTCTATCTTCCAGGAAAGACCATTTATAATTAATAGAAGATTTTTCTTCCTCATGGGAGGCAGCAATGGAATAGGACAATGGTGTCAAACTCAAATAGAAAAAGTATCTCAGCTGAATGAATACTGACTTAGAAAGCCACATATTAACATTAGGTATGTTGTATTGTATATTTATTTTGTTAGACATTTCCCAATGCCATTTTGATGTGGTTCCCTTGTCACCCAGGAGTTTTGCAGGTTAAGACACAAGTTTGACATATCTGGAGAAACAGATAGAGAGGTGGGGCGAAGTGGATTTTGGAGGCAACAAGACATGGTTTTTAAGGCCAGTCTCTGATTCATGCTTTGCTATGTGACCCTGAGCGAGTACCATTATCTTCCAGTACTCTAGGGAACTTAGCAGTGAAAAGTTACTGATGACGGTGAAAATCTTCACTGGTTGAGAGTTTCCTTACAGGAGAGTTCCCTGTTTCAATGAATTCACAGGTCAAGCTCCTCTCTCCCCTTTTTCTCTCATGAAGACTAAATTTACGTCTCTAAAATTTCTGCTCCTCACTCCTAGTCCTTCCCTTAAGAGCCAAGCAAAGAAAATCTACATCCCCTTCCACATGGGAGCCCTGTGAAAGGTTGAACACAACTGCCTTACCTCCAACTCCACATCTCCATTAAACTAAATGTCCCCAGCTCCTTCAGCTGATCCCATAGGATATAACTTAAGGCCTTTCACTATCCAGATTATCCTCTTCTGCATGCCTTTCCATTTGTTAACCTACTTCCAAAAATGTGTAAAATGGATGATTGTTTTTCTTATTTAAAAATAGAGTTAATAATAATTCACTTGTATTTTCCTAGGTTTTGACTTGCAATCCCACTGGTATTGGCCTTTCTGATATGGAAATATTCTCTTCTACTGATGGAGAATAGTAACTTCCCTGTAACTGTCAGTGACCAAAAATTGCCTGTGGGTACTGGGTGGTTAAATGATCTCCCTAAGATCATATTGTTAGTAGGTATCAAATACAGGACTGAGACTGAAGTCTTTTGGTCCTGATTCCAGCCCGTTATCCCCATTGCCTTGCATGGTTTCTTTAATAGAATCAAAATTTGAAATATGTCCAATGAATTAAACAAGATTGAGCAGTTGAGGTCTTTGAGATTGTCTGATTGGCTGCTATAACAGAGATGCTGAAAATGCAAATAATGAATAATGGCTCCCCAGAATTTGATGTATGAATTAAATCTCAAAGCCACATCAGTTAAGTTTCCTAGGCTGGTCTTTTACTTGGGTCTTTTTTATGATGAATTTAACCATATGAATGTTAAAACATATAAAGGATTGAAAAGAAGATTGCATACAAACAATGAATTTATGTTATGTACAATTTAAGGAAATATTAAAGTCAGCATGACAGTAACAAATTGCCCATCTTTTCTGTATCCCATTCTGAACTTCCCTTTTCTTCCTTCTGTGTATGTTTTAACATTTTGTTGATCCTCTTTTCTTTCTTTTCTTCTAGCATCATTTTTGCTAAATACTAACTTAGACCACCTATACCCACCAACCAAAAAGAAGTCCTCTGTCTTTCAGGAAAGAATTTTACGTGTCTCATCTTTTCTGGTGAAAATTTGCTGAAAATCCTTCCTATGATTTAAAGGAAAGAAAGAGTTAGTGGAGGCAGGAGAAATAACTGAAGAGAGAGAGAAAGGGAGAGAGGGAAAGAGAAAGAAGGAGAGAGAGACAGAGAAAGACAGAGAGACAGAGAGATGTAGAAAGAGACAGAGACAGAGAGAAAGAGAGACCGAGAGACCCAGAGAGAGAAATGAGAGAGGAGAGAAAGATGAGAAACAAAAAGAGGAGAGGAGATGGAGAGGAGAGCAGAGGGGAGGAGAGGGAAGGGGAGGGAACAGGAGGGGAGGGGAGAGTGAAGTAAGGGGGTTAAGGGAAGAAGAAAGAGAAGAGAGGAAGGGGGAAAGGGGAGAAAAAGGAAATGGAGAAGAAAAAGGCAGGCAGAATGAGAGAACGAGGAGGAAGAGGAAATGAAATCCAGTGCATTTTCTTGCATCCCGTATCTGGGCCTCCCTCCCCATCCCCAGTCAGGCTCTGTCTGCCTCTCCACCATGCTGATCTTGACTGAGCACTCCAGCCCAGGAGTGGCAGGATCAGGCCAGAACTCTCAGTGATGAATGTCAGCCCAGCAGCAGCAGCCTTTCCGCCAGACAGGAGCCTAACAGGCGAGCCACAGGAGACTGGCAAGCTTGGAGGGGCTCGTTAGACAGAGTTCAAAATTCTGGTGAACATCTCCCTGCAACTCTGCTGAACAGCTGCAGCCCCCACCATGCAAGTCTCCTCACTGATTTTTCAAAAAGCTCCCCCTCCAGAATTTAATGTCATGTTACCCTGTTAAATGTCCCAACTCACAGGATAGTCTTCTCCATCATACTTCGCGATCCCTGTTTGTTGCAAATTCACTCATTTGGCTGGCAAATACTCTATAAGACTGCCTTGAGTCCACCCCGCCCCAGGATTTGTGACCTTTGAACTTTCAATTGAAGCAGAGGCTGATATTTTCTCTCATTTCAAGTATTTCCTAATGCCAATTTCATGCCTGGAAAGGAGTAATTTGCTGAGGGATATTTAGACAAATGTGGATTAGAGAGAAGAGGAGGGAAGTATGCCACAGGAACCCAGTGAGTAAGGATGAGTGGAAACTGACCATCACTTTAGGAAACTGAACATTTCCTCAAGTTACAGCGGGATAAATTCAGACCTGCTACTCCTTTAAACAGTGTTAATTGTATGGCAACACTCTGCATGTGACTCTAAAGGCAAAGATGCTTCATTATTCAAAATAACTCAAATCTTAAACCTTGTAAAACTTCCGAATTATACACTTGTTTTCTTATATCCATATATCTGGAGCTTTGATGGCTCAAACTATTCTTTGTCCCATGACAAACCCAAGGAAATATGATTTGGGCATACGTGGCTAATGCTTAAATCAAACAAATCTCTGATTAAGTAGAGCCGGAGATAGTTAGAGGTTAAGTTATGTGCACATTATTATACATTTAGCAATTATCTGAAGTGGTATTTGAATTCAATTCTCCTTGAGTCAAAATTCAGCATTTAGACCATTATTCCACAAAGTCTCTTTTATCTATCATCTAGGATTCTAAAGGTTCGATATTTTTCATACTTTTCACACATACACATATGTGAAATATATATGTACATTTATATATGTGAAAATGTTAATATATATTTACATAGAAAGAAATGTAAAATATAAAAATATGTATATATTATCAAACTATTATACATTACATATAGAAAATATATTCCCCATACATTTTATATTCACATATATTTTTATAGATATAGAAACATTTTTTTATATATGTGACAAATGATAAAATATAGAACCTTTGGAATATATTATATTAATATATTTCTATATACAAACATGTACATGCATCCCAAATATGTTTGTACATGCATACAAACATTTCCATTTCTCATGTAATTTTGCTTTTATAACTATGATACCTTTGTTCATTTTATCAGTAATTTGTTTTCATTCTCACCTTATTAGAAAGAACTACAGACAATCATAGGTTTCGTTGTTGTTTTTCCCTCCCCCTTCTCACAAGTTACAATTGGTTGATTTTCTAGGAGAGTATAATGTATTAAAACAAACTGGGTATATATTGAAATATTTTGAATATCAGCCTTGTGCTTATGTAGTAAAAGTCTGATAATTAAGTACCACTGAGAACTTGGTCTTTCTTGGAGCTCTTCTGTTATGGCATATAGGAAGCAATCAGTTGTAGCAATTCTTTAAGATTTTCAAACTGACATGGGCGGGAATTTTCTGCCATCAGCAGGATCTCATTATCTGGGCATACTTTCCTTATCTTGCTGTATAGCATTTCTGGCTCCTTTCTTTTACCTTTCCTGTTCCTAGAGTCTGCAGGATGGTCTTTTAACAGTTCCTTCAAACAGTCTATTCCACCTGCCTAATTGCTTGGCTTTGATTGCCTCATTGTCCTTGAATAGAGTCTCAGTTCTGACTCTGCAATGGAGAGAACCCTTCCTGGTACATTTATATCCATGGATTATTTTGCCTTCCCCCACTCTCTCTAATTGTCTTCCAGCACAAATGTAATCGAACCCTTCATATCCTTCTGTCTTTTTAATTTTCTCCATTTCGCTAATTCTTGCTGTACACCTGGGCTGCAATTACCTAAAAGCTTCCTGTTCTTTTGCAGTATTGACTTGAGTTCAATAATACACTGAGTTTAAAACTATGGAATAACTCATTGTCCTAACTAGCTTTTTCTACAGAGGGGAAAAAAAGTTGTTGTTTTTTCCTTGCTCATATAACATGAAAGGTAACAGAATTTTAATAAAAGAAAATCAATGGCTTTCAATAGATTGAGCCTGGGCAGAACTTCAATGTGTTGGATTCTAGCTAAGATTCATTCTTAACATTTTATTTGTCTTGGATTTTTTTTTTTTTTAATATATTTTGGAAGAATTTTAGTAATTAGTGAAATAATGTATTGTTAGCAATCATTATCATTGAGTAGCAGACTAATGCCATCTCACCATTTCCATGTGGAAAGAGAGAGAATAATGATCTTCTGTAGTCTTTTTTTTTAACTGTGGAAATAATTCTTTAAGGTACAAAGGAATTTTAGAATACAGTATTTCCTAGAATTTGGAAATGATATTTGTCAAGTGGCAAGGAAAAAAAGGGCATTTATTATCCACTTCACTTTATAGTGAAAGGAAAGGTATGTGTGTATATATGGAATTGTTAGTCATGTGTAATTGTATATAGTCATTGTATAATTCAATCATTATATGGATCTAGTCACTTACAATTCATATAGTGTTGAAGGCAGCAAGATTACCCTCAAGCTTCTAATTTCTGATAATGATATTTGTCAAGTATAACTGCAGAGTAAGGAGAATGAATGGGCCATAAAGTAATGGGACTTACTTTTTGCAGGGCATCCAAAAAGTGATCATGTTCACTTCTAGCCATAGCTTTCACCAGTCATATATGTCATCTTTTCTGTCTGGCATATTTCTATGTGCCATAATTTAGAGCTAATGTACCTTTCTACCACCTTCTTTCTTGTATTCTTCTCTCTGGCCAGACCAGACTAGCCACCATCCTCTGAGCATGATTCTCTGAACATGTCCCCCCATTTCTCACCCCTACCATTCTTGCTCATGCACATGCCCTCTGCCTGTAATCCCCTCTCATTTTCTTTCCTTCCCCCTTCTCCACCCTTTCTTTGCCCATTGCCACTCCATTATTTAAAGTCTAAGTCAATTGCTAGCTTTCCCAAAAAACCCCGCCCCCCCCCCCCCCACACACACACCTGAAAGAGATCTCTGCCTCATCTAATCTTATGGAATTTTACACTTTTTTTCTTGCATTTTTGGAAAACAAAACCTGTTATTTCATTGTCATAAGGAACTCCTTGAGGGAAAAATCTCTTCTCCAATGGTGGTCAGCATCTTTTCTGCAATTCATAATCTTTAATTGTTGACTTGGGCATTGAATGTTTAAATCACATATCCAGAGCCAGGATACATAAAAAGCAGTACTTGACCCTAACTATGCCTGAACTTGAGTCCAGCTCTCTGTCCCTGAAGGTAGGCTCCTTTTCTTTTGAATTTATCATGAAATAAGTTGTATTATATCTAACTTTTTCTTGTCTAGAGATGCCTTAGTCACACCTACTAAATTGTATGCTTTCTGAGGGCAGAATTAGTACCTTATTTATATTTCCCCCAGTTCCTAAGAGTACCTTATACCTTGCATCTAATAAATATGTACTTAATAAAGATTGATGCTGTAGAGGACAGAACCAGGAATAATGTTTGCTATGTGCAGAAAGACAAATTTGAACTTGACGTAAGACACACACACACACACACACACACACACACACACACTCCACTCCTGTAAGTAGAGCTGTGCTGGAGTTCAATGATCATTCCAGAGGTGTGAGGTTAGGAGGGGGTACAAGAAGCTTTTATTCACTGAATATCTTCAAGGAGGATCTGTATTACTACTAGTCTGCTTTATTATTATTATTATTATTAGGCATAATAAATATTCATATGTATACAGCAAATCAAGTTTTGCAAAAAGTATACGTTATCTCAGGAAGCCTCATATTGTGAGGGCATTCGTGTTCAGGTACAGGTTGGTTTATTTGGCCTTAGAGCCTTCTGACACTTTGATTCTGTGATTCTATGAAGTGTTTGCTCAATGAATTAACAAGAACAAAGATATTAAATGCATTGAATGTAATTATTAAGTAATGAGATAAATTTCTTATATAGTTTAGGGAAATCAGTATCCATTACTTTTGAGGGAGCACCCTTTATATATATGTCATAAATATGTGTACATTAAGAGTAATCACAACTGGCATTTATATTTATATAATACTTTAGATGTATTATCTCATTTGATTTTAACAACCCTCTTGTGGTTAAGTATGGGCCCTATTTTATAGATGGAGAGACAGGCTCAAAGGTGTTAAATGATGGACCATGCTCACACAACTAGTAAGATTCAAAGGTAGGATTTGAACTCAAGTATCTTGATGGTGGATGCAGCTAGGTGGCTCAGTGAAGAGAATTCTGGACTGGTGTCAACATGACCTGAGTTCAGATTTGGTCACAAACACTTACTAGCTGGGTGACCTTGGGCAAGTCATTTAACCTCTGGTTTGCCTAGGAAGCAGTTAAGCAGCTAAATGGATAGTGCACTGGGCCTGGCATTAGAAAGAACTGAATTCAGGTTCAGATGTTAGCTGTGTGATCCTGGATAAGTTACTTAACTAACTGTTTGACTTAATCCACTGGAGAAGGGAATGGCAAACCACTAGAGTAACTTTGATATGAAAACCCTACACGAGTTCACAAAGAGTTGGAAATTAGTAAAAAGCAACAGTCTTGAGGCTAAGGTCAGCACTAGTTCCATACTGTCTCTCTATTAAGATATATATGATCTTAAAGCATATAGAGCTAAAAGGCACCCTAGAGATTGTGAAATTCAATTAGAGGTATGCTAGAACCAGCTTATGCCGACTCAGGGGAGCTGATGATTAAATTTTCAGTGTAAGGAGACATACATCAGGAACTTTCACATGCTACATTTCAGGGTATGACTTATTGTTATGCTTATTGTCTAGACTTAAGAAAGAGATGGAGAAAATGTTAAAAATACAGATTAGAGGAAAAGTACATTTTTTTCCTAGAGAGCTGGTTGTTAAATATTTACTAGCACAACTATGAGTGTTATGGAAATCTCCTTCATTTATTAGAAGAGGAAATTAATGATCAAAGAATCTAAATCTTGTCAAAGAACTACTCCTCCTGTTTGTAGTAAATACTATAGCAGAGATTTTAACTCATGTTTCTTTGCTTTCAAAATCAAGAATCTTTCACTACTACTCCTGTTGCTACTACTGATTATCCTACACAGTCTTCATGTGTGTGTTTGCTTGAGTGTGTATTTCTGTCATGACAAAGTCTATTTATCTATAGTTGCATTTGCATCAATATAGGAGGTATAGGGAGGGGTAAGGAAAATGATGATTTGAAGTCTCACCTCTGACCTCTGTTGACTGTGTGACTGAGAGTCACTTAAATTGTCTGCACTCTCAGAAACCCTCTAAGACTATCTATTGCAGAGAAGGTAATTATATATATAGTAAGGGAAGTTTCTCTGGTCCAACTTTTCTTGAAAGCAATTTGGAACTATGCCCAAAAGGCTATTAAACTGAGTATATACCCTTTGCCCCAGAAATACTGCTACTAGGTTTATGCTTCAAAGAGATCAAAGAAAGAGGAAAAGGACTCATTGTCATCTGTACAAAATATTAGAGTTTTTTGTGGTGGCAAAATTTGGAAATGTGAAAGAGTGCCCATCAATCAAGAATGGTTGACCAAGTTATGTTACATAACTTTGATGGAATTTTATTGTGCTGTAAAAATTGCTGAAGAGGGTGGCTTCAGAGAAATCTAAGAAGCCTTGTACTTACTGATACAGAATAAAATGATCAAAGTTGAGAGAAAAAAATTATATATGTGTGTATACACATATATATGCATATAACACATACATACACACACATACACACGCACAATAATAGCTCTATGGTTAAGACAAAAAACTTTGAAACTTAGGAACTTTGATGAATATGATGAATGACCCCAACTCTAGAGGACTCATGCTGAAACACATTACCCACTTTCAGGCAGAGAGATGATGGACTCAGAGTACAGATTGAGACTATAGATATAGATCACATGTACATATGCATATGTATGAAAATGTTTTACTTGTATAACCTATATCTGATTGCTTATTGCCTCAGGGATGGGGGAGGGGAAAGAAAGAAGCTTTTATTAAGACCATTTTAGAGGTGAGAAAACTGAGGGGAAAGGAACTTTTTTTTTTAAAACTCTCCCAGAATCATATATTAAATATTTGAGGCAGGATTTGAACTCATGTTCCTCTAAGTCTAGTACTCTTCCCACTCTATATAATTAGTATATTGCATTTGTCAAAAAGAATATGGGAAATTTTCCTCCTCAAGATGAAATTTTAGAAAGAATAAAGCCTTGGAATGAGACATTTTTCAAGACAGTTGTAATTAGTTCCTTTAAGGCAAGGATTCTCTTTAGCAATGAGGTATCCTTAGCAAGTGCTTAGCACAGAGTATGTGCTTTAATTAATATTTCTTGACTTGACTTAACTATGCGTGCCTCTATTAAATATATGGGTTCATAGGTTTAGAGCTGACAAGGACCTCTGAGATCATTTACTCTAACACTCTCATTTTTGAAGAAATTGGAATCTAGAGAGGCAAAGTGATTTGTCTAATGGCATCGAGGTAATAAATGGCAGATGTGATTTGAACTCAGGTGCTCTGGTTTCCAAATTCAATGCTCATCTCTTTATAGTATATCCTAGTTCATCTATATCTTATGTATATGCATGCACATATGTGTATGTGTATATAAATACATGTAACACAATATAACATGGTGCAATATAATGCATGATATGATAAATGCAATATAGTATAATAAATGTGATATAATAATATGAGATTGACATGATATGATACAGCACAGTACAAAACAATACAATGTAATATTTACCTTCCATATATTGAAAAAAACTAAGATCAGAGAGCTTTATTTATAACTGCCTTGAGAAATGCCTCATTCTGGGATTTTATTCTTTCTAAATTTTAAGTTACATTTAGAGAGAAAAACAATATGTTGCATGTGTTTTTTGGCCAGTACTTCATGCTGACCATGTAAGTACAGGAACATTGAAATTGACAGATTGAAGTGAAATTCCAGGGGAAAAAAGGGGGGGGGGGGGAGGTATACTTGATGCCATAAATTTTTATTGTAATTTTAAAATAAAGCAGGGAGGAGCTGTAAAGTTGTCAGAATACACACTTAATGAGGAGGGATTGACTAAGCCAGAATGACTGTGGCTACACACTAGATAACGCACTATGATAGTGAATGCTCATTTATATAGTTGAGTTATTGAAAGTTATCTATCTATGCTAGTGACTATCAGCTTTGTCTGACCCACAGTTTCTAAGGTTGCAAAATAATGCTCTCTGTAAACAGATGATTTTTCTGTAAATTTATAAAAGAAAATTGAATCCAAAGCACAAATCCAGTCAGGTTGTGATGTTTTTTATCAACTCTGTAGGAGGAAAAGGACTCCAAAAAGCAATCATGTGTAGATAAGTACAGTGTAATGAGAAGAAGGGAAGAAGAGAAAGAGGGATGGGAGAGGGAGGGAAGAAGGGAAAAAGGAAGGAAAGAAGAAAGGAAAAAAAGAAAAGAAAGAGAAAGAAGGGGAGAGAGAATGGAAGAAAGAAAAAGAAAGAGGGAGTAAGAGAAAAAAAGAATGAAATAAAGAAAACAGTGAAAGAAACAAAGAAAAATAGAGGGAGAATGAGAAGGAAATATATAAAGAAAAAACAGAAGTGATTTAGTAATTTAATTGAATGGAACTTGAACTGCGATGGGTGTTTAGGATTTCAAGCAGAGAATTCTATGCATGGGGAAAGAGGATTTTGAACAAAGGCAAAGAAGTGGAAGGCAGCAGGTTTCCCCTCCTCTGGCAGACGGACAAACCTCCACATGCCTAAAATTTTTTAGGAAGTTATGAATCAAACCAGGTGGATACCCTTGCACAGGTTATGTCCCCTGTTGTCCATCCTCCTGTCACCTCAATCTCTTGGAATTCCTTACCACCTTCAAGATTCATCCTAAGTGTGGGCTTTTTCAAGAAGCCTTTATGTAATATACCACCTAGTCAATACTCTTTACCATCACCCTAATACAAAAAAAAGCTTCATGTTCTCTTCTCTCTCTCTCTCTCTCTCTCTCTCTCTCTTTCTCTCTCCCTCTCTACTTTTCTCTCTTCCTCCCTCTTTCTTTCTTTCTCCCTCCCTCCCTCTCACTCTCCCTCTCCACACACATATCTATGTCTATCTATCCACACCTATCTTTATCTATCCATCCACAAATATTTATATTTATCCACACATATCTATATCTATCTATTCAGACATATCTATCTATCTATCTATCTATCTATCTATCTATCTATCCACACATATCTATATCTATCTACACACACACACACACAGTACTCATTTGTATACCGGAGATAGTGTGGTATAGTGGAGAGAGCTGACTTTGAAGCCAGAAAGACC
>CM053586.1:325495397-325603053 GCA_028646515.1 Pseudochirops corinnae
TATATTTATATAAATATATGTATAATATATGCATGTGTGCATAAATAATTTATACATATATAAATATACACAAAAGAATAAATAGAAAGTATGGTGAGAAAGAGGAAGAGAAGGAGATAGGGAAGATACCAGGAATTGTGGGAATGAGGAAAGAAGAAAAGGTTTTGTATAGAAGGTGGTGTAGTAACTTAGTAAGTATCTAATTGGAATACAAGTCTTCCGGATTCCTAGTCCAATCCTCTGTCCACTACACCATGTTGCCTCTAAACCAATACCTTGACGTGGATCATTTTCTTCCCCATTTCTAACACAATGGTTCCCAAACTTCTTAATCAATTCTGACAAGAGATGGTATCATGATGACCTTTCTCTCTAATGGTAAATATGTACTAGGGTATCATTGCCTTTTTGGCTACCTAGACTGCCATATACCAGCTGTAAAATAAAATTCACACAGGAAAAGCATATCTTCCTTTTGAGAATTGTCCTTTCTGTTGCATGATAGAAAGCTAATAAAATTTGTTCATCTGCTTTTCTAGTCACATATATTTAAACAAAGCAAAAATGCTGTCCTTGAGAAGACTGCAAATATCCTTGTCACAAAACGAGACATGATATTTATCTAATTATTGCATTTTAAGTGTGTGTGAAAGAGATTTTTTAAAAACTGCCTTAAAATAAATTCCCAAAGCTACCTATGGATTTGTTGCAATATTTATGATAAAGTGAAAACCAGAAGTTTTATGTTGGTGGCATCAGAAAGAAGGTGAGTGATAGACATAGTCTGATTCTGAAGGTGAATTATTAAAAATATGTTCTACTTTACAGATCAAGAATTGAAAGATCAAGCACTACAGTTCAAAAGTTGAAAGAGATTAGATAAAAGATGGCATGTATAGAAGAACCCAGGAAAGAGATGAAACAAATGGTGAGTTGGTCAATGAACTTTATACCTATATACCTCTATGTTTATGCATGAGAGAGAAAGACAGACAGAGACAGAATGATATGAAGAAAAGGCAGAGAGATGGAGAGACAAGACAGAATAAAGAAAAAGAGAAAAGAGAAAGATGAGGGACAGAGAGACAAGACAGAGAGACCAAGACCAAGAAAGAGAAAAGAGAAAAGAGAGGTATCATAGTCGAGACAGAGAGAGAGAGACAGAAAGAGACAGAGACAGAGAGACTGAGACCAAGAAAGAAAAAAAGAGGAGAAAGGAGAGACATCATAGGGGAGAGAGAGAGAGAGAGAGAGAGAGAGAGAGAGAGAGAGAGACAGAGAGAGAGAGAGAGACAGAGAGACAGAGACAGAGAGAAACAAAGACAGAGAGACCGACACAGAGAAACAGACACAGAGAGATAGAGAAACAGACAGAAACAGAGAGACCGACACAGAGAGAGACAGACGCAGAGATAAAGAAACAGAGACAGGGAGAGACAGAGGCAAAGACAGATGAAGAGAAAGACACAGAAACACAGAGATAAAGAGAGACAAACAGGGATAGAGACAGACACATGGAGAGATACAGAAAGACAGAGACAGAGAGAAGAATAGAGAAGGAAAGAGAGATAAGGAAATAGAAATGGAAACAGAGATAGGAGAGCAGAGACAAAGAGAAATTCTCTTTCTGAAAAAAGATTTTACTATTTTATCTATAGAGTTGAAAGAGGTCTTAGATGCTATATAATCAAATCCCTCATTCTAGATGAGGAAACTAAGTCCAATGGGCTTACATTGACTTGTCCAAAATCATACTGGTAATAAGGAGACAAGGTGGATTTGGAATGGAGATTTAATTCTAGACATCCATAACATCATGCAGTTTTACTATTAAAATAAATAACTAATGATTCTTCTCCAAATTTTGAACATGGAAGTAAGTCTTCTTTTGCTTTAGGAAGTATAATAATAGCAACTTTCAGTTTTATAGTGCTTAAAGATTTGTAAGGCACTTCATATCTTCTTTTGCAGGAGATCCTCACAAAAACCTCAAAAAGTAAACAATAAACATTGATCAAGTGCCTACTAAGTGCCAGGCACTGTGCTAAGCACTAAGGATACAAAAAGAGGCAACAACAATAAACAATTTCTGCCTTCAAGAAGTTCAAAATCTAATGGAGGAGCATGAAGAAACTGACACTGATAGGTTAAGTCACTTTCCCAAGGTCACAAAGCCAAGGAAATGCTCATAACAGAATCTGAACTCAGGTCTTCCTGACTCCAAGATGCAAGGATTAATAATTGCAGTTTACAAATGAGTATCATAAATAATGAGTATCATAAAGATTTCATTAGCTTCCCCAGGTTTAGACAGCTGTAGAGTCTTGCATCAGAGACTGAACCTAGATTTTCTCAGAGACATCTTATTTGAATCCAACTCATCAGCAATCTGGTGTTTGGAACAAACAACTCATTCATATGAAAATGGTGTAGTCATTAAATGTGCTTAGTATTTTTGTTCTTAGATGAAACTGTCTAGAACAGAATTTGTCTTTAATTGACACCAATAGCAAAATGTTCCTATGAACCTCTGGAAACTAAAGAAATAGTTGTAGAAGACATAGAATAAATACTTAAAAAAAAAAGAAAAGAAATCCTGTTCTTTTAATTCATTCCTGCAGGTTTCAGGTTTAATAAAAGAGTCGCTATTAAGGATTGATCCTTAAAATGGCCACATATGATACAGACTGGATCCATTAGTAGCCAATTACAATAAATCTTGCCTGAAGGATGGGGGTGGGTGGGTGGGGATTTTTGAGAATATAAATTTCTTGAACTGTGACAAGGGAAGGAGCTTTTGACACTGTGGCTAGATTAGTCAGAAAACAAGAAATCTGAGTTCAAATCTCTCCTCTAACACTAGCTATGTTTACCTGGTATCTACTCTAAATGTCATTTTCCCCATTTGTTAATTGCCAATACCATTTCTTGTGGTATCTATCTTACAATGGCACTTAGTAGTCTAAATTAGATAATTGTGTATAACACCAAAGTTAAAACACTGAAGAAATGACCTCATGTTATTTTCCTGTCTATCCCTCCATTTCAGTAGAAAGGAAGATTCTTGAAGGCTCGACAGTTTCATTTCATTTTATTGACACCATCCAGAGCAGTATCCTGAGCTTAGTAGGTGCTTAATAAATATTTGATGAATTGAATTCAAATGAATTAAAGAAAATAGATATGAACATGAAGTAGGGAGTTAAATGATTATACTTGGAATGAGATTAATGTATGAGGCAATTCAATATCATTTTCAAAGCCTTCCTCCTCTCCTGCCAAATTTCATTTCCTGAATTCTACAGATAATTTCCCCCTTATTCATTTCTTTCCTGGTGTAGATACAATGTGAAGGACAACTTTAGAACTTTTTTTTTTCCTTCCAGTTCAGAAATATAGAAACTCTAGCTATAATGTATCCCCCCAAAAAAAAATCAGTTTGACACCTATTCACTGAATTTGACCTTACCAATACTTTTCAGAAAGACTCATTTGAGACTGATGAATTCCAGACAACTTCCTATACATACATTGGCAATGATTATGTAAAGAGAACAGATGCCTAAGGATCCTCGACTGATATGAATTCCTTAAAAGGAACAGTGACAGCCAAGCCCATATTATCTTACAGACCAATGTTTAATGGTTAGATCATTTTTTTTTCTTCTTCTATCTGAATAAAGAACAAGATGAAGAAAAACTCACTGAAACATGAAGTCTTTAATCATCATCTTATAATATATTCCATGATATTCAAGGATGTATTTAGGGCTTCCCCATCATTAAAGGATTGGCCTGATGAGCAAAGTAACATGAGTTAAAAGTGATGAAGGATCTTTGATCAGGCGGTAGGAGAAGAGTTACAGGGATGTCATGTGCGTGTAGATGACTTCTCAAATGGATTTCAGGTTCGTTGTTTATCCTGTTTTGCTGAGATGATTGAGACCATCTGACAATAGTATGGTGTATCTGGTGTGGGAGATGTATAGAAGCATGTTGGATTTTAATCCCTAAATGTTCTAAACACAGTTCTGCCACTAACTGCTTATGTGATCATGGGCAAGTCACATAAACCCCTATGAGCCTCAAATTTCTCCTTCCTAAAATAATACCAGGAATTGATTGCATATATAATAATACTTTATTGCAAAGCACTTTTTAGTTCCTATTTCATTATAAACTCATAAGCCTATCTCACAGGTGCTATATTTCCATTTTATAAATGTGGAAACTGAGTCACATAGTGGCTAAGGGTCTTGGTCATAGGCATAAAACTGATATGTGGCTGAGGCAGGTTTCAAATCTTGGTGTTCTCGATTCCAAGTCCAGAGCTTGGTATTATGGGTTTTGAGGCATCTTAGTGGTTATTTTTAAAATGAGGAAACTGACAACCAAAGGACTAAAATCCTCAGAGGCTGCATCGTCTTCCCCATCAGAGTCTATACTTCTTGAAGAAAGGGATTGTTTTTGGCTTGTTTTGGCTTTGTCTAGCAACCCAATGTTGGCACATAGTAGGTATTTAACACATGGATGCTGACTGAGTGTGATACAATGGCAAGAGCTCTGGATTTGGTGTCAGAGAACTTGGGTTCAGTTCCTACCTCTTTCATTTGTTTGTTGTGTGCCCTTAGGCAACTTATCTGGATCTCATTTTCTTCATCTGTAAAATGAGACAATTGGACTAGCTGACCTGTAAGTTCTCTCATTGGTCAAAATCTATTATCTCTGAGGTCCTTTACAACCTTAACATTCCATATTCCTATGACTTGATTCTTTCAAGGGCCACCTTTGATCCTCAGTTCATCCTTAGTACTCATGTAGTCTATCCTCATTTTCCTCTGATCACTTCATACCAACTGATACTGCTTACTTCATGTTATCATATGACCTGCATCTTATCACATCTTTGCTCCAGAAATCATGCTCTGTCTCTCTGATTCATTTCAAAATTCTCAACTCACAGCTTATCTCCAATCTCTCCTTCCCATATGACTACAAAACTGCTAGGACACACCATCCTAAAACCAAAAACAAAATACTTTCCCTTTAACCCTCTTCTATGGCCCTATTTAGATATGGCTATGCTCTCTTCCTCCTTTTGATTGCTCAGTTTAGTTTCAAAAGTATTCTTTAATATTTTGTGCTTCCCAATGCAATCTCCCTCCAACATGATGTAATATAACATTCTCTTCCACTTACTAAAACCATTTTCTCTTAGGTGACCAATGGTCTGATTGAAAAATCCAGTGAGTGACAATTTCATCCCTCTGGATCTCCTTGGATGCATGCCTTACCCATTCTAACTGCAACTCTGTCTCCCTTCACTTTAAAGATTCTAAAATGTCTGTGAAATCCCTCTACTTCTTCTAACATTCCTTCTCTGGCTCTTTCAATGGTTATTAATCTTTATGCCAAACAATTGCTGTGAACTTTTTCTCCGACAGGCCATCTTGTCTGTTCTATCTATGAAGGCAATCCCATTCCTGAACAATATTTCAACTATGTTCTTACCACTAAAGTTTTTGGTACAGTCAACTTATCATCATTAATATCATTAGAGTTTTTAAACATTTTTTCATTAAATATTTCCCAATTACATGTATTTTTTGGATTTTAATATTTTATTATTCCCAATTACATACAAAAAACATTTTTAACATTCATTTAACATTTTTTTTGAGTTTTGAATTCTCTCCCTACCCCTTTCCTGAGATAGTAAACAATTTTTATATAGGTTATACATATGCAATCATGCAAAACATATTTCCATATTAGTTATGTTGTGAAAAAAAACACAGACAAAATAATCCATGAAAATAAAGTGAAAATAGTATGCTTTCTTATGCATTTAGACCCTATCAGTTCTTTCCCTTGAAGTGGATAGCATTTTTCATGATGAGTCCTTTGGAATTTTCTTGTATCATTGCATTGCTGAGAATACTGTCATTTACAAGTGAACATTACATTATATTTCTGTTACTCTGTACAATGTTTCCCTGGTTCTGCTCGCTTTAGTATGCTCATGAGCAATTAATATTTCTTCAATGGTTTAGATCACTTTATTTTGTGAAAAAAAAGTTTTTAAAATTGTTTTCATACAATTTCAGGGTTTGTTTTAGCAGTAGACTCCTTATTTGTGCCATAAAAGGAATTTGATAGGATTCCTTTTTACTTATTTTTCAAATAGTTTATATAGTATTAGGATTTTTTTTTTTAAATGTTTTTTTAGAATTCACTTAAATCTATCTGGTCCTGGAGATTTTTTTACTTAGGCAGCTCATTGATGGCTTGTTCAATTTCTTTTTCTAAGATATAGTTATTTGAGTATTTTATTTCCTTTTCTGTTAATCTAGGCAATTTATATTTTTGTAAATATTCATCTGTTGCAATTAGATTATTGGTTTAGTGGCATAAAGGGCAAAATAACTCCTAATAAATGCTTTATTTCATCTTCGTGTTTGGTAGATTCACCTTTTTTTTTTTTTCATTTTTGATACTGGCAATTTGTTTTTCTTTTTTATGTGAAATTAATCAATTGCTTATTTATTTATTTTTCATAAAAAAGATCACCTAGTTTTGTTTATTAGTTTAGTGGATTTTTTTTACTTTCAATTTTTATTAATCCCTCCTTTGATTTTCAGGATTTTTGTTTCAGTGTTTAATTGGGAATTTTAAATTTTAAATTGTTTTTCTAGGTTTTTTTTTTTTTGGTTGTTGAATGCCCAATTAATTGATCTGCTCTTTCTCTGTTTTAAAATTGATGAACATATTTAGATATAATTTTTTTTTTTCCTAAATTACTACTCTGGCTGCATCACAAAAATTTTGGAAAGTTTTTTCATTGTTGCCACTCACTTTTAATGAAATTATTGATTGTTTCTATAATATGATCTTTGACCCATCGTTCTTCAGAATTAGATTGTTCAGTTTCCAATGAATTTTAACAAATGCTTCTCTGGTCATTTAATAAAAGTATTTTTGTTTCATTAGTCTGAACAGGGTGTATTTAGTATTTCTGCTTTTCTGCATTTGGGTGTGAGGTTCTCATGCCATAATATGTGATCAGTTTTTGTGAAGGTGCCATGCACAGCTGGAAAAAAAATGTATACTTCTTCCTATTCCATTTCAGTTTACTCTAGAGGATTATCATATCAAACTTCTAGAATTCTATTAATCTCCTTGACTTCTTCTTCATTTATTTTATGGTTAGATGTGACTAGCTCTGAAAGGGAAAAGTTGAGCTACTCTATTAGTGTAGTTTTACTTTATTTCCTCTTGTAATTCATTTAACTTTCTCTTTAAGAGTTTGGATGATATGATATTTGGTGTATGTTTAGCTTTGATATTACTTTATCGTAATCATTTCTCTTATTTTTAGCAAAATATAATTTTCCTGCTTATACTTTTTAATTATGTTTTTTTGTTGTTTTTGCTTTCTCTGAAATCATGATTGCTACACCTTCCTTTCTTTACTTTTGCTGATACATAATAGATTCTATTTCAGCTCCTTATTTTAACACTATCTCTCTGTTTCAAGTGTGTTTCTTGCAGATAACCTATTATTGAATTCTGGTTTCTAATCCATTTCAAATTTATAGGTGAATTAATCCTATTACATTCATAATTAAAATGACTAACTGTATATTTCCCTCCATTCTGTTTTCTTTTGTTTTTCCTTCTCATTCTCGTTTTATCTTGTCCCTCCGCTCATCTGTTTTGCTTCTGATCACTTCCTTCTTTTACCTGTCCTTTTTTCACTCCCCTTTTTCTTGTCTCCTTCCCCTCTAACTTCACTTTTGGGATACACACACATACACACATATGCATATACTATACATGATAGATATACACATCAATAGACATAGAGAGACATAACAATATAGATTGACATAGATATAGATGTGTGTACACGTACATGTGTGTAGGTGTTTGTGTGTGTATATACATACATATACACGTATATGTAGATGATTTCTTCTTTGTACAAATTTCAATGTGAATGAGGTTTAAGCATTGCCTACCCCATGACCACCATTTCCTCTGTTAAAACTTCTTCCTTCGTGTCCCTTTTATGTGAGATTATTTCTGTCATTCTTCCTCTATACCCGCTTTGGCCCAGGATATGCCTCTTTCTCACCTATCTGTATTTTTTTTTTTATATCATCCAAACATAATTGATCTATTCCCACACCCTCTTTGTATGAAGAATCTTTCTAATTGCTTTAATGGTAAAGTTCTTAGAAGATGAATGTCTCATCTTTCCATATAGAAAAAATAAGCAATTTAATCTTATTGAGTCCCTTATGATTTCTCTTTCACATTTATACCTTTTTATGCTTCTCTTGAGTCTTGTATTTGAAAGTCAATTTTCTTTTTAGTACTTATTGTTAATCAGGAATGCTTGAAAGCCCTCTATTTCATTAAATATGCATTTTATTTTCCTTGAAGGATTATACTCAGTTTTGCTGGATATGTTCTTCTTGATTGTAATCTCAGTTCTTTTGACTTCCAGAATATCATTCCAAGTCCCTACCCCTATTTTTTATTGTGGTAGCTAATATATATTGTGTGATCCTGAGAAGGACTCCATGATATTTAAATGGTTTCTTTCTCGATATTTGAAGTATTTTCTATTTGCCTTAGAAGCTTTGGAATTTGACAATAACATTCCTGGCACTTTTCATTTTGGAATCCCTTTCAGGAGGTAATTGGTAGATTTTATGAATTTATATTTTACCCTCTGGTTCTAGGATGAGGCAACTTTACTTAACAGTTTCTTCAGATATTATGTCTAGGCTCTTCCTTTAATTGTGGATTTCAGGAAATCAAGTAATTCTTAAATTATTTCCCTTTCACATATTTTCCAGGTCATTTGTTAAATAAGTTATTTCACATTTTCTTTTTTCTTTTTTGTTCATTTGACTTTGTTTTATACCTTCTTGATGTTTTATGGACTCATTAGTTTGCCCAATTACAATTTTTAAGAATTATTTTCTTTCTTTTAGTCTCTTTTTTTTATTTGACTGTTTCTGTCTTTTAAGAAGTTCTTTTCTTGAAGGAATTTTGTACCACTTTTTCCATATGGTCCATTCTGTATTTCAAGATTTGTTTTCTTCAGTATTTTTGTGCCACTTTTATTAATATGTTACTTGTACAATCATAATTTTCTTCCTTTGCTTTCATTTATTCACCAAGTTTTCCTCTACCACTATTATTTGATTTTGGAAATTATGTTTTTAGCTCTTCTATGAGTTCTTGTTGAACTTGTGTTCAATTCACATTTTTCTTTGAGGCTTTGCTTGTAGTTTTTTAAAACATTATCGTCTTCTGAGTTTGAGTTTTCATCTTTTCTGTCGCTGTAGTAACTTTTTGTAATCAGATTCTTTTTTGTTATTTGCTCTTTTCCCTATTTCTTAATTTGGAATTTTATGCTAATGTTGGACTCTGTTCCTGGTGTGGGTAAAGGTGGGTCACTGTGATAAGATTTAGGATGTTTTTGTGCTGCTGCTTTCAGAGGTAGTTCTGGGAGATTAGAAATTTCTGCTGTTTCCAAGATGGTGTGATATAGGGAGAGGTGTCATCATTGCTCTCCTTGTCTGGACTCTGGTCCTTACCCAGGAAAGGACCCTGATCTCTTGGGATCATAATTAATACTCCTCCTCAGGGTCCCTGTTCCCATGAGAATAGAAATTGTATTGTTAAGGATCCCGCATCTCTTAGGCCTTGATTCCAAACTATTAAATAATTATTTTGTAGTTTGGCATAACACTAAGTAAATTAACTTAATTAGAATTGTCATTTTTATTACATTGGCTCAACCTACCCATAAGCAATTAATATTTCTCCAGTTGTTTATATCTGTCTATGAAACAGTGTATGTGAAAAAATATTTTGTAATTTTGTTCATATAATCTCAGGGTTTGTGTCAGCAGGTAGACACTCAAGTATTTTATATCATCTGCTGGTGATTTTTGTGGGTTTCTTTTATATCCTGCAAGTTTGGTAAAATTGTTAATTGTTTCAACTCATTTTTTGGTTGATTCTGTAAGGTTCTTTAAGTATTCCACCATAACATCTGCAAAGATCCTTTTGTTTCCTCGTTGCTTGTTTTTATTTCTTCAGTTTCTTTGGGTCTATGTTTTTCTTTTTTAATCTCTAGCACTCAGCATAGATCTTTGATAAAGGTGTGCTCATTTATTTATCTACCATCTCTTCGTAAAACCATCACACTAATCCTTACCTCTCTTCTGAGACTGAGACCCGTATCTTCAACTGTCCATGGAACCTCTCCAACAGAAGTTGGATCAACTTATATAGAAAAGGATAAATACCAGAGCTGTAATTATGTTGACATAGAAACATCAGCTTAGGAAACTTCCTTTATCAATGTAATACATACTTTCTTTGAAATGTATATTCTTACAGAGTTAACTGTCCTTGTTTCCATCTTCTGTATAATTTTTTTTTTTTAAGAACAGACAACCCTTTAAATTGGCTGCTGAGTCCTATGAGCACAATATTTGTCTAAACAATGGTAAAAAAAAGAAACCAAACCAAACCAAAGCAAAACAAACAAAGAAACAAAACCTTACCTCCCTCTCCACTTCTTTGAAATTGTTTTTCCTTTTGTCTTCAGAATTTAATTCTTGAGAACTTATGTTCTATTTCTCCTAGGCTGATTTCAACTGTTGAATTTTAGTCCATGAGATCCAACTTATCTTTCTTCTGAGTCCTTGGAAATTTTCCTCAGATCTAGAGTAATATGTACAACTGTATGGACTTTTTCTCTCCCGTATACATTCAATGACCGGGCCAAATTGAATAACCCTCCATTTCTTTAAGATTTATTGTACTGCCTTATCTCCATGCTGCTGTTCCAGTTGTTCTTTGGCCCTGGAATGTCCCCATTCCCACTCTATGTCTTTTGAATTCCTACTTACCCCTAAAAACCCAAATCAAATGCTGACTCTTCTAGGAAGTATTTTTTCAATGTCCTTTTCCATGCCTTTTCTTAATTGTATCTTCATCCTATACTTTAAAAAATCTTATTGAATGTAAAATTTGGCACCCAGTTGGCACAGGGGATAGAGTAGAGGCATAGAGTCAGGAAATTCTAAGTTCAAATTCTGTCTTAGACATTTACTTACTTAACTATATAGACTTGGCCAGTCATTTAACCTTTATCAGTCTCGGTTTCCTTTTCTGTAAAATGTAATAAAATCTACCTCCCAGGGCTGTTGTGAGGATTAAATATAATTAGCATATGCTAAATGTTTTGCCAATTTCAAATCATTATATCAGTGCTACCTGTATAATCTGTTACTGTTTTCTTATACCTCTGCTAGACCATAAGGTGCTTAGGAACACAGATCATGTCATATCTAAACTTGCTCTGTCCCCCCAGCTTAGTGCTTTACAAGCAGTAGTGACAATATGGAAGAAGAAAAGAATACATATTTGTCTTAACAACTGGCCACACATCCATGATGTCTCAACTGACACTCAGGAGATGTGATTTTTATTTTTCATTGTATGATATACTTACTGGATCACACAGTTACTGATCTGGTGCTATAATAAAAATTCATCCTGGTCAGTCTTCCAAATATTAAATATTTTTCAGTTCTTTTTGCTGACTTGCAAAAAAAAAAAGTTGGATTTTTATATTAAATTTCACCTTGGGGCATTGTTACTTTGAAAATAATCCAAATGCTTTGTTTTTATTGGAAGATCTCAATGAGACAGAGTTAACCGTGAGTAGAAGTCAAAACAATAACCCTGGAAAGAAGCATTCCCTTTGGTCCTAGGCTATTGTGTCATTGTTTATGCCAAGTCAATCAAAAAGAAGAGTAGGAGAGAGAAATCACCATCTGTGAGAATAGAGCTTTCAAGCTGATTGACTCAATAGCAACACAAAACCTGAAACACATGGATGTGATAGGCTAAACATTCATTTTTTTTATCTGGGAATGTAAAAAAAAAAAGTTTAAAGCCTTGTGATGATGCCTTTAGTATGTAACACAAAACAACTAAATCAATCCTGCATAAAATGGAGTGATCATATGGCTGATGGCATTGTTCCATATGGCTAGAGACCTGCAAAGAACATTAGGAATGACATCCAGAAATGTCATATAGTTGTGTGACTTTGCGGCTAACTTTTTATCCAGGGCACGTGGTTTCTTTTATTTAGGGGGAGAAATAAGGATTTTGTGGGATCTGTTTAATCTTCAGTAACTATGATCTATGAAATAATGTAACTCTAAGAAAATGAACAAAAAAAAGAGTCACCCTATTGGTTTGAAGACCAATCAAAGAGCAACGGGAACAATGAACTAAAAAGTCCTTTTTACTACAGACTGTTGAGCTTCCTAGAGACTGGTTCCAGGTGGTCCTTCTGATATGCAGCAGAGAATCTGGGATGCCACTTTTTGAATATATCTGCTGACCTTCAGACCATTATAATAATGCTATTGAGATGGGAGTCCTGGGGTTTTCTACTTTATCTTTTCTTCTGGCTTCCCTACTAGCATGTATATTCTATTCTCAACTTCATTAATTAGAATTATAGATTTTTAAAGTTGGAACAGATCTGAGTAATCATCTATTCTGACACCCTTACTTTAGAGCTACAGAAAATGCAGCTTAAGGAAGATTAAGTTCCTTGTTTAAGAGCACACTGCTGGTTAATGGCAAAACTCATTGTGTGACCATGAGCAAGTCCCTCATATCTCTGGTCTGAAGCCTTACATGTACACCCTACTGATTCCTGTGTCTTCAAATCCCTATTTTTAGCATAGTCACCATCTATCTGGGGCCTTCCTGATCCCCTTAGATGTTTATAATTAGTTAATTGAATTGATTAATTACTCAGCTTCCCAAAAATAACCTTGAATTTGTTTTATATCTACCTTTGTGTGTGGTTTCCCTCTATAATATATAAGCTCTAGGACAGTGGTTCTCAACCTTCCTAAAGCCACGACGTTTTAGGAAGTTCCCCATGTTGTGGTGACCTCCAACCATAAAATTATTTTCATTGTTACTTCATAACTGTAATTTTGCTACTGTAATGAAGTGTAATGTAAATTTTGATATGCAGGATGTATTTTCATTGTTATAAATTGAACAAAGCCCACAGGTTGAGAACTGCTGCTCTAGGAGAACAGAAATTGTTTAATTCTTTATCTTTTTATCTTGAGAGGAGAGGTTGTCTAGTACGGTAGAGAGAGAGCTTGCCTTGAAGCCAAGAAGAACTGAGTTCAAATTCCATCTTGGATACTTACTGACTGTAACTCAGGGATAATCATTTAACCATTCAGCATTCTGGTCAGTTCTCTAAGATGACAGATAAATTTCAGCGTATGTGCTAATCTACATTTCTAGATAGATTTTTCTTACTCAGGTGTCCTATATACCATTGAAATCACAGAATAAACCTCTCTCCCTATCCCTGGAGCCTACATGATACCTAAATGTCTATTCATTGATTGATTTTGCACTTCTTCCTCTGGGATACAGGATCATACAATTATAGATTTAGAAATCTAAAGGAGGTGGCCATGCAGAACAACTCCCTCATTTTTCCATATGAGATGCTGAGGTCCAGAGAGGCCCAGTGATTTTTTAGTTCAAAGTTACTTAGATAGTAAAAATGGAACTAGAAAGTGAATTCAAATCCAGTCCTTTTTCTAATAGACCAAACAACAGGATTATAGTATAGAATAACGTATGGAACATTCTTATCCAAGAAAACCTAGTTTCAAGTCATGAGATTCCAAATGACTAGCTATATTGCTCTCGGCAAAATTGCTTACCCTCTCTACGTCTCAAGCAATTCCCTTACCTCTTACCTGTTCAGTTACAAAAGGTTTGTGATACACCTAGATGGAGGAGGAACTTCTCCATATTGATGAAATCATAGATGCCTTGAGTGTGATGGCTTATGAGGATATTATAACCTTCAAGTTTTATAGACATTTTGGTAGTTATATACATTTTTGCCCTTTTTTAAAGTAATTAGGGTTGAGTGACCTGCCTAGGGTCACATAGCTAGTAAGTGTCTGAGGTCAGATTTTATCTCAGCTCCTGCTGACTCTAGGGGCAGTGTTGCTACATTCTTAATAACCAGATTAGAAACCAAGTCATCAAATTAATAGTCTAATATTCTTTTTAATATGCCTACTTGCCTCCTTATTCTTTATCTCTTAACTATCTAAAATGCATTTATCCATTTCCGCTTCAGGATTCCAGTGCACATGTAAAATCTTAAATCTTTTCATATTGTTCCTACTTTCCTTTCATTTAAATCTACTTAGTGAAATATTTCTCAGAACAAAAAGAACTTAAAACATGAATCAATTAACCAATCACTCACTCAATCAATCAAAAAGCATTCATTAAACTGTCAGTATGCTCTAGGCAATATGCTAAGTGCTAAAGTTACAAAGACAAAAAAAAATTTAAAAAATCCCTACTGTAAGGATTTTACATTTTATCAGGGGAGACAAGATTCACATGTATGGGTGCATGCAAAATAAATATTCTACCAGCATCTTGGTAAGAAAACTGAAGACAAATCTAACCCTTGATCAACAACATGGATTAAATCTAAAAACTGTACTCAAGACAACAGTCTCCTTGAGTAGGGAATAGGTTAGCCAAGTCTATTTAAAGCAGTTTCAAGTTCATCCATTATTCACTGGCGGCATGCTAATTTTTCATAACCTCCATATTTACACCAGCATTTTGACGGATAATGGAATGTTTTCAAGCTGGAGATTATTTTTGGCATTATTGCTGAAATCTTGTTTTATTATAAATAGGCAGCATCATTTCGTGATTGCTCCTGGGTGCTGCATTTTGAGAAACTTTGAGAAAAGTTAACTAAATATAATAACCCAGTATTGTAGTTTATGCTCATTTGTCTAAACCAGAACTGTTATTTCATTTATTTATTTATTTTGTTTGCAGAACTCTAAACAATGTATTCTCCTACTCATAGACAGACTTTATTGACTGCACAGCATTCCTGAGTCAGAGAAGCAAGATGGAAACATTGTGACTGAGCTGCTAAGAGGTCAAGGATCTGGTCTCAGCTGTCTCTAACCTGGGTGGCCATGTGTAAGTTGTCTAAAACTCCCAAAGTCTCATCTGTCAAATAAGGGAGTTGGGCTAGATGAACTCGAAGAAACTTTCAAGCTCAAAAACTTTATTACTCTAACCCACTTACAAGGAATTAAAAGAGAACATTGATTTCTTGGGGGAATCCAATATAAATGAATCATTAAAATATGCCTAATGTGTATAATGTGTGTGGGGATTCGCTGTAAATAAGTGGCTTTATTAAGTTGAGAAGGTTTTCCATCACCCCTGCGGCCATGTCAGTGAGGCTTGCATTTTTGATGGATCCACAAAGCAAGTCAATATTATATATTCTGTACGGTGAGGTCCCCCTGTCATGTCTCTAAAGTTTATCGAATCAAACTATGAATGACCAAATTAAATGTATAATTTTACCCAATGTATTCCCAAAGTCTATGTTTTGAAGGGAAAAGGAAAGAAAGAAAGAAATCTAACCGTTACCAGCTATAGATTGGAAAAGAAGATAAAATTAATTGCCTGATCTCTGATACTGGCTTCTCAAAAGCTTAGCCAACTTTATTAGCTAATCTAAATAATGTGTGGGGGGAGACAGTGTTGGCGCTGTGACTTGCTACCTTCTCCCCCTTCCAATTTTATATCCTGGCTCTGGAACAAGGGGATTGACAGGATGGCTTGGGAGCCAGGAAAGCTGATGATAGTTTCTTTCCTTGTGAACCTCTGCTTTTTTTTTTTTTTAAACCTAGCCTGACTTTTTTGATAATCAGGTGAAAGTCAACTCCCCATCCCAGGAGAATGAACTTCCTTTATTCCTTTGACTCTGGCAGGGTATCTCCAGGCCAGCTGTCCTCTAGGGCAGTATAGTACCCACAGAACTGTCCTCCCCCAGACTTCCCTGCAGCCCCCTTTCCAATCCCACAGCTGCCATGATTAGAGAATTCAGACACGTGAAAGAAACTTGCCAGGGCCCTGAAATATACTCTCAGTACATCGTAACTTATCATGTAGAAAAGCAAGAATTAGGTGGTATAAGGAAATAAGAGATGCCCAATTTATTCGGAGGGGGTAAAAAGCAAGTACACACACACACACACACACACACACACACACACACACACCACAGACTAGGACAAGGTACTTTCTTTACTTCCCCGCCTCAGCAGTCTGCTTCAGCATATGTGAATGTAAAGGAGGGTGGTGCACCTTTCCCTTTGAATACTTCACCAATTGGTTCCCCTGGCTGCTTTCCCAGAGTCTATGAGAATCATAGTCCTCTAATGAAGGCTTCATCACATTCTTTTGAACTGATTCCTGCCAATATCAAAGCACCCAGCAGAAACAAAAACACCACTCTGATGTTAGAAATCACAATTGTTAACTTTGAAAAGGCATCTTGGTATGCGGGTTAGAACAATATCTAGTCGGTTCAAGTGGTGGACTGACAAATTCACAGCTTGCTAATGTGTGCAATGGCTCTGAAAGAATATGGTCCTTTGTCTGGGTCCTTATGTAAAAAAGGTAAAAATGGATTTAAGGACTCCCAGTAGCATAGTAAACATGACACAACATTGTTGTGTAGGTGGTGGGGAGAGATATGCAATGCAGGAATGCATAGAGGGAATGTTGGGGAAACACTACCTTTGTTCTTCAAATGTAGAAACTGAAAAACACATCAAGCATGCTGACTATCAGTCATACCTGGGTCTGGCCCACTGGAATTCTGCCCTAGGGCACCAAAATTGAGGAGAGTGTGCCAGTATTGGTAGTACTTCAGTAGTCTAGAAACAACTGAACTTATGTCTTAGTGATCAACCAATTGATCAAAAAGCATCTTTTTAAAATTTCTTAAGTTCAGAATAAAATAGATATTTTTAAAGTGGGGTCACATTTTCAAAGAATATACTTTTTTGTGTCCAATCTTTAAAAAATAAAATTGTCCTTCCTTGACATCTTTCCACTTTTATTACTGAAAGTCTCAGGGCAGCTAGGTGGTGCAGTGAATAGAACATGGGCCCTGGAGTCAGGGGGACCTGAGTTCAAATGTGGCCTCAGACACTTAACATTTACTAGCCATGTGATCTTGGGTAAGTCACAGTCACTTAACCCCAATTGCTCTACCTTCCCCCCTCCAAAAAAGAAAAAAAAAAAAAAGAAAGTCTGATATTCTATTTTTTTTAAAAGCTTTCTTTGAGGAGCTGCCATGTTCCCTGGACAGCTAGGTGACACAGTGGATAGAATGCTGAACTTGTAGTCAGGAAGCCTAGTTTTCCCAAGTTCAAATCCATCCTCAGACATTCACTAGCTGTATGACCCCAGGCAAGTTACTTAACTGTATTTCCCTCAGATTCCTTACCTGTAAAATGAACTGGAGAAAGAAATGGCAGATCACTCCAATAATTGCTAAGACTACCCAAACAGAGTCATAAAAAATCATACATGACTGAAACAACGAAACAACAACTATGTATCATAGGCACTGGAGACAAATACAATAAATGACACAATCCTTATTTGTGAGGAATTCACATTCTAACATAAGAGACAACAACAACCATAAACATTAGCTAACATAAAATGCTCTAGGAATGTCTCCATCTCTAGAGACTGCATCCCAGAGAAGCTTTGATTTGCCACCACCATCCACCCTTCATGTGACTTGCCCAGGTTAAAAAAAAAAATCACTAATTAGGGCTCTGCTAAAAATAATAAAAACAGGATAATTGTCAGTCAAAAAGCATTTATTTAATATTTAGTGTGTGAGGTACTATAATCATTGATCAGACTGACCAACTGACCAATCATGCAATTATATTATACAATTACTCATTACTATAAATAATGAGTAATTGTATAATATTGTAATTGTATAATTGTAATTGTATAATATAATTGCATGATAGTGACCAAATAGTGGAAAATTGATTAGAGAATGTTGCTTTCACCCAGATTATAAAAACTGTACATACTTTATGAACATCATACTTAATCACTCTTCCTATGTTCAGCCTTTGTCATTATGTTCTTTAGGCTACAAGGGAACTTAAGAGATTGTCCAGATCATTTCCCACATACGGTTTTTCTTTTCAGTGGTTAATGGCGGCTTTTATTATAACTCCGTCTCCTTAAAAAAAAAAAATCTTCACTTTGCTTTAGAGTAAGAGAACCTGCCATCTTTATATCATCTCAACTTTAGCCATTTAAAGCATGTCATGTGGATATTGATCTAAGGTTCATATTGAGATTTCTTTTCAAAGGAATTATGCTACACGAAATGGCCAAATTCAGAAAGTGGCCTATATTTCTGTTTCCGTCCTTGAGAAAGTCAGATAGATAATCTCTCTTTGTCTCTGTTTTTCCCACTAGTACATGCTGTACAATAGGTCAGTCAGACCCATTTATGATGACCCCAAGACACTTTAAGTGTTATCACAAAGGTATCTCTGTGATGAATACAGAGTAAAAGAACCTTATAAAGAGCCTGTAGCCTGAGCAAGTCCAACCATCCCATGATGAGAGATTACCTCTGGCTACAGCTAAAGCCAGGTCAGACTGACCAATAGCAGCCATATCCTTGCCATCTCTTTCTAGCCACACCTGTGTTTTATGAAGTCCAGAACTGACACTAGATGAAATCAGATGGCTGAGCAGGGTTGAGTAGCCATAGCTATTCTGCAAAAAGGTTCAATTGGAGTTGGGCATTGCTCGAATGTATCTCATGACCATTTAGTGCTATCTGGAAAAGAAAATAACTTTGCTACTGTTGCAGACTTATTAATGTTTGCTGTTGTCCTGATTATTCTAATGTAAACCAAATGGCATTTAATTTGGGAGAAATAGCTTTGGACGCACAATCTAAAGAGGCGAGAAATGGAACCAACTTTCTTTATGCAGTGTTTGGGATGTGGTTAAATTATTTTAGGATGTTCAACAGTGTAGTGCAAATTTAAATCCTGTGGGCAAAGCTAAACAAGCAGCGTTAGGCAGCTTAGTCACTTAATCTTGTGGTGCTCAGTTTGTTGGGTCTGCGGAGGAAATGGCTCCTGTGGCTTTCATGTGGAAAATGAGAATGTTCTGTAACGGCTGATGTGGGAATAAAGAAGTAAATACAAGGGAACTCTTACAAGCTCTTAATATTAACTGCACTAAGTAAGTGTAACTAACTGCATTAAGTTATTGATTTATCAGGGCTTGACCAAATTGTATTTCCCTTTGTCCTTTTTTGGGGACAAGGACAAAAAAAGGACAAGGGAGCTAAATGAGCTATCAGCTAACTGGGTTACTGATATATAGGACTGATTATGCTTCCAGCTGTCTTAGGGATATGTCCAAGATGCCACTGGTGAATGGCCGAAATGACTGAATAGGGCTCATTGACTCATGTCATTTAATTATTAGATTCTAAATAAAATATATGTTTCAGAGAGGTAGCAAACAAGGCACAGTTAAAAGTGTGCTGGACTTTGAGGCAGTAGTGAACTGAGTTCAAGCATCACCTGCTCTATTAATTGTGTGACTACGGGAAACTCAGCTCACATCAATGAGCCTCAGTTTCCCTATCTGTAAAGTGAGCATGATTATAACATCTAATTACAAAATTATGATGATAATCAAATAAAAAAGCATAAAGTGCTTTGAAAATCTAAAATGTGATTTAAATAGATTTTTTGTTCTACTAATAATTTTTTTCTGTTTAACTGCAATTTAAAAAAAAAGATAAAATTTGCCACTTCAAAAACTCAAATCTCAAAATTTAAGATGGTAAACTACTATACACACAGATACATAAGCATATACATATATATATGTATATGTATGTATATACATATGTATATGTATATATATACATATATGAATAATAAAAACAACTTATTTTTATAGCATTTTGAAGTTTGCAAAGTTCTTTACATATAGGATCTTACTTGATGAGGATAGCTATCATTTATAAAACACCTACTGTGTGCAAAGCACTTTTACAATTATTATCTCATTTGATCTTTGCAATAACCCTGGAAGTTACTTGCTCTTACGATACCCTTTTTTGATGCTTACAACCCTATTATTTTTCTTAGGCTGTTTTTCAGTCCTGTCCAGCTCTTTGTGTTTCCTTGGCAGAGATACTGGAGTGGTTTGGCATTTCCTTCTGGCAAAGAGGGTTAAGTGACTTGCCCAGAGTCACACAGCTAGTGTTTGAAGACAGATTTGAACTATAGAGTCTTCCTGACTCTAGACCCAGTGCTCTATGCACTATGGCACCACCTAACTGACCCAATCCTGTTATTATCCCCATTTAAATAAGATAACAGTGAGTCAGCTTCATAGAAGTTAATTGACTTTCTATAGTAACACAGTTTATGATTGTAGAGACAAAATTTGAGCCCAGTTCCTCCAATCTCACTCTTTTGACAGAGATAGAATGAATTTATGATTCCACTAGTATAAGGAATTCCCAGTGAGAAAATTTCCTCCCTCAGTGTAGCTCAGAATCTATTCTACAACTTCTAATTTAGGGAGCTGCTAGAGGCAATGAGACTTCCAGTAACTTGTCCAGGGTCACACAGCCAGTATGTGTCAGATGCTGAATTTGAAACCAGAACATCCTTACTCTAATATGAACCATTCATCAACTCTCCTACTGCCTCTTTTTTTTACAGTAAATGTGTGCTGGACTTGGAGTTCCAGGACTCTGATTCAAATCCTGTCTCTGCTGTTTATTACTTTTATGCCTTTGGTAAGTCATTAAATCAAGAGCAGCTAGTAGGTGGTACAGCAAATAGAGCTCTGGGTCTGGAGTCAGGAAAACCTGAGTTCGAATGCAGCAAGAGACACTAGCTTTGTATCCTTGAACAAATCACTTAACCTCTGTTTGCCTCAGTTTCCTTAACTGAAAAATAGGAATGAAAACAGCATCTCAGCACCTCCCTCCAAGGGCTGTTGTAAAGATCATGTATGCTGATAATTATAAAATGTTAACACAATATCTATTATATAGTAATTGCTATATAAATGACAGTCATTATTAAACATTTCTGGGGCTCAGGTCTTCACTTATTTTTTTATGTGTTTTTTTTTATTTTTTGCCTTTTTTTTGGAGGGGGAAAGCTAGGGCAATTGGGGTTAGGTGACTTGTCCAAGGTCACACAGCTAGTTTTTGTATTAAGTGTCTGAGGTTGGATTTGAACTCAGGTCCTCCTGATTCTAGGGCCAGCACTCTATTCACTGAGCCACCTAGCCACTCCCCCAGGTCTTCACTTATTAAATGAAAGCATTGCATTTGATGGTTTCTAAGGGCCCTCCTAGCTCTGAATATGTGATTTTATACATGCACAATGCACACACAAAAATGCTAGCTGATATACAGTGTGTCTAAGTGAATAGAGAGCTGGCCTTAATGCCAGGAAGATCTGTGTCCAAAAAGTACCTCTAACATATGCTGACTGTGTTTGCTTGAGCAAGTAACTTAACCTCTAAGTCATGCAGAGAATACTCATCAAATATAAGAAGCAGAGAAGATACTGACACAGATAAAGTTTCCCCACTCGAATTCCATCTACCAGGGAAATCATAGATCCAATCCTTAGTTTCATTCCTGTGTTCACAGAACCATAACCCAATACCTGAAAGGAATTCCTATGATAGATAATAAGTGGTCATCCATCCTTTGCTTAAATTTAGCTGACATTTGTATGAATTGCACATGTAGGTGTATGAATCAAGTATATTACATAATTATGTATGTGTACATATTATATATATACACACATACAGTGTGTGCATAGAGTATAGAGCACTGGTGCTGGAATCAGGAATATCTGAGTTCAAATCCAGCCTCAGTTATTTATTAGCTGTGTGGCCCTAGGCAAGTCACTTCACCCTGTTTACCTCAGTTCCCTTATATGTAAAATGAGCTGAAGAAGGAAATGGAAGACCACTCTAGTAATCTCTGGCAAGAAAACCCCAAATGGGGTCACAAAGAGTCAGATATGACTGACACAACTAAACAAGATAGATGAGAGAGAGAGAGAGAAAAAGAGACACAGAGAGAAAGAGACAGAGACAGAGAGACACAGAGAGAGACAGAGAGAGTGAGAGAGACAGAGAGACAGAGAGAGAGAGAGAGAGAGAGAGTTTACTTTAAGATGACTTTAACAAAACTTACTTGAACACTACAGGTTAGTAGGATGGCAGAGAAGTGAAGCCCATTTCTCAGGGTTGTAATGAAATAAACCATTAACTGGTAAATAAACATTAGATGATAAGTGTTTAGGGATGAAGTTTAGCATATTTAGGACCTCCAAATGACACTGATTTCAGTCACATTTGGGTTGGATCCAGACCCCATTCATGACAGAGAAAGTGGTGGTATTTACTGAGAGGCAGGAAAGGAGTTCTCTGGGTCTTCTTTGCAGCTGTTAGACCCCTAGGAGCAGCAGCATCCCTCCAGTTGGTGATTAGACTTTTGGACCATTTTAAAGGAGACAGAGGAGGTTTCTCTGGAAGTTTTTAAGGCATTTAAATGTAAATCCCAGTTGTGATATTCAACATACTTGAATCCTGATTACCTTTTCAGTCCCTAGTTACTAGAAATCAGGTTATATGCATTGGGGGTGGAAAAAAAGATAAAGGAAAGGGGAGGGGAGTGAAGGGGAGAGGAAAGGATAAGGGAAGCAAAAAAAGAAGAGGGGAGGGAAATAGGGAAGGGGAAATTGGAAAGGGGAAAGGGAAGGAGGAAAACAACAACCACAACAAAAAACAACAGTATCTTGTTTCTTGCCTAAAGGATAAATTGGGCTTTTGAGTAATCATTCAAAATACAACGTCTTAATTTTTTTTTTTTTAATACAAGGAAAGTAGCATCAATCCCATTTCTATTTATTCGAGTGGAATTGTAGAGGCTGAAGCAATCATTGTCACATTTTATGACCCTACAGAGTCTATGCTGTCATTGGTTATATGAGGATATACCCCAGACAAACAGGGAGGTGTTTAGAAACACCATCATCGCCATCATTGCTGGCATCTATAGAATGCTGTACAGTTTACAAAAGTACAAAAGGCCTTAACCATGTGCATTTACCTCCTTGGAGCTGCAAAATAATCATGTGATACAGGTACTAAACATTGTTTACCCCTATTCCGTGTTTTTACCATGCATTATAATGTTGGTTATTTTGTTTCTTTTCTTTCATTTCTTTGTCTTAGTTGTATCCCATTAGAAAGGCAGGTAGGTGAGTCAACTATCATCTTCCCCCTTTATCCTCCCTTTTACTCTTATACCCCAATGCTTCTGTGATCTCATCAATATGGGTTCTTCCTTCAAAAATTCAGATGACAGCACACCTATGCCACCCCATCTTGACTTTGATCTGTCAGCCTTTACTGTTATAGATGAAACTGAGCCCTCTGTGACTTTCCCACCCCTTTTATCCATAGCTTCCCATAAATTTGCCCCAGGGGGTCCACTCAACATTCTAAGTTCTTTTATCATTCTGTGATTTGTTATCCAGTAGCCTATGCGCTCTCCATGCCAAATGTATTACAATCATGCCAAAGGATAGCCAGTTAGTAGATAGCATAGTGGAAAAAGAGCTTAAACTGCACTGTGATAAGCTGCAGTAGTCATTCCCCCAAATTCCTATTACTGAGAGCTATGAACATTCAAAATTGTAATCTTACCAATGGAGTACAAGACTGACCATCTGTTGCCCTTTGCTCTCACTATGTGAAGTCATCTTTTCCCTACTCTTATATTTTTCCTATTAATGACACTAAGGGAAATCCTCTCAATTTAAAGTTTCTTGAAGTCAGTCTTCTCCTTGTTGTTTTTATATTCTGTCTCCTCTCAAAAGGACATATAAAGAAAGATGCTAACTGCATCTAAAGAAAGAACTGATAAATAGAAGTTATGTATAGAATAACTTTATATATATGTATGTGTGTGTGTGTTTCTCTAATGGTGACCATGTCTGGAAAGGAATGAGGGGAGGGACAAAAAAAAAAAAAGAAATTTGCATGTTAACTTTGTTGCATATTTCAAAGGAATAGCAAGTTATGTGTAGTAGATCTACAGTTTCATGTGCAATCATCTATTTTATTATACTATGTTATGGAAATGATTGTTTTATTCCATAAATTAAAAATAAAATAAATTTTAAAACACAGTAACTGGAAAAATATTCGATAGTAAGATATATTTATTATAGCATTTTAAAAGTTGTAATTGTGGTGAGGCATTCTGGAGTGGTGGATAGAGAATCAATCAAGGGAATCTGCCTTTGATATATGCAGGATATGTGACCCTGGATAATTTATTTAACCTCTCAATGCCATGGGCATCTCTCTAAAACTATAGGTTGCAGAGAAGGTGCTGATCTGAATTACAGAGGAAGTCACTCACTCACCTGACGTCCCCTACATTAAGGAAAAAATACTGTACTAAATTCATCAATGATTAAAAATTTGCTTTTGAGGGAGTATGCTGATAAAAGGAAATGAAGTCATGCTGGGTTATTGTCATGATCCTTTCTTTTAACTTTACAAATTCTCTCATTCTTTCTCCTCCCAACCACAAACCCACAATTTAAACAACTTAGAGGTCTTCCACCATTTACTTTCTCTTTTTGTATATTTTCAGCACTATTGCTGGGAACATTCTTTGACTCTCATAGTCAAGGTGCTCATCGGAGCCCCTTGGCTCTAAATATAGGTCAGATAGAGTGAGCGAATGGAAAGGAACTAAATGAGAAAGATTCTATTGAAGGAACTTTGAGCAGATATTCCAAGAGAGGGGTTGAATCTAATTAATTGGTTTTGAAAAAATAGCCCACACATTAATAATTCTTTGTTATATCCTTGTCTCCAGATATTTACTGGCTAAAAGATTGCTATTACACATGGCAGACAGAACTTTCTTGCTTATTGCACGTTAAAAGGATGCCTTCCCTAAACCAGTCACTTCAGCTGCTATGTACTTCTGCCCTTTTAAGACAGATATGGACCCGTTCAAGGAAACTGCTGACAACCTTGGTCTGGATCACCTTTAAAATGACAATAATCACTTTAGAAATGGCTCTCAGTGTTTTTCAGGAGAAAACATTTTGGTTTTAGTCAGTGACCAAGGAGCAGAAAGAAAGATGAGCAAACCCCCTTTCTACCATGGGGGTGATGCTAATAGGGGTTTTCAAATAGACCTACAGCTCCCCCATTAGTAATCTCCAAATTCCCAAGTAGGAGTATATGTCTTTTTGATCTCCCAAATACTTTCTCCCTGTTCAAAATGATTATCCCCCTTACTATATATCTTGTCTGGAGTACAACAGAAATACTCAAATATATAGGAGATGGCTTTTCTTTTCTTTTTTCTTTTCTTTTCTTTATTTTTCTCTTTTCTTTCTCTTCTCCTTTCCTTTCCATCTTTCTTTCTTCTTTTTTTTGTACTTGATCTCAGTAAGCCTGACTCTAATTGACTGGTACAACAGGTACCAGATATACAAGGGACAAAAAGAGAGAAAAGTTTCAGTTATACTCAAGATAAAAAGAGAACATCTATCTGTTCTTGATGGTTTTGTCATGTTTATCATGTGGAAGAGGGACTTGAATTATCCCCCTTGTCTTCAAAATGCAGAATTAAAAACAATGGGTAAAAGGGGTAGAATGGAAGATTTAGGGTAATGTAAAGGGGAAAAAAAAAACCCTTTCAGTCAGAGCTGTCCACAAGTGGGGCCGACTAACTTGAGAAAAGCTGAGCTGTGCTTCACTACATGTGAAGTGTATGTCAGATAATCACTGGTGGGGTTTTGTTTTTGTTTTTATTTTATTTTCTAAAGATTCTATCTCTTGACTCGGGCATCTTCACTGCTTGTCCTCAATGTACAGAATTTTCTCCCTCCACATCTCTAACTCCTGGCTTCCTTCAAGTCCCAGCTAACATCTCATCTTTTATAAGAAGCCTTTTCCCTACTCCCTATAACACCAGTGCCTTCACCCTGTTGATTATCTTCAATTTATCCTTTATATGTCATATTTGTAAATGTTCATTTGCATGTTGTCCTCTCCACTAGGTAGTGACTTCCCTAAAGTTGAAGATTGTTTTTGTTACTGTTGTTGTCGTATGTTTGCTTTGATTTTAGTCTGGTCTTTCTCTGTAGCCTAATACTTAGTACCTGACATATAGTGGATGTTAAAAAAAAAGTACTTCTTGACTGACTGAGGTATGGATTGAAGGAGAAAACAACTGAGGGCACCTTGTGATTCTGAGATTACAGATAGTTAATACTGAGGTCTTTGAAATAACTGTGATGATCAGGAATCAAGAACGGGCAGCATAATAACTAGAAATTTGGACTCCCAAACCAAAATTTTCAAACAATATCTCCTTTTTGTAAACAATGGCAAACAAAATACATTCCTTGACATTTTCCCTTTGTTCCCCAAAATTCAGGTTTCTTGAGTGACATTTTTCATTAGATCATTTGTTTCTTGCTGTATTACCGGCATACTTTAAAAAAAAAATTCACACATCTATGTGACAGCATTGTTTCTGACACTTCTCTTGTATAATTCTTGTTTTCTAGGATGTGGAAGCCTGCATTTATGCACCTGCTATATATTTCTCCACTGCCTTTTGGAATAACCCTCAACTGTATTTCTTTGAAGACTGTGAAAAGCAGAAAATAGCATCCTTGGATAAATGTTTTTTTTTTTTTAAAGATGACCCATTGTTCAAGGGTAATTTCACAATATGCTAATCTAAAAAGGAGGACAATGCTTTATAAACTTTTTTTTTTTCTTATATAGTTTATAAGGGTCTCCAAACCTGTGATTTCATTAGCATGGGGAAATCTTGGTTAGGAAATCCCCTCCATCAATGAAGATCAGCAATTCATTGATAAATTTGGGTCTTAGAAATATTCCCAGGACAATGAAAGTTAAGTAAGTCCATAATCATACAAGTAAGGATGAAGCCAAGTAATTAGAGAACATAAACTTTGCAGTGATCATCAAGGGCTAATAGAATATCTCCTCTTTGATGGAAAGTGGTGGTATTTACATAATTTATTTACATTTTTTCTATATGTTGTGTGTAAAAGTAGCCTGAAATATTTACTCTTCCAACTGATTTCAAGACTGTGATACCTTCCTAGTCTGCAGTTCTTGAGCTAGGAAGCTGTTTCTAGTTGTTTTCTCCAGATTAGAGTAAATGTGAATGAGAGAATATATTCAAGATGGCTGCTCATGACCTATGTTGAAACTGAAGTGGATTTTCCTTTGACCTTTCTGAGCAAAACTCAAACCATCAAGCCATGTCAAGTCATACAACTATTCTCTCTTTATTTTTAATTTCCACTCTACCACCAAAGGGTCAAAATCAAGCATAGTAACTGGGAGGCTATCTGGTACACCTTTCAGCACCTTCTCACATCTTCAAAACATTGGATATGATTCAAAAATTCTAGTTTCTAACTGAAATTTATTAAAATGCTAAAGGTACTACTAGCTAGAAGGGACCTGAGAAATCATCAAGTTAAACCCTCTCACTTTATGTGTAGCAAGTATATTCTTGCCCTGTCTCCCAGAGTTAGGCCTGTTACACGGCTCCTCAGAGTTCCAGAGAAGCACACATGAAGTCTCTCTTCTTTTTTAATGCCATTGGTTCAAGTCTCTACCATTTTTGTTGCTGTCGTTGTTGACTCATTTTTCAGCTGTATCTGACTCTTTATGACCCTATGTGGGATTTTCTTGGTAAAAATACTGGAGTAGGCTGTCATTCCTTCTCCAGCTCCTTTTACAGAAGAAGAAACTGAGGCAAATAGGGTTAAGTGATTTGTCCAGGGTCACACAGCTAACAAATAAGGCCTTTCCGAGACCTTATATGAACTCATGAAGATAAATCTTCCTAATTCTAAGCCTGGTGCTCTATCTACTGTACCACCTCGCTGCCCATCTACAATCCCCCAATTATTTGTGGTCTATGACTAGTACACTGCATTCATTTAACCAAGTATTAGCTAGCTTTTTCAAAAACTTATTCACTTCAAAGATATAACAAGAACAATTTCACAAACATTTCTTCTAGGCATGTTTTTTCTCTACATCATGTAGGTCTCTGTTGCTCTATCACAAAACAGTTCAGTTCCTACATTTCATTATTCCCATAAATTTCATGTCCAAATGAAATATGACTGATGAGTAAATCTTTCTTCTGGGTTGGGAACCAAAGATTATTCCCAAGGGTTTCTTATTGGTCCCTGGAACATTATAAACCTGGGTTGGATTCTGACTCCTGTATTCTTGTCAGTTATTCAACTAAGGTCAGAGACTACATTATCTCCCCCTAAAATGGAAAAGAATGAACAAAAAGACCAAGGACAGAGACCTGTTTCTCAGGGACCTCCAAGAGGGAGGTCCTAAGCCCCTTCCCCTTGCAGTATAATCTTGTATCACATACTGTGAGCATAGGAGTCACTATGTGAAGAGAATCAAAGAGGAAGTAGTTAGACCTGAAAAGCCTTTTGAATGTCTCTGAAGTCAATCAGTTTCCCCTTCCCCACATGCTTAGCCAACCAGAACCAATACACAATGTCTACACATGTTGCAGTCTCTCCAAGACACTTCTCTTACATATCTTCATGAACAAGAATCAAATTCATTAAAATCTTCCACATGGAAAGATAGCACCAGCAAAACAAGCTGATGGGGTCTGTGCAGAGGCCAGAAAACTAACGTGTGAGGATGGGGTCAGTCAGTTGCTTATTAATGGTTTGGCTAAGAGAAATACTTGGATTTGGGTTTCTCACCATAAGATAAAGGTGAGTTATTTTATACAAGAATTACTTTAAAGCAATAGATAGATCAAGTAGGTCTGATAAGTCATCAGAACTGCAGACCCCAAAACTTACAGTAGTTTCTGCTGATTGGGAAATCTTTGCTATTTGGAGGGGGAAAATGCTCTTTAGAAAAGTTGAATGGAAGGGGCAAAGTTCTACCCATTACCTTTCCCTGTATTGTCTGAGAAGCAGAAATTACTCAAACTCTACCTATACAAAAGAGTAGATCTGGAAGAGTTATGGGGATGTTGTCTGAGCAACCCAACAGAGGAGTGACCCAAGCAGAGCAGCCAACAGAGAGGCAACTCACTCAAGAGGAAAATAGAGAGGCCCAGAAGAGAGCTGACTCTGACCATTAGTGACTTTTGATGAAGACTATACATGCTATACATTAGCAGGAGAATATGTTCTAGGTTTATTAACTAAATGTTATGGTTTGATTTTTCTTCCTTTGCTTTCCATTTAGTATTTCTGATTAAGAGTTAATGAATGGCTCTTGTCATTATGGTTTTTTTGTTACATGGGAAGCAGAATAGCTGGGGCTCAATAAGTAGTAATAGTAGTAAGTGCACAAAGTACTAGAGTGAGTACTAGAAGTATTCAAGTAGTGCTAGAAGTATTCAAGTGAATATTAGAAATATATTCCCTCGGGTTGGCTAGGTGGTGCAGTGAATAGAGCACCAGCCCTGGAGTCAGGAGGACCTGAGTTCAGATCTAGCCTCAGACACTTGACACACTTACTAGCCATGTAACCTTGGGCAAGTCACTTAACCCCAGTTGCTCTGCCCTCTCCCCTTCAAAAAGCAAAAAAGAAAAGAAAAAAGAAAAAAAAAAAGAAATGTATTCCCTCTACCAGGGTTACACAGTGAGAGTGAGTTGTAGCAACATGACCCTTCCCGACAAACTCCAGATCACTAACTACCACTAAGATGAGGCATCAGAGGCTGGTTACCTTAGCTAATCCTTGTCTTTAACCTGCCCCACTGATTTGCCCTGGGTTCACGGTTCCAGGATTACCTGACTCTTCAATAGGGGGACTAAGTTCCCAGTGTTTTGTTTTTTTTTCCCTCCCATGTCAGATTC
Organism: Pseudochirops corinnae; assembly: GCA_028646515.1. Lineage (NCBI taxonomy): Eukaryota > Metazoa > Chordata > Mammalia > Diprotodontia > Pseudocheiridae > Pseudochirops > Pseudochirops corinnae. Next base: position 325,525,403 of record CM053586.1, read on the forward strand.
CTGAGGAATAATTCTACTTTTGACTATATTCTAAGGGGTCTTCCCCAATAGGGCAGGAAATGAAAAGGTACCCAGAGTGGCAACATGAATCAGTTATGGAATCAGCAGTCTTATTCCCACAGAGAAAGTTAACGCTAGCAAATAAGGAACATTAGAAGGACTATAATCAGTTTGAGATGATAGTATTCAGGCCTCACTGGGCTTTTGCAACAGGGCTGCTCATTAGTTACTTTTCATTTCACCTTGACTGAGTACAATCCAATAAATTATAAACAAGCTTTGTTCTTTCCTATTTTATTTTTCCTTTGTTTGTGGGGATGGCTCTTTCCCTCTCAGCCAGTCTACTACCGAGTCTGTTTCTGTTTCTGAGGTCACTGTTCTAGTAGCTGATAGATAATCTGTTATTAAGGGGTCAAGGAAGGGGGTGGGAGCAGTCAGTCCCTCAATAGTCAGTAAATTAACAATGACTTATTCAACAACCATTTACTATGTGCCAAATACTGCATTAAGGATTAAAAAAGAGTCAAAAGTTAGGCCCTGCCCTCAAGGAGTTTACAATCTGATGGAGGAGGCAGTGTGCAAAAAAAGATAGATAAAGGGGGTAGCTAGGTGGCTCAGTGAATAGAGCACCAGCCCTGGAGTCAGGGGGACCTGAGTTCAAATTTGACCTCAGACACTTAACACTCACTAGTTGTGTGATCTTGGGCAAGTCATTTAACCCCAACTACCCTTCCTCCCCCTCCAAAAAGCAATAAAATAAATTTAAAAAATTCAAAATTCAAAAAAGAAATATAGATAAAGGAAGCTATGTACAGAATAAAAAGGAGGGAAGGAGCTAGAATTTAGGGGTTGGCGGATGCTTCCAGTAAAAGATGGGATTTTAGTTGTAACTCCAAGGAAACCAGGGAGAGGTTCTATGTATGCGGGGCAGTCAGAGAAAAGGCCTGGAGCCCACAGATGGAGTGTCTTCTTCAGGGGCCAGCCAGGAGGACAGTCACTGGATGGAAGAGTACATGGCAGGGAGTAGGGTGTGAGAAGACTGAAAAATTTATGAAGGGCTTTGAATTATAAAAAGAGGATTTTGTATTTGATTCTAAAGGCAATAGGGAGCCATTAGGGTTTACTGAGTGAGTGACATGCTCAGACCTATGCTTTAGGAAAACCAGTTTGATGATGTCAGCTATTTTTTTTTTTAATGTCTCATAAGGATCTATACAAAAGGAATGAAGACACCAACAAGACACAACTCCATCCGAAATGGAGGCTCAGGTAGAAGGAGATCATGAGATCATGATTGTGGTTCAACAGGAGGAAGGGCATTTTCCTCCTAACAGTGCTCTAGAACTTAGAGTCACTCTTATACCTGGAGACCAGTAGGAAGCAAAGACTGAAGAGTAGGAATGGGCCCTTTAGAGGATCCTCAGTTCTGCTTAAGTAGTCAGTTAAAAGAGCCATTACAGGCTAACAAGAAACTGTCAGAGGAAATTTGTATCTGCTTTTGGTGTGTGTGTATACATACACAAACATATGTGTGCATGTATGTATATATGAACATGCATATACATACATCTATGTTTATTGTGTATATGTATATGTGTGTATGTGTATGTATATATGTGTACACACACACATAAATATGAGGGGAAGTCTCTTGCATCTTGTGCAGCCAAAGAGGTGCTAAATTCACAAGACTTCATGAATGAATTTTTTATTATCAGGGTTCTAGAAACAATTATCATTGTTGTATCATTACTGATTTTCCTGATATTGATTGACAGTGCAATCAGCCAGTGGCAGAATTTCATTATTCTCCTCCCCTATAATGGATCTGAGTAAATGCTAACGGACCCTGTCCCCAAATCCTGGCTTGGGTATCTTGATTTTAAACCAATTGGATGGCAAGTTTAGAGATGATTGACACCTTTGAAGTCATCTCTTCTATGTTCCCGCCAATTAAAATATGAGGAAAGTGAGGGCTAGAATCCTAAATTCATTTGCATGAAGCCAGATAGGGAGCAAGTGACAGAGCTGGGATTTGAACCCAGGTTCTCTGATTAAATATTCACTCCTCTTTCTGCCACACCAAGTAAACTCTGTGTGTATTTCTAGACAGCTGTAATAAGAGCTGCTGACCTATATGACTTCTTTTTCAGGTATCTGATGTATTGAACCTAGTTGAAGCCATACTGTATTTCTATAGGGTTTATAGAATTTTCTTTAGGGATTCTTTATAGCAAGTCTTCTTGCTGACCTGATCATCTTCTGAAAATGCCTGAATAGTCATAGAATGTGTGGGTGTCTTAACAACAAAGGAGATGGCTTACTTCCTCCTTGTCACAGATTAGAGCTTTGAAAAATTTTGCATTTTTCTTCTGTAATATTTCTCTCCCACTCACTAAGGCTTTTCTCTGCTAGATATTTCCTCTTTCCCCTCAATCATTCCTACTGGCAAATACACAAAATGAAGGTTTGCCACTAAATGCACTGTGATTTGACACATTTGAATGCTCCTGGATGTGTGTGGGCTCACACTCTCCTTTTCACTACAGGTGGTAACATTCAATGTGACCAAAAAAAAAAGAAAAAGAAAAAGAAAAAACACCCCCATAAAATATTACAGCGATCAGTCTAAATGATGCATTACATGGAGGTCGCAAAGCTCTGTAGACCAAGTGTACTGCAGTGTGGGATCTGGGGGTTTTGTGAAGAGCTGTATGTTAGGCTAGGGTTTCAACCCAGGATCAGCTATGATTGCACAGAGGACAGTGTACTGGGCCTAGAGTCAGGAAAATCTAAGTTCAAATACGACATCAGACACTGGCTGTGACATTTGGAAATCACTTTAAAAAAAATCTGTCTGCCTCAGTTTCCTCATCTATAAATTGGGGATGGAATGATAATAGCACCTGATTCCCTGGGTTGTTGTGAGGATAAAATGATATAGTGTGTAAAGGATTTAGCATGGTACCTGACATATATATCTATATCTATCTATTTATCTAGGTATAGATCTCTCTCTTTCTCTCCCTCCCCCCTGTCTCTCTCCCTCTCCACTCTCAAACCTCTTCTTCAGGGACACTACCCTTACACTCTAGAAAATGGGTTACCCATCTCCTGGAGACACTGCTCTCCAGATGTCGGACTATCCCCTTGGCTATTGCCGAATCACTTCTACCTTCAGACTTTTCTATACCCTATGCCAAGACACCCCCCTCAAACATTTCTATTTTTGCCAGCAGTGAAAAAGCCCTATTTCCAGTTCTGGTCTTATCTACCTGTTTCTTTCCAAGTAGCCTCAACCCCTTCCAGACCTCCTTTTTTTTCCACTTTCCCTATGAGGTAACCTCTCGTCTACTTCTAGCCGGTGTTGTGTATGTATGTGAGGATCAAGCACTTTGCTAACATGATATACTATAGAACAGCTCAATAATATTGTCCATGTGTGAAACTTTCTATGGATTTTGAAGCCGTCTGACAATTGTTCTGGATGAAATCCAGAAACATTTCAAATATCACATGATAACATTTATGAGAAACGGGAATTTGATTCCTTCTATGACCCTTCTATGATGACTTCAGCATGGAAAAAAAAGCATTTCATTTTAAATGGGAATAAACTGGAATCTAAAACTAAAGCAGACTGACATTTTGGAATGACAGGGGTATTGCTGGTGGTGTTTCCCTAGAGATCACTGAGAAGCCATAGATCTCGTGAAAAGTGAAGGTTTCTGGCAAGCAACTCATGTGAGAACAAAAATTCAGGGAAATGAAAAATCAGTGGGTTTGGCCACTTCCAGTTCTTGCCAGAGAAAGAGGAGGGAGGATGTAGAGATAGCGCTGATACTTTGGTGTGATCTCTTCCAGTTTCAAAATTCTGTGGTTCTGTCATTTTAGTCTTTGAATGCCCTGAACATATGTGTGCTCTACAGTTTTGTCTGTCTGTCTCACTTTGCTTGTAATTTCTTAGGGAATAGAGGCTATGTAAGCATCTATTAAATTAAATTGAATCTAATGTAATCTAATTAAATCTAATCAAGTCAACAAATATTTCCCCTAGGCTCTATCCTGACTTTCTCCCCTTCTCTCTCTCTATGCCTTATCCTTGGTGATCTCATTCAGTCTTCCAGCTTCAATACTCAACTCAATGTAGAAGGACCCCAGACATATGTCTGTGAACCTAAGGCCCTCTGTCTTGAAATCCGGTCCTCAGTTACCACCGGGTGTCCCAATTTCTCATGAGATTTAAATGTCCAAAACTGAACTGAGGATCATCCCACAGAAACCTGCCCCAATTACTAACTTCTCTAATTCTGCTAATGAATATAACGTCAGTCACATAATAAATATTTATTAAGTACCTACTATGTGTCAAGGCACTAAGCTAAGTGCTTGGAATACAAAGACAAAATTGACAATAGCCTCTTCCCCACAGGGAGTTTAAATTCAGTCATACAGCCGGAAACCCCTGGAGTCATATTTGCCCAGACCTTTCACAACTAACATCTAATCAACCAGTGGCCAAGTTGTCATGGGTCTTCTACTATACCTTACCTGTCCCTTTCTTTCCTCTCTCTTGACTCATAGTTCAAGTCTAATTACCTCTTACCTCAATCATTGAAATAAAGCCCTAAACATTCTCCCAGACATCTTTGTCCCCCCATCACCCAATCTCCCCGATCCACCATTCACACTAATGGCAAAGTGATCTTCCTAATAAATCTGTCTAGTAGTGAGAATTTTTTCAGTTCCCTATCATATTCAGGGCAGTAAGCACTCTTTTCTTTCTTTAAGCTCCACTACACAATCTGGTTTTCACCTATCCTTCTAGATTCCTTCATGTTACCCTCCAATATGATCTTTATTATAGACAAATTATGTTACAGTATTCTCTTTAAGCCAGAGAACTGCACAGCTCCTCATGCTGCAAAGCTGCCTTCTGTTTTTCCATCTCAAATCAGAGATGGCAGCAGGAAGCAACAAGCCATTCTGATAAACTTCACCTCTTTCCACGTTCAGATAGAAAAGGGCACTAATGCACTGAAGGGCATCAGCTGTCACTGAAACACTTTACCAGTGAAGTCAATTCTCTCTTCCGCCAAACAAGGAATCACTCAGCTGAAGCCTTCTGTCAACTGACTGCCTCTAACTACCAAAACTCACCGAAAGCATCTTTTCACCTCTCCCCCTTAACTCCTCCCACTAGAGTGTTCAATTCTTTGTCTTAGGTAGGCTCCTATATGATACCTGGGGCATACACATTTCAATAACATAAATGAGAATCTCTAGACTCTCAGTGACTTACCTCTCACTGAAAAAGCCACAACCCCCTAAATTTCCTTTATAAAACTGATAGGCATCAAAAAAAAATTGCATATGTATATATCTATATCTCCAACCATATACAGCTGTAACTATTTGCCTATTTATCCATCTACACACATGTATACATACACACCTTCATATGTATGTATATGTGTATATACCTCAAGCTCCAAATTATATTTCTTATATTTTAATTTTATTCTCTTTAGCTAAAAACCTGTATATGCCAGTAAACTAGTATACCACAAGGTTTTGCACATTTCCCTATCCTGCCCCAACTTCTCTGCTGCCTTCCAATCTCCGACTGCCTTTCTGACATCTCAAACTAGACATCAGTAGACATCTAAAACTCAAAGTGTCCAAAATGGAACTCATTATGTTTCCCTCAAAACCTCTTCCCCCCACCCACTTTTCCTTCTACTGTCAAGAACATTACTGTCCTCCCAGCCTCTCATTATTAAAACTGAGAAGTTATTCTGGACTTTTCACTATCTCTCCCCCTATTTGCATATCTAATCTTTGCCAAAGTCTATCGATTTAAATTTTGTATTATCTCTCCTATATGCCCCCCCTTCTCTGTCCTGACACTGCCACCATTCTAACACAGGCCCTCATCCCCTCATACCTGGACTATTGTAATAGTCTTACTGTGAGTCTGTCCACCTTAATTTCTATGCACCCCAATCCATCCTCCATTCAACCACCAAAGTGATTCTCTAAAGCACAGATCTGATCATGCCAAACACCTACTCAAAAACTGTAATAGCCCTGGATTAGCTCCAGTAGCAAATACAAAATCCTCTGACATTCAAAATCCTTCAAAATATAATTATCTTCTTTCTGTTCTTTTTACAAATTATTCCCCACCAGGTACTCTTCAATCGAGTGACACTGGTCTCCCGACTGTCCAACAAACAAGACACTCTGTCTCTTGCCTCTGGCTGCCCCATACCTGGAATGCTGTCCCTCCTCACCTCTGCCTACTGACTTTAGTTTCTCCCACACCTCTTAATTCTAGGGTCTTCTATCTTTATTTCCTTTTTGTCCCATATATAGTTTACTTATCCTTATTTGTTGGTTTGTAGTCTCTGCATTTAATTATGAACTCCTTGAGGGCAGGGACTGTCTTTTGTCTCTTTGCAATCCTGGCGCTTAACACAGTGCCTAGCAATTAATAGGTGCTTAATAAATTCTTATTGACTATTTAGTATTCTTAAGGCTTTAAAATTGATCTATGTTTCTCTTTTTTTGGACCAATGTATGGCATCCTTTAAAACTTTTTTTTCTTTTTAACACACTTTTATTTTTAATAAATATCTTTGTACCCTTTTAAAATATTAATCCGTACTCACAAAAATAAGGCATCATTCTATGTTGTTCATAAGATTTGAATCTTTTTTTTGAGGTAATCAGGTTTAAGTGACTTACCCAGGGTCACACAGCTAGCAAGTGTCTGAGGTCAAATTTGAACTCAGGTCCACCTGACTCCAGGACCAGTGTTCTCTCCACTGTATCACCTACTTACCCAGTGAATCTTTATACTTAAATCAATTTTTTTTTATTCAAAAGCATTTAAATTCTGTCTGAAAACCATTTCTTCCTTCACATACAAGCAGTTTTTAAATGAAAACAACATCCTTTTTTAAAACTCTTATTAGTTGTTAATAGTTTATCAATAACAATCTTCATATTTTTATAATTAACAATAATATTGACCTTTACACAAAAATATTTTTCTGCCCATTTTTATCACTAAATTGCTCCAAATGAAAAGTGTTACAAAGACACATGCCAGGGGTCATGCCTTTTGTTTTTAAGGAACAAAAAAGAGGTACCTTAAAGAAAGAAAAGAATAGGAAGGGCTGGAGAAATCCAGAAGGCCTCATAGAAGAGGTAGAATTTGAGCTGAGCTTTGAAGGAAGAGAAGTCAACTGAAAAGCAGAGAAGAGGGCATAGTCCAACCTACAAAGGCCTACTGGATTGGCCAATATAAAGAATCATAGGATGGAATGTTGAGTGATTACTTGTTGGAGATACTATTCATTGTTGGACTTCTTGGTCCAGATGACCCCTGGGGGGTTCCTTCCATCTCAGAAATTCAATGGAGTCCTCAGAGAGGAGGTGACATTTTAGCTGAGGACTAATGGAAGAGAAAGGTTCTAAAAAACGAAGGTGAGAAGGAAGCATTGCAGTCCTGATGAGGATCTATTTAATTTTTGCTTAGCCAAGTCAATCATTTGTCTAGTGTATGAAGAATTCTAAATGAAGTACTCTGAAAAGACAGAAGTGAAGTATTCAGACATGAATACGGCACTAGGTGGTACAATGGATAGAGCTCTGGGCCTGGAGTCAGTAAAACCCAAGTTCAAACCCTACCTTGGATACTTATTAGCTATTTGTTCCTGGTCAATTCACTTAACCTCCATCTGCCCTTGTCTCTTCAGCTGTAAAATGGAAATAGTTATAGTACCTGTCTCCCAAGGTTGTAGATCAAATGAGATAATATTTGTAAAGCACTTAGCCTAGTGCCTGCCGCATAGCAGGTACTTAATAAATGCTCAGTTCCCTCTTTAACCACAGGACCCAGAGGGAGACTGGTGACTTTGCACAAGCCTCCATCACTTAAATCCAATTCACTTGCATGTCATGGCATCACAGCCATGATGTCATGGTCTTTCTTTAAGGAATATACAGCCAAATGAATGAAATAGAACAATAATGGAAATGGAAAAAAAAAACCAAGGAAATATTAGCAATATTGGTCACCAGGAAGAGTCAAATGATGAAGAATTGGGGGGAAATAGGAATATTGGATGGTTTGGGGCAAGGGAAGATTAGTTCCTAAAGGTCTGATGGGAGTGATAAGTCTTAATAAACTGGTAGGGCCAGTGAAAGATTTGACAGATTCCTAAATTTGGGAGTCACTTGTTTCCACTCCATTTTACCAACCAAGCGTTATCTCTGTACTATCCCAGACACGTGGTCAACCAGCTTATGTAGGAAGATCTCCAATGAAGATGCTTCGCTGAATACTGAAGAAGTCCATTTTACTTCGGATGGATATTATTGTTGAGCATCCCTCCCCCCAGCCAAAATATTTAAATCTCTCTATTTGAAACCTATCATTGCTCCTGGTCTCCTCAGGTGCAAAACAGACTAAGTTTAGCCTATGTGAATGTTGTATCAGCAAGCACCCTAGCATACCCAGGATGGCTGCTAGCACAGGCTCTTAGATCTGCTTTTCTAAAGGAAAGCAACTCAAAATGGGTTAACAGTCTCACTTTAATCAATCAAACATATATCATTTACCTAGTCAGCACCCCGAACTTCAGAGAATGCAAACACAAGTTATGAGCAAACAAAGAAACAGATCAGCAGACGGGCTTCCAACCATCTGAACCATTACATCCATACCTATTCAGTTACCAGAGAGGGAAGCACCAACATCTGGGTTTTTCAAAGCCGGGGGGCTCAACGGCTTCCCAGAGTCTTGTCTGGCCAAATCACATAACTCTTTCCAAAGTGAGCCCCAAAGCAAAACCTCACATCAGGGCGTATATATAGCCTTCTCCTGGATTGGAGAATATCACAGCCCTCTTGACCCACTGTCCAATCACAAAGCAACAAGGCACAGGCATTCCCGAAAAACAAGCCTTCTGACACAGGCTCCACATTCAGCCTATTAGGGGGCAGAGTATACTTTCAAATCTGGGAAGGTTCTCAGAGCTACTTAAGCCTATCAAAGGGTCTAGGGGCAGGGAAGATCTTCAGATTCCCATAACAAATGTCCTTCAAATATCTGGATGTTTTAATGTTACCAGAAATACTAAAGAGGAAAAAAACAGATTCCAGAAAAAAAAAAAAAAACCAAAAACAAAAGGAATCAAGATGGAAGGATGAAATATTTGTGTGAAAGAAATCTCTCTTTCTCTCTCATGTACACCCTAAACTACACACATGTGTGTATGTATATGCATATGTGTATATATGCACATATGTATACATGTATATAGTTTAGGGAACATATATAGAGTAGGAAAAGGGTATACATTTTACATATATATGTAAATGTATATATTTTCCACATATACGCAAATTGTGTATCCTTTCTCTACCTATGAAATTGTTCGAGGTTTTCCATAGAAGATAAAAACTTAGAACAACTGGAGAAAAGTTTGATTCAATTTTCCTTGAAAAGGTGGCAGCTAGTCCTCTTTCACTGAACACATTTGATTCTTTCTTTCCAGAAAGCCAGGCACCAAGTCATTTTATGAAAACATGCCATTGGCTAGGGACAGAGGGATTTTTGAAGAGTTCCCCAGGCATGGTACAATTCAGTAAGCTGCTTTATTGCCCACTTCTTTGTGTGTTGAAATATTCCCAGTCGATAGTTGTGATAATGGCTTGCAACAATCATTTTAATTAATTAATTTTTTGTTTAGATTTTTTAAATGATGTCCTTTGTCTAAAAAGCCCCAGGGTGTGAGCTGAGGGAAACTATCATTAATTAAAATATTCCAAACAACCCAAGGCCTCTTTTTATAGTAATAAAAAAGCAAAAGTAAGCTTTTGCTTGCTTTGACAAAGGAAAAGAAAAGTAACTTTTGAGGAAAAAAAAAAAATCACATGCCTGCTCCTTGATTTAGCCTAGCAAGTATATGTGAGATGAAGATCTATACTTGACTCCTAATTTAAGATTCTATACAGGACGCCATCAATAACTCTTTCAGGGCGGCCGAGGAATGATGTTGGATTTTGAGCTATTCAGCTCTCTTCATGGTCCTAGGCATCCCAAACACTCATGTGCCACCATCCTGACAGAGTTATAGATGCCCTGAATTAACCTTATAAAGATATACGAGTTCCTCAGTGACAAGGCTAGATGTGACATCTTGTAGCTTACCATTATCTGCTTTTTGTGAGTGTTACAACTGCACAAGCTTCTTCTAACAACTGCAGCTTACCCTTGCCAGAGCATATTCAAGATAGGTGCATTAATACTGGGCTTTCCATATAATGTTACATTTCCTCTAGGAAGGCCCCTTCACCATAGAAAGATTAATGGATAGATGCATTTTTTTTTTCTTTAAGCATGACCATGGCCCAGTTTGTCTAAAAAAGAAAAGAAAAAGAAACAGAGGTAGTAGATGCTTTCTTCAAAGCATACCTCAAGGGCCACCTCCTATATGAAGCTTTTGCTAAAACCCCAAATAATTGGACCGTCCCCTCAAAATGACTTTGAATTTACTTTTTACCCATTTTTATTTTATTTACCTATGTATTCCATGTTCCTTTTTTTCAGTAGAATGAAAAGTTGATTGAGGAAAGACCTATATATATTTTTTTTTCTTTTTTTTTAATCTGGCACAGCTTCTTATGCTTGAAAATGTTTTTTTAATTTTAGATTTGAATTTTCTGTGATATGTCATGTTCCACCTATACAATGTATCCACCTCAAAGGAAAATGTTTTGTTGTTGTTTTTTCTTTCCATGTTGTAATGGGACTGGGAATTTGAAGACCTTCCCTGCTTTGAAAGTAAACTCTGCCCCCAATAGGCTGACTGTAGTCACATGGAACCTGTGGTGGGAGGAGTTTGCTGAGGGGTAGAGCAGAGCCACAGGAAGCTGGGAATCAGAGTTGGAGAGACAGTAGCAGAGGATGCTCAGGCAAGGAGATAGAGAGTTTTGTGAGTAAATATTGATCTAATATTGGTTTGTGGGAAGGCTAAAGGATGCTGTGGTTCTCAGTGTTGTAATGGCTTGTTAACTTCTTTGCTGCTATGATAGAATCAGCTTACTGGTTTTGGGATTTGGTTTTCTGGTGTCTGAATGAATGCTTTGCTTCTGTCCTCTATATGGCGAGTTTGTTATATTGTGTGATCAAGTGCCATGCGGGAATTACAGTCATGGTCTTTATTGTGATCATGACTGTTGTAAATAACGCATTGGCACTAAACATGCATGTTAAGCATGTTTTAAATACTTGTTGAATTTAATCATTTATATATGTGTTGTATTAACATTCTTGTTCACATGTGCAGACACACACCCACAAGTTTAATACATGTATTGCATGTTCTCTGTCTTTTTATACCTAGTACCTCCCATCATTCTTTACACTTAGCAGGCACTTAGTAAATCCTTACTGAATCAGTTGATAAATGAATAGATATTAATTAACTATGAAGGGCCAGGCATTGTGTTAGGTACTGGGGATATGTAGATAAAAGTGAATAAAATGATCGCTGCTCTTAAGGATGTTCCGTTCTCAAGGGGAAAAGAAAAATAAAATGTATAAGTAAATATAAAATATGTTCAAAGTAAATGGAAGGTCATATTGGTAGTGACCTTAGAAGCTTGAGGGATTAGGAAAGAAGGAGGTAGCATTTAAGATGAACTTTAAAGAAGGTTTCTGTAAGGCAAAGGTGAGGAGGAAGTGATTCCAGGCATAGGGGACAGCCAGGTGATAGAATATTATGTATGAAGGACTACATTAAATTTGGAGTCAAATGATTTAATAACTGCCCTCTCTGTTCTCTCCACTATAAAATAACTCAAGTAAGAATGGGAGGAAAGAAAAAAATATATATATATGGCACCCCTTCTAAACTCACTCCCCCTTCATAGGCTAGGGTCCCCAGAATATGGCTGACTGCTATGTCCTTTAGTGTTCTAAATGTAATGCTGAGGAGATAGGACTGAGAGGATAGGTCTGTAGTACTGTTACTTATGGTACCCCAATAGTGTACTTCCCATTACCATTACTTAGCTATTGTAGAAACCACAGTCAACACAAAACAATTCCTCAGAAGTCGACGGCACATTCTCCCTTTGGACACACAAGATACCTAGGGAGAGTGAGTTCAAATTTGAAGTAAAAGATAGTGAGGCACCCATGTAGGGAATACAGATTGCCAAGAGATCTCTTGAAAGTCCTGGCACAGGCAGATCTTTTTTCCATTCTTAGAGATTTCATGAAATTCCCCTTAGCTTTATCTCTGTGATGGGATCTGAGAACTGGTGCCTTTTTATAGTCCATAGCTAGCACTTCTCTTTAAGATATGGGGTCACAATCCTCGTAGCTCCTGCCATCTTGCCTTGACTATCATTCAGCATCCATTTTTATCTGTATTATGTTTTTCCTTAGTATGTCTGTCTGTCTCTCTTTCTAGTTAGATGTGTTGTTTCCTACTGGGCCTGTAGCTTCAATCCTATGGTCAGGGGTGAGGGGGGAGATAACACACAATCTAGGCTCACTGTACCCCTCCCTTTCCTGTTTTCTTACATCAGTGGGAGGATTTGCCATCTCAATGCATTCTTGGGCCTAGAGTTCTCCACCATTGAACTAGTCTACTCTGAACTGAATAATCACCAAAGTTCCTTTTGATAGCAACTCCCCACCCCTACCCTATGCATTGTTAGATTTTTGTTTAGCGAAAGATGACATTCTCATCTTGGTCTAGATGAAAAAGTTCATACATATTTAGAGTATCACAGGTTTTAGAAAATATTGTTTAAGTATTTGAAACCAGAATCATATCTGTTGGTAGGTTGAAGTCAGAGTGTCCAACTTATTCCCTTATAATTGTATAAAGAAAGTCAAAGGACTCCTTAATTTTATCCACTGGTTATAGTTAATCTGTCTATTAATGACTTTCCTTTTCACAAAATTGATATATAAACTCTAAGGTGGTAGTTTATTTCAAAACTCCATTCAATCCATTTGAATGTTGTCTTCTGATTTAGTAGATCAATACATTTCAGACATGCATGTTTAAACATGGAAAATGATCCAGAAGTCCCCTAATTTTTCATTTCCATTCACTTATAATGGGAGATTTTGGAGTGTAAACACCATGACCCGAAGTTGCTGCGGTTTGTTCATTACTCACAGTTCAGTGTCAGCAGATGCTGTTTGGTGCTATTCTATAATTAAGATCTTGTTTGAAGATGGATGGGCAGGGAGATTTCAGGGTTAGCCAAATGCCAACAAGTACATGAAAAATAACTCTAGCTAAACGTGGTTATTGGACTCCCCTAATGCCAGGAACAGTATGATTCTGAGGTTCTGAATCTACACTTATTACTAGAAGATTGCCACCCATCGTTTCACCCATGGTTTTTACTGAACATACAGAACCATTGCCTCAGCAGCTGAGAGGCAAAAGTGCAGCTGCTGGAATAAATGTGACTGGCATCGTAGAATGAATATAATAAACTCAGAGAGAAAAGAGCAACTCCGCTAAGCCCCCATTCCCCTTGGTCACAGGGGTATTGCTTAAACACAACTGATTACCAAGCACCATGACTGAGCACACTCTGGCTCATTTTTCTGAGAAACTTTGGAACTCATTCCTCATTCTGTTGTTCTACAAAACTTGGAATGGAACATCTAAGACCAGAGGGGAATGGAAAGAGGAAAGAAGGAGTGAGGAGGGAAGAATCAGTCAACACAGTGATAAAGACATGTTTCCTTGAACTTGCTTACTAAGGTTCCTCTTTCCAGTTAATCATGTGGGAAATGCTTCAATACTGGTGAAGAATACAAGGTGATTTATGCTGTGAGAAATAGTGATTGGGTGTGAGATGGTATGTTGTGGTGTAGTGGAAAGAGACTTAGCCTATCCAGGACGACGGGATCAAATCACACTTCCATTGTATAGTAGTTTTGTGATCTAGGGAACACCATTTAATCTCTGAGTCCTCTAGTACTTCTAAAACTGTAAATCGAAAAGAAGGTGACAACTTGTATCAATAGGAGCAGTTTCATTACCCAGAAGGTTCCTATACCAGGAAAAATGCAAGATTAGTCTCTATGCCTTGTCCTAATATACATTAAAAAGTACTTTATTATGATAATAATAATTATGATAATAATAAATTTATATAAACTTTATTATGAGAGCTGCTCCTTTTGCCTGATGCCCATTGAATGGATGGACAGAAAATTGCAGAATTCTGGACCTGCAGTTGATACACTATAAACTTATTGGGCCCCAGGAATACAACTAGCAAGCTTCTAAATATAGTAAATTATTTTCCATTAACACTAGGGTCTTTTATATTTTGCTGGAAGAAAATGTGTGCTACATACAATAAGAGGGGAAGGACAAGGCTGGGGTAATGTCCCTGATGTCAGCATTTGGTTAAGGGATTTGGGTCCTTAAATAGAATGAGGGAGGAAATGGACCACAGTAACTCTTTGTATTACGCATGCAAAGAAAACTGAAATTAAGTTATTTATCAAGTCAGGATGTGAATGACAATTGCTAGAAGGGGTGTTGAAAAGGGCCCTATAAATGGTTCTCTGACTGAAGAAAGTTTAGTGTACCCTAAACATCTAGGAAGTCAGAAGTAATGACATATAATATAAAGAAATAATCTTTATTTTCTTTTGACTCTTTTTATCATGACTTTTAGCTTTATATAAATTTATCCTGTACCATAATAACAATAGCTCTCTTTAATATGACTTTTTTTAAGACTTCCAAAGTGTATTATCTCATTTACTCACCACAGTAGGCCTATGGGGGTAGATGATAGTGTTAGCATCATTTTAAGGAAGAAGAGGTTGATATTTTCCATGAATGGTTCACCTAGCTTTCACCTAGCAGATAAGATGAACTTAGGTTCATGGATTTAGACCTGGAAGAGACCTAATAAGCTATGTGGTCCAACTGCCTCATTTTATAGATGAGGAAACAAGTCGAGGAAGTCACTTGCTGAAGGTCCTATATGTAGTAAGTGTCAAAGGTGATAACAATAGCTGATAGCAAGCATTTACCTGGTATTCTAAGGTTTGCAAAACACCATACCTGTTGCCTCACTTCATTCAAAAAAACCAACCCTCTCTTGGTAAGTACGATTATAATCATGCCCACTGTAGAGATGAGAAAAATAAGGCAGATGAGGGGATCTGAACCCAAATCTTCTATTTTCTTAGATAAGGATCTTTTCACTGTACTGTGTTTTCTACTATCCTGTGCTAAACACAGATGTTTAAGGTGTAATTCATACCCAGGTATTCCTGACTCCAAATCTAGTCATTCATTCACTACAACATGTTTCCTATCTTAGCAAATCCACATTATGGATTTAGAGATGTAAGAGAATTTTGAGATCATGAAGTTCCATCCCTCTGATTTTACAACTCAGAACACTAATGTCCAGAGAAAATAAGAAATTCACTCAAATCATACAGGTAATAAGTAGCAGAACTGTGATTAAAACCCAGGCGTTCTGATTCCAAGTCCAATATTCTTTTCCCTGGATCATAATAACTAACTCTTAGGAACTACCATAGTCTCAGAGGGTTACATTTGTGTAGAGGGGGAAAAAAAGGCATCAAAGAAATTAGAAAAAGAGATTAATATTTGGGATCTGGTTTCTATTGCAAACCCCACGTAAAATCAAATCCTACTCTGATGCTTCATGATGCCATAGAAGTGATCCTTAAAGGCAATGACAGTGAATCAAAAACTCTGGCTGTAATTATCAATCTGAGAAAGGGTCCAGTATGGGTCCAATCACAAATCTATACATTTGTACTCCACGGACCAGCATTGCTAAATTGGGAGAGACAGCTTCACTTCTGGGTTCTCTCTGGGGCAGTCAATTTTTCTCCCCAAAATCTACTAAAACATTAGAAATTTCACAATCTGCATTGATGGATGGAGTTCACCCACATGGCTGAAAATACAATTTTATGAAGGAAGGACAATAAAATCTAATTATAAGGTAAGTACCTTAATTGGCCAGTATTTTATTATACTTCAGGTGAAATTCTGTTTTTCAGGTAGTTATTCATCGGCTACCTTTGGAAAACAAAGAAAAGCAGATGGTGCCCCAATTTTCTGCCTACCCCTATGCCAGAGGTTTCTTTTACTGTGTGCTTAGAGAGTACTTGAACTGAAAGGAGTTACTTTTCCCTGTTCTACAGTTTTTTCTACAGTTACTAATTCAAAGATGAATGGCTTTTTTGTCATGGGAGAGCCAGGAAAGTCAGTAGTAGACAGTACTAAATATGTCTAGATTTAGACCCAGGGCTTGCAAATGAGGGCAAAAAAATACCAATCATTTATAAGAAGAAAGATTTCTTATCAATGGTGGGGATGGAGAGGGGAAAGTAATGGAAACCTAAAGCTCATAAAAATGCTAATGATCATATCTTTTGCAAATGTTCTGGTTTAGTACAAAGTTTCTTTTCAATAACACTATCCAGCATGTGACTTTCTTTCTTCTGCTAATCTGTGAGTCTCAGTGAGAATTTAGAACAAATAAATCTATTTAAAAAAAAGATATTAGGAATTCCCTTCCAAGGATGATACTTAGCAAATGAGGTGATTTCTGGGACAAGATAACATTCCTTAGCTATTTGTAATGAAATCAGATGAACGTGTCTGGCCCACTTTCGCTTATTTCATACATCTATTATCTCAAGACCCAGAATCATGTGAGGGATGGTGAGAATGTTATGGGGAGAAATGGTTGCTCTGAAGGCTGTGAGATCATTTTTCATCCTTTGCTTGCAGCTCAGGTTCCTTGGAGCCATTCTTTAGAAACCAGACAGGAAAGACTGATTTTTTTTTTTTTTCTAATTGTGGGTCTGCTGTGACCCATACCCCCATCTGCAGGTAGGGGTCTGGATTTGTTTAGGGGAATAAACAGGGCTTTGTTCAGAAAGGCTAATGTATCCATTTACTAGTATCCTACAGTACTGATATTTACATGAAAACTGGCAGTACCTGTTACTTTGGTTAACTTACCATTAACTACATTGACTGAAGTCAAAAAACATGGCGCAAGGCAATCAAAGACCCATAATTAACTCTGCAGCAAGGTAAAGCCATGAGATAATTTATATAGATTCTTAGCAATAAGCCTTTCCCAAGATAACAAGAATTGTCTTGTTCTGTGTGATGTAAAGAGATTTACTAATTCACAATCAGCCTATTCTTTTTAAACATATCAAACCATAGGTAGGATCCCAAAACCAGAGTGTCCTATTCCATTTCTAAGCAATGGGGGTAAAGGGAAGCACCTCTTTGAAGAATAATGAAAGGCAGCTGTTTGAAAAAGTTTGACCTGCTTTTATCTGAGAGCCATAAAACAGGACCTGTCAGCTACAGTTTAAAAAGCAATGAAAATAAATGGGAAAGTCATAGTTATATGGCAGATTATGAGATCTATCTTATTGCAAAATTAATTGCTGAGTTATTTGAAATTCTATGCCCATATTTCTGCTCTTGGAAAACTTTTAAAAATGACTAGCTTGAAAATTGCATCGCAATGAAAATATATAGGTATGCATATAATATGTGTGTAGTAGATATATCGTGTGTATATATACACGCATATGTGTATATATGTACATATACACAGATATATAGGTATTTAATGAATTTAATGTATAGGCATTTAATAGGCATTAAATTTATGTCTTTATATGGAATGTACATTTAGAGTTATGTACTTTTATTTTTAATTCAATTCAATAATCATTCATTTTGTACTTAATATATGCCAGGAACGTGTTTTGTTTTCTTTAACTTACAATGTTTCGTCATTTCATCTTTCCTTATGCATTGTGACCCCTCCTCTCTTTTTTTGTCCCCACTTTGACCTCCATTCACTTTGTCCCTTATTATCTCTCTGTGCTGACTATACTCTCCTCCCCTCCCGATCTTGACTCCTTGACGAACCATCTCAACTATACATACCCTCTACTCTCAAATCCCTTGCCCACTTGTCTGACTGCCCATCACACCTTGCCAACTCTTGATACTGAATTTCTTCCAACATCTGCCTCCTTTGCTTCTATTCACACATTGCTGAACAAAGCTGGAAGAAATTCCAAAACTGTCTGGCTCTTCTACAAATTTATGTTACCTAATCTCACCTGGGTCTACAGTGCAACAAGGCAGATCTTCTAATTCCCCTTAATTGATTTACTATCCCTCTATCCATAGAAGTTATTCCAAATCTTCTCATCTCTTCTCAGGCTTTCATCTGCATCCTTTTCCCTACTACCTTAACTGGAGAAAGAATTCACCTTGTACTTCATGGGAAAAATAAACTATTCAAGGAGAGATCTTACTTCTCCCATCTCTTGGTACATTATTTTCTGTACTCTTTCATTTAAAGCACTTCTGCTTGAACAAATGAATATCCTATCTTGTTGCCTAGTAAAAGAGAACACATTGGTGGTGCCCTTTGGGTTATGGTTTTTGTGTAAAAGCTGATTTACAAAGTAGTGACTTTTCTAGAGAGGTAAAATGTGAAATGGAGATACCCAAGTTCTACACTTGCTAAACTGAACGTTCAAAAGTTAGGATATTTACTATGAGCCACAACAAAGACCCTGGAAGAGCAGTGACCAAAACACATATTAGTTATCATTATATAATTTACTAGAGTGTTAGATGGTATAGTAGCTAAAGTCAGGAAGACCAAAGTTTGAAGCTTGTCTCCTACACTTGCTACCTATGTGAAAAGCCACTTAACTTCTCAGCCATTTCCTCATCTATAAAATGGAGATAAATATAACAATGATGTTGAAAAGTTGTTGTAGGCATCAATTAAAAACACATGCAAAACCCTTTGCAAACCACAAAATGCTCTATAATTAGTAGCTATTATTATTAATACTATATTTTTCCTTGCTGTTAATCCTTGACCATTCACAAAATCTATAGGTCATGTCCTCTGTTATTTGATTGGTTCTTTGGATCCTTTGCCCTTTGGCTTCTTCTGGGGTAGAATATACATTTCAATCTTCTTCTGGAGTATGTTTTCTCTCATTGAAAGTAGCTATCCAACTTTCTAGAGTTTCACAAAGATCTATTTGTTTGATTTTCTAATTCTTCCTGTGTAATGTAATGGCCAAGCAATTGCAGCCTCAATGAGGAGAGGAGGCAGCTCTTTTCCCCTGAAATGTCACTCTGATCATTTTTGGACCTGTGCAAACCTGGCTTTGCAAGAAATAAGAATTTGTGTTGCTCACTGCGTGTCAATCAGCAGAAACAGTTCCTTGCTTTCTCTTTTGTTTGTCAATTAATAGCATATGGTTGCTTTCCCAACAGTCTCATTGTCACCCTTAGTGCAATTAAAGAAATTGAAAAGAGATCATTTTAAAGAGAAAGAAGGGAAAGTGTCTGAATTCTTTCCTCCTTTCCCTTGTCTCCTCCTGAAGATTACCTATTTGCTCCATCCCCGTCTTTTTTGTTATATGGGTTCTTTGTCTTAAGGCCTTTGACAACAATGTAGCAGGCTTACCTGAAGGGGATTAACCAACATTTTATATTATCCAAACTACTACTCCACTCCATTAATGTGGATAATTAAAAAACTCCCTGGATGTTATCATTGTGAGAACAGAACTTAAGACAAGAAGAAAGTACAAGAATCAAGAATATGAATCAGGAAGCCAAAAGGAAGAGGCTGGAGACCACGGGTTGGCATTAAAATATCAGAGAGCAAACGTCTATCTCCTGGAAATAGGGCTAAGAGGAACATCTGAGGCAAACCCACTCAATTAAGGCTTTGTACTAACACACCTGATTTCATCACATCCAGACTTCACAGGTAATTCTGTTTGGGGGCTAGAAGTTAGAAAAGTCAGGTCACCAAATAGTCAGTTTCCTCATCTGGAAAATGAGATATTAAAGAGGTTTTTTTTATTATAGATAATAAATTCTAAGGTGCCCAAATGACCCTCAATGTTCCTTTCAGTTTTAAGTCTATGATATTTATGAATATTGAACATATTTTAGCATCAGAAGGCAGAGATTTGACAAGAAAAATGGTCAGTTTAATTAAATTACTTATTAGTGTCTACTATGTGCCAGGCACAGTATGAACTGGAAAGAGAAAACCACACAAACAAAATAATTCCTTGCTTTCAGGGAGCTTTCTACTCCTCAGAGGGATAAGACATTTACTTAAGTATAATATAATTTGAGGAAGGAGAGATACCTAATAAATAAAAGTGTCAGGAAGGGATTTGCTAAAAGATTCTTATATGAAAACTAATATTTGGTAGGGACAAACAAGTGTGTAAGACATAAATGGCAACAGATAAAATGGATTAGCTTTGTATGGAAGCTGCTGTGAAGTCAGCGGGTTCAGAGATGCCAGTGGGGCCGCTAAATGTTACAGTGGATAGATTGCCAAGTCTGGAGTCAGGAAGACTCAACTTCTTGAGTTCAAATCTAGCCTCAGACACTTTATTACTGTGTTACCTTGGTGAAGTCATTTAACTTTGCCTCAGTTTCTTCATCTGTAAAATGAGCTGGGGAAGTAAATGGCAAAACACTCGAGGATTTTTGCCAAGAAAACCTCAAAAGGGATCATGAAGAGTTGGACATGACCAAAAGATGACTAAACAACAACTTACTTTCAGATCCTTGTCCTTCCAGATATGCTACTCATTTGGAATGGACCTGTCTCCAGTTTTTAATGTCTGATATGTATAAGATCGTATACTGAGATTTCCTTTCTCTCAAGTGACATTGTTTCTCCTCTCCACTACTTAGCTCATGTGAAGCACTTAGGATGAGATTAAGTCATCTTACTCTTTCATAACTTTATGTATATATACATATATATATATACACAAATATATATTTATATACACACACACATACACTAGGTGCCTGGCACAGTATACACACATATGTGTATATACGTACATATACACACACACACACACACACATATATAATGTTTATATGTATGTGTATGATGGATACAAACCAAAAATGGTATTCTAAAAGTATAGACCAGTGAAGTTGGACGTTTGGATTTCACTGACACTACTTTCAGCCCTGCGATGTTAATGAACTGTATGTTCCTTGAGATGAATTGTTTTTTGTTTTTAACCTTCTTTGTATTTCTAGCACTTAACAGAGTGCTTGACACATAACAGATGTTTAATAAATGCTTATAGACTGGTTGACTTGACTTCAATAAAATGTAAGCTTCTTGAGACCAAAGACTGTTTCATAGCAGAAATTGGCAAATAAATAGTGCTTAATAAATGCTGGGATTGATTAGTTGTATTTGTATACCCATTGAAGCATTTTTGGTTGCTGTTAACATCTGTATCAGTTTTTTTATTGAGATTCTTCTGTTCCAAATCCTTAGAAGCATATGGTTCTGAGGAGTGATTGGCTATGAACAATTTGCTTCCCTTTGTGAGTTTCTAAAGCTAGCATGCTCTAAAGTTGTTTGAGGGCTTCTCTGGATGTGTTAGATATCTCTGGATGACTGAATATATGCTCTGCTATTTGGAGGTCAGAAAGCCTTGATCTCTAGGAAGAAGAGGTGGGGTGGATATCAAGGATCACTAAGAGTACATTAGTTTCCACTACTTAAAAAGGCAAGCATGTGAGATGGAAGTGACTTTAATTCTTGCCCACTTGAGATACTTTTTAGTAAAATGATAAGAGGTTATTTAGGGTGGAGGTTAATGCTTGGGTGAAAAGTGACTCTACATAGCTTTATTTTTTTTTTAATTTTAATTTCAGTTATCTTTAACAAGTATTCTAAGACAATGATTTTACTACCTTGCTCATAGCTTTGGTGACTTTAGCAGCTAGAACAGTAAATGTGAAGGTTAATGCAATAATTGTCAGATGGGATAACATACATAAAACATCTTGCAAAACTTAAATCACTATATAAGTGTTAGATACGATCATCCTCATTGTCACCTTCATTATCATTAAGTGATCATAGTTGTATATGCTATCGCCACCCATAAGACTGTGAGATCTTTGGGAGCAGGTCCTGGTTTCGCATATGTTTGCATCTCCAGCACTTAGCACAGTGCCTGGTATATTGTAGGTGCCTGATTAATGTTTTTCAACTTGTTGACTATTAGTAATTGTTGTTCCCAGACCTTCTTTTCCATCAGAACAGTTTGCCTAGTTCTAACCTTCTTGGCTCAGAGCCAGAAGAACCCAGAAAAAAATTCTGCTAACTCATGATAGGCATTTTTGAGGAAAAGGATAGCAATCATAGAAAAATCCGGAAGCAGTAAAAATCATTGGAAAGTGTCTGAGAAGACATCTAGTCTACTTTCTACATGAATTAGAATATTCTCTACATTGTCCCTAACCAAGTATCACTCAGCATTTTCTTAAAGACTTTCCGTGAAGGGGAATCCATTACCATACCAGTTTAGGACTATAGGGTCTAGTCATCGGCTTTGGGTTCTTCCAGCAAGAAAGTTTTCTTGATCAAACAAGATAAGCAACTGTTCTACAAGTTGTCTAAGTCACTTAGCCAAATGCACTATCAGATGAATGACTTGAACTCAGGAATTACTGACTCAAAATCTGGCCCTCCATCCACTGCTATGTTGTCCCTTCTAAATCATTTGTTTGATATGTCTAATTGTTAGGGAAATTTCCTTAATGTCAACTCTAATTTCTTCTCTGAAACTTCCACTCATTGCTCCTAGTTCTTCAATCTAGGAATAAAAATAACCAATTCAAGTTTCACTTCTACTTGACAATTCAATTATTTGAAGTGATTGAGGGAAGTTAGATCTCATCGAACTCTTACTACTTCCCTGTTTATCTCAGTTATATTCTCATAAGTCTTCTTGAAAGGCTCATGGGTAGAATGATCAGGCAGTAGCATATTCTAAATAAATTTGACAAAATTAGCATCAAGACTGCCATCAGAAAGATGCTTGACCAGAAACAAATAAATAGGCCCCTCAGATAGGAAAAATAAGAGATAACCAATAATCCACATGATTTACTAGTAATCCTATGAGGTCAAGAGAACCAGGGGAATCGCTAACACTCTCTTCCCCCTACCGCCCACCCCCCCATTTGTAAACCTTCTGTGGAATTATTTTGGGAGAACATGGACAAGAGTCCCACTAGATCAGCGGTTCTCAACCTGTGGCCTGCGACACCTTTGGAGGTCAAATGACCCTTTCACAGGGGTTGCCTAAGACCATTGGAAAACACATATTTCCGATGGTCTTAGGAACCGAGACACCACTCCTCTATCCTTCTCCAGGAGGATCTGCCCACATGCATTTATGTCCAGATAGCCCACATAGGAGTATTAAAGGGTCTCAGCATTAGGAAGGTTGAGAACCATTGCACTAGATGGACCATTATTTCTTAGTTAGTAATCTACACTGATTGATAGAGTATCCATGAATCATCAAAGTGCCCTCAGTGGTTGTCTTCCACAGTTTTGCTTCCATAGATTCACTCAGCAAAATACAGGTATAGCTTAAATGCCATTCAATGAGGCTTAAGAGATGAGGCTAATTGTACTTTAAAAATCCTCCTTGTTTGGAAGGTGAGGGAAAGTTAATTAAACATTTAGGCCCATTTGTTTAACGATAGGTGTGTTTATGCTACAGCTGGCTAGCCCATTGTTCCATGTGTACTTTCTTTGCATCCCTAAGTCAATGCATCTGTTAGTCTAAAGCCGATAATTTACCTGCTGTCGTTAATGCACTGAGAGGTCACATAAACATTGTGTGAAGTGTGCTCCCAGAGAAAGCTTATCCTTCCTGCAGTATGTTGTGGTAGAAGAGGGGCTTGTAAGAGCATACTTACATTTCATGCAGCATCTGCTATTCACCCCAAGTGGCCACAGGATGCCACAATATAAGGAAGCATGCTGCTGTATTAGAAAGTTATTTATGGATTCTATCTAGGGTTTCCACCAGTAAACATCTCCTATTGCAGTGAAAAAGACAGAATTCCATTTCCTGTGTGAAATAGATTTTTGGTGAATTTCCTTTGGTCTGGAATCCACCATTTTATCAGAATTGAATTTTGTCACTATTCACAAGCAAGTGAGAGCTTTGGGGTAACGGTAACTGATTTTGTTGTCTATGGTTGTTTTTTTTTTTTAACAGAGCAAATGAAAGGGTTGATGAGTGATCATTTTGGAGTTGGTGCTGACTCTTGCAACATGTCTTTTGAGGCTGGAAAAGCTAAACTACTGAGGAGGCATTTCTCAAGTGGAGACTAGAAACTTTAACCATATGCAGACTTGTTGGCTTTCTACTGCAAGGTGAATCAATCTGTCCAGAGCAAAAGTTGTCATTGGCTTTTCATCAATCTCATCACTGAACAAGGCAGCATGGCACCAGAGAAAGAATGTGGCATTTATAGTCAGAGGACTTGGGTTCAAATCCTGGTCTGGTACAATTTGACTGTGTGATTTTCGGTACTGTACTCAGTTTCACTGGATGTCAGTATCTTCATCTGTAAAAAAAAGCTGTAAGTGACCTGTGAAGTCCCTTCTATATCTGAATCTATCATTCTATGGTCATTTTAAGCACAAAGGAACATTAATTGCCTAACTCCTTAATGCCATATTGATAAGCCCTATCTATACTTGTGAAGGGACTTATAGTCTTCTGTTTATCAAACTTCTTAACCTTATTTTTTAGGCCCACTAAACTCTGTTCCATGATACTTTACTTGATACTGTTCCCTTTCTTGTATTGTACATGTCAGGTCTTCTTTCCTGTTCATTGTTCCTGCTGTCACTTCCCATTCTACAGTTATGGCTTGCCACTGGTAATGACTAGATTGGAGTCTCCATCCTCAGCATCCTATTTGCCTGTATCTCCATGTATTTATTTACCTCCCTTCCTTGAAAAACCCAATCTGGGACCACATCCTCCATAATGACTTTCCTGATTTCCTCAAAGGAAAATTATTTTTCTATCCCTCCTTAAATTCTGCCTTCAAGCTAATCTCATTCACCTTCCTATTATCATAATTTGTTAAAATGCCTTCCTCATATTAGATTATAAAGTCCTTAACAGTATGGTCTGCAATGTGTCTATCCTTATACCTCTTGTGCCTAGTACAGTACTTTGTACATAGTAAGCATTTGGGAAATGTTCAATCAATCTATTTGGAGAAATGAATTGATCATGTGAGCTACTTGAAAGCATAATGGAATTTATGTGAGATTTCAGAACATTTTGTTTAACTCCCAGTTCTTCCCCTATGACTTACGTGGGCAGGTCATTCATCCTATTTGGGTATCAGTTTCTTTATTTATAAAATGAAATTATAAAAAGCATAAGTCTACATATGAGAAGAAACTTCCCCCATCTTCTTTGTAGAAGTGGGTGATACAAGGGTGTGGGATGTTAGTTAGATAGATAGATAGACAGATAAGATAGATAGATATACATATACATATAGATAGATATCAATACATGCATATACGTATATAACTTTTCCAACATATTGATTATTTTTGCTGATTATTTTTCTTCTTTTACGTTAAACAAAATATTCTCTGCTATGCAGGATGACTCTTTGTGGTAGGGGAAAGGAAATGGAGGATAATTAGGTAAAATAAAAAAAAATAAGAAAACAATTTTAAAATTGAAACATAAGTGTGAAAGTCTACTTTTTTAAAACATATACTCCCTAGAACACTTTTATTTAGAGGCAATTTCAGTAAAGTGACTTGACCAGGGTCATACATGTAGTAAATGCCTGAAGTCACATTTGAACTAAGGTCATGCTGACTCCAGGGCCAATGCTCTATCCACTGAACCACCTGAGTCACTAGCATACTTTTAAAATCAAGAATGTGCATTGTTCGCCATAGAGAATCACTAGAAGCACTTTCATTCTCCCAACTATTAGTTGACAGGTTTCTATAAATGATAGCTATACCAAAAAGGTAAAAACATCAGAAAAGAGGAGACAGAATTATGCCTGTTGACAGATGAAAAGTTATAGTAGTGAAGAAACTATTTGAGACATCTTGTCAAAATTTCCCCACTTTAAGTCTACCCTCTAAGGTCTGATACCTTTCTGAACTAGTCATTGAGCACTAATGATAACCAGTGAAGAATCTATATGAGATGATTGCTATGACAGGATGTGATTTACTTAATGCAGACATGGTTTTCATATGATATAATTTGTGGCAGCAACAATCATATGTATGTGTTCCTAATACCACTAGACTCAGACTCAGAATGTCTAACCCAAATCAATTGAAATTGAATTGAGCAGTGTCAGGGTTCCGCAGCCCTGCCCTAAGGTTTGTCAGCATTCGGCAGCCCTGCCCTAAGGGGCAGAAGGTACTTACCTTTTCAATGGAGACGATGCTGGTGTTTTCTCCTTAATGAAAGTAATGCCAGAGGATAGATGTTTTTAAGAGGGTTTATTAAAGTTACGCCCAGGAAGCATTTCTGCAGGACTCTAAGGCAGCCCACCCCTCCAAGGCTTGGATCCTTTTATCTGCTCCAGATCTACACACCACACATGACAGAGCCCAGCTGAGCAGGATTAAGAGAGGGGAGGTAAATTGTAATTACAATGGCATGAAGACCCCAAGGTGTGGAGATATCAATCAGGAATCTCACGCATCCCAAGCAAGAAAGTTCTGAGCAAGGCAACATCCCCTGGCCAGGGACTCACAATATGTTCTAACCTCCAAGTGACCCAACTCATTCCCGGGCCTCAAACACATCCCTGTGTCTCAACATTACCATTTGCAATCTGGCACTATTTTGTGACCCTTACAGGGCAGCTTTTCTTACTTTTCTTTAGCTCTCCATCATTTGGGTTATGTATTTCTTACCATAGGGGTATGTTTTATTGCTCCCATCTATTGACATTAAAGAATTGATATTCCGCCAAAGAAATGACTAAAAGTGGTAGTCCTTAAGAGCATACTTTAGTAATCACTAGGGATATTGCAGGGGCTATTAATGCAAGGTGGTTAAATATTTCAAGGAATTATTCAGGTCCAGATTGAAACAAGATCAGTAGTACCAAAACTCAAAGGAAAGTGCATTTGAAAATTAGAAACAACACCAGGAGCTAGCAAACTACTTGAATTGGGCTTCAAAAAGTCTAGTTCATTCTCAGAAAATAAGAAAAGACCTTTAGAGGGACCTAGCAGCTGGAGGAGTTTTTTATTAATTTATCTACACTATGACATAAGTTTCTTGAATTTGCAGGATAAGTGAGAGGACCAGAAATAACAACAACAACAACAAAACAACTGTTCACTGCTTCTATAAAGAAAATAAACTTGCCATGGTAAAGATAATATGAAACTGGAATATTGAAGTTTAGAGAAAGGTCATTTTTGCTGATGACACTCATTTTCATTTAACAATATACAAAACCCATCATAAGGAGGAGTTCTGGTGAGCATGTAAGATCTGTACGTCTTCATCAGACTAAAACTATCTATGTCTAAAATTGTTAGGAGGCTATTTACTCAGTCCTTGAAGCCTTGTCTTAAATGATAACTTCTGATCATTTATTGCAGAATTCTAAGAGGTAGCTGTGGGAATAGGGAGAAGGGGAAATTTATAAGAGATTCTGTGAGGGTAGAAATGACTAGATTTAAAATAATATAATAAAAGGTAGCATTTATAGCCTTTAATAGTTTGTAAGTAATTTGCATGCTTTATCTTATTTGATCTTCACAGCAACCCTCAGAAGGATTGCTGTTATTATTCCCATTTCATTGATGAGTTAAAAGATGTGAAGTGACTTGTGTGGGGTCATAAAGCTGAGTAAGTGTTTGAAGTAGGATTTGAACTTAGGTCTCCCCATCTTCAAGTCAAATAGAGCACGAGTCCTGAAGTCAGGAGGACCTGATTTCAAATTCAGCCTCAGAATTTGCCACTTACTAACCGTGTAATCTTGGTCAAGTCACTTAACCCCACTTGGCCTGCCTTTACCCCTCCAAAAAATAATTTCTAGCCACTGTGTTACTAAGTTAGCATAACATAGTGCAATAGATAGACTACTTAACTTGCCATAAGGAAGACCTGAGTCTAAACCTGCCTCAGATACTGATGCTATAGTGGCCCTCACACCAGTGTCAGTGTAACAACAATGCTACTTGCAGCTGCTGTGGAGGTGTAAGAGCAATAACATTAGCACACAGGATGGCTGCTAGCACAGGTTCTCTGATCTGCTTTTTTAAAGGAAAGAAACTCAAAAGGGGTCAGCAATCTTATTTTAATCAAACATATATATCACTTACTTAGTTTAGGGGAAAAATTCAGCACCCAGAACTTCAGAGAAAATGCAAACAGAAATCGCAAGCAGAAATAATAGCATAAAGACCAACAGACAGGGCTTCTAACCATCTGACCAAATAATACATACATCACAGATCAACAAACAGATCCAACTGTGTGACCATTACATGCATACATGGTTAACAGAGGGAGAAGCACCAACATCTGGGTTTTCAAAGCCAGGGGCCTCCTTAATGGCTACCCAGAGTCTCATCTGGCCAAATCATATGAACACTCTTCCAATGAGTGAGCCCCAAAGCAAAATGCTAACCTCAGAGAGTGTGTTTGTATGTGTGTACACACACACACACACACACACACACACACACACACACACACACACACACACACACACTTCTTCAGGGTCAGAGGGCATTACCCTCCTGACCCACTGCCTAATTACAAAGTAACAAAAGGTGTGGACATTCCTGAAAAAACAAGCTTCCCCCAATCAAGCTTCTCTTGTTGGGCTCCACGTGAGGCCTCTGGGTGGAGAAGATCTTCAACTCCCATTAACTTTAAAATTAGTACCAATAACAGCTAGTGTTTGTGTACATTTTAAAGTTTGAAGATTATTTTACATATCTTACATGATTCTCACTGTGCTGGAATGTAGATGCTATACTTACTTCCATTTAAAGAGGAAAAAAACCGAAACAGACAGAGGTCAAATGATTTGCCCAGTTCTTTGGTGATGGGCTGTTATTGTTATTGACACAGTGATAAATATGGGGTGAGTACAAGATAAGATGAAAGCTCACATATCAGAGCTCGGTCAGTTCCTGGGTTGTACAGGTGTTCCAGGAAGATTAGTACATCTCGTGTGAGGGCTTGCTGAGCCCTTTCCAGGGCTGCTCATCCAGCTTGGGTGCCCACCTTCACCCAACTCTCATCTGTGACTCCAAGAAGGTAGATATGGCACGGGTCTGTATGCAATGTTCATCAGTCTGAGCGAGGACTTTGACACTACTGCCAGTTGAGAGGGTTTGTGAAAGTTCATTTGGTTGCCAGGTGAAGTTAATCAATATTTTACTATGTGCTTGCTCCCATGTTTTTTCGCATGATGTTTTCAGGGATGTTTTCAGATGACTTCAATGAGAAATAAAATGGCGTGAGGTCAGCTGCCACACTAATACTAAATTATTTAACTTGAAGAGGTTACAAGCCAAGCCTAAAGAGGAAGAAGGGTTGATTCATGATGTTTTTTGTTTGTTTGTTTTGTTGTTCACAAATGATTGTTCATTCAATTCAGCCTCTGAGGTTGAGATGCAACAAAGTAGGGATTTATTCTCTGCAGCTTGTGCTAATTTTGGTCTGACAACACCAAGAAAACAGAGGTTCTATACCAACCAGCACCACATTGAATAGTCAATTATAGTAAATGGAGAAAATCTGAATGTTGTGAATAAGTTCACTTACCTTGGCAGTATACTTTCTAGGGATGTACACACAGATGATGAGGTTGATGCCCACATTGCCAGAACTAGCTTAATGTTTGAGAGGCTTTGAAAGTGTAGGAGAGAGGAGATATTAGGCTGCCACAGGGCAATAGTGCTGACCTAATTGTTGTATGCCTGGGAAACCTGAGCAGTATATAGTTGTCACGGCAGAAAACTGAATTGCTTCCATTTAAACTGTCTTAGGAACATTCTGTAGATCAACTGGGAAGATAATGTACTGGGCACTGAAGTCCTTTCTCAGGATGAACCGCCAAGTGTTCAAACTCTACCGCAGAGAGCTCAACTCTGATGGGCTGGTCATATTATAACATGCCAAATGTACATTTACCTAACAACTATTTTATGGGGAACTCTCATAATGCAGGTGCTCCCATGATAGAAGAAATGATTGTGGGGGGTGTGGAGCTAAGATGGTAGAAAGGAAGCAATAGCTTTTCCAAGCTCCTCCAAGAATTCTGTTGCTAAAAGCTAAAAAGTGAACTGATTTAAGAGTGATAGAACCCATTGGGAGGCAGAGCGTGGCAGATTCTCATCCCAGGAAAGTACCTACTTGGGTCTGAGCAGGGAGAACGCAGGGCACACAAGAGCTACACCAGCACGGATATGAGAGCAGAGTACAACAGACTGAGAAGAAGCCCCATCCAACCAGCAGACACTCACTCCAAGGGTGATTTGCAGCTGTCTTACCACAGGACAGAGGATCTTTGGAGCTGCATAAGAGAAAATGCAGGGCCTACAGCAGGGGCAGCAGCTTCTCCTTGGGCTACCAGCCTGCAGCCTGGATGTTTAAAAATTACATACTCGAATTTTCAGAAGTCAAGATGGGGGAATAAAATTTAGTTGCTTTGATCCCTCCTCCCTGACCCAGAAAAGTCTGGAGTTAAATGCCCCACCCAGAGTAAAACCCTGAATTAGTGGAAACAGCTTCAGGCTTGGGTGTCACTGAGAAAAGGGGAAGGGAGACAGTATGGAGTCTAAGCCCAGGAGGGTGGAGCCAGCAAATACTAACAACAAAAGCCCAGGTGTGCTTTAGCACCACCTGGCCAATCAGCAAATTGCAGCCCTGCCCTGCTGCTGGCTTCCTGATACTGAGCCTGCAGGAGCTGGAGTCCAGAGTCACAGAGGTGGAAACCTGAAGGAGCCAGACCACCATGGTGGGGGAGGTGAGGGAGGAGAGAAAATTTGAAAACTCAGGGGATTGTGGAACTGAATCTTGTAAACTAAAAGTAAATCAATTAAAAAAAAAAGAAGTGATTAAAGGACACCCTCAAGATCTCTCTGAACAACTTTGCAATCAATTGTAAGACCTAGGAGATATTGAGACAGGACTGCCCAGCATGGTGGGCCCACATCAAAAAAGGCACTCTGCTCTATGAGCTAAGAAGATTTGCATTATTTCAAAAGAAACATGAGATGCACAAACTGTGAGACACTCTCCACTCCAGATCCCCAACCTCTGATGGAGCCTTCTGAACTCATATTGATCTGATCAGCCACAGCTGACCACACTTTACCTTGACTTGACATGTCAACCAACCAATAGGTCAGTTTCAAGGGTAGAATCCTAGGTTTCTGTTGGGAAAAGATGGCCATAATGGGAGAAAGGGAACGGAACAGATATTTATTATGCACCTACCTTATACCAGGCATTGAGCTGCGCTATGGAGGTGGTTGGGAAATAATAAAAAGTGAGAACAATTAATGCCAGAGATGCTGTGGGGAAGCAAGGCATATTTTGATGATCTGTTGGTAAATCTGTGAAGTGATACAACTGTTCTAGATCTCATTTTAAAATAATTTAAGAAAGTTGCCAAACTGTCCAACCAGAAGAATTTCTCTTTGATCCTAGAGATAATACAGACTCATTGGAACTTGCTGAGTAGGGTAGGGTGACATGAAGAGAAGTGTATTATAGGAAAAGTACCTTGTCATATGTGTGCATCAAGGACTGTGCTGTAGTCAGAGGTGAAGCAGGGAGACCAACTGGGAGGTTGCTGAGAGAGTCTAGGAGAGGAATGGTGAGACCTAAAGTGGTCACTGTATGAAAAGAGAAAAGGAGACATATGCAAAAAATGAAGTTTGAATTCAATGATGGGGTTGGGAATCAGATTGCACGGAGTTTAGGAGAGAGAAAAAACAATAAGTAGGGATAAATCAATCAATAAACCAATCAAAAAGTATTTATTAAGTTCATAGTTTGTACCAGGAATGGTGGTAGATTCTGGGTGTCTAAAGACAAAACTGGAGCATTCCCTGATCCCAGATTACATCTTATCAGAGGAGACAAAAACTTCCATGTAAAAGTATGTACCAGAGAGATATGAAGTAGATATAGGGAATTGTTTTTTTTTTTTTTTTTGGAAGGAAGCACTCTTGCAGCTAAGGAGAATCAGGAAAGACCTCCTGTAGGAGGTGGCTCTTGAGCTGTTTTAAAGGAAACTAAAGCAGAAGGAAGTCTGTAATGTATTCCAGACATGGTCTGATTCAAGAACTGCATTAATAATAATTGAATTTGTGAATCTGCCTAAGTACTCACACATTTAAAATCCTTAATTCTCCTTTTTTGTGTCAATAAGATGAAAGATTTGGAATTGAAAAGGATATTTCTAAGAAGTCATCTAGTCCTAGGGTCAAGTCAAGTAAAAAAGTCAATAAGCATTTATTATTACTTATTTTAAAAGCATATATTGTGTTCCAGACACTGTGGGAAGAGCTGGGAATATAAATTTAAACAGAAAGATAATTCCTATCCTCAAAGAGCTTACATTCTAACAAGGGGAAGAAAAAAATAAATAAACAAAATACCTGAAAAGAAGTGAGGGAATGGTTGAGATGGGGTACCATACAGGGACATGGTGGAAATCCTGGTGTCAGAAGTGTAACCTGGAGAGGAATAAAGAATGGCTGGCCTGGGAATCTTACTTAAAAGTAGCGTTCTTTAAAAAAGGAAAAAAAAAAGAGTATCAGAGATCAGTATCTGGCCTCAGACATGTACGAGCTATGTGGCCCTCAGTAAGCCATGTAACACTTTTTGCCTCAGTTTCCTCCTTTGTAAAATGAGCTGGAAAAGTACTTATTGTTTTTTCTCTCTCCTAAACTCCGTGCAATCTGATTTCCAACCCCATCATTGAATTCAAACTTCATTTTTTTGCATATGTCTCCTTTTCTCTTTTCATACAGTGACCACTTTAGGTCTCACCATTCCTCTCCTAGACTATCTCAGCAACCTCCCAGTTGGTCTCCCTGCTTCACCTCTGACTACAGCACAGTCCTTGATGCACAAACAACCCCAAAACAACCAAAAACCACCTGGTCAATTATAACAAGAAGCGAAGTAAATGCTTCCATTGTAGAAAACGAAACAAAACAAAACAGGGGTGAGATGAACTTCCAGGGTGAGGAGGTTCCTACAGAATGGTGCATAAAGTCTTGAAGGTCAGGAGTACAGTCTGGAGAGAAATGAAGGGGCCACAGATTGAGCACTGGAAGGAATCTCAGAGATCATCAAGTCAGGGCAATGACACAGATTTGGGAATCTGAGTAAGGAATAGCAAGGAGAGTTTGGCCAAATGCAAAGTGCATGAAAAGGAATATGGAAGAAAGGTAAATTGGAGCTTTATTGTAAAGAGCTTTGAATGCCAAGTCAGATAGGAGTTTATAGTTGATCCCAGCCGCGGTAGTCCCTGGAGCGCATTGAGTGGGGAAAGATAAATAAAACAATAAGGAATAATGGCTCTTATTAAATAAAATGAGTTAATAATAAGGGGCAAAGTAGACACCAAGGAACACTATGATTAGAGAAACCCACAAAACCACTTTTAAATATGACTTTTAATAGATATTGTTTTAAAGAACAGACGATTCTGCTTTTGACAGCTTGCCATTCTGGTGTTTATCTTTGCATCCCCATTATCTAAGACACAGTAGACAATTCACAAATGTTTCTTGACATGAGTTGACAAGTTAAGTTACACGAGTTTCTGGAAAGGCCCAAAACCCCAGAGAACAGTTATACCCACTTGGGGCTCACAGGTTGAATACAGGGCAGTTAAATTTTCTACCTTTGTTTAAGGCACAAATGTGTCTTGTCCCAATTCTGGCTATTGTCAAAGCATCTGATTCTTGTAGTTTTTAAACTGCATCCACATAGGACATCTTATCTGAGGGCTTACATCCTTATGTCTTTATGGAATACTATAGATAAATTATAACTGTCCCTCACATGCCTTTAATGCTTTGACCAAGCAGACTGAGAAAAAAAAAATTTCTTTAGGTTCATGGTACTGCCTCCCAAAGAAGGGTATCTTTTCTATACCCACTGTCTCAGCTACAGTATCATTCCCAACCACATCTCAAAACCTTCCTGATTTGGGAATTCTTGGTAAATTCTTGGATGGTAATCCCTCATGTGGCTTTTGAGCATAATAGTACATTTTCTTTGGACAATTCTCATTACCATTAGGGACATTTGTTTTGACAGTAGAGGAGGAAAAAAAGGTCTTGGTTGTTCTTTGGACTTTCTCAGTAGATTAAGGGTGTTTATGAATCACAGCTTGTCTGATTTTTGGGGGGGGTCAGGAGGCAATGGGGAGAAAAAAGTTTGAGTGGCCAGACCCAGAAAGGGAACACTCAGGGAGGAAATTTCTTCAAACAAAGCAGGTCTACCTTTTATAGCCTTAAGAGAATTGTCTAGAACAAGAGAGGTTAGGTGATTCCCCCAGTGATGTTATGTGTCAGAAGCAGGGTATAGAACCTTGTTCTTCCTGTTTTGTGGGTTTTGTGTTTTTTTTTTTAACTTGTAATCCTTTGGATTTGATGTATGATTCTAGGGCTTTCAGAAATAGTCCTTAGCAATCAAGTTCCTTTTTTTTCTGTGTGTGTGTGTGTGTGTGTGTGTGTGTGTGCATCCACAGATGTTTCAATATTCTTCTTCCTTTCCATTGAACCTTTTCTCCCAGAAGATATTCAAGAAAAGGGTAATAACAACTGGCTTAGTTTCCCAAGAACTTGCCAGCTTTTTTTTTTTTTAAGTTATGTGATAGTCTTAGGCTACAATCACTTCCATATGTCCTATCACGGGAACTAAGGGGAATAAGTGCCAATCCCAGTTGCCTTATCTTAATATTCAGTGAGCCCAGGAGGTTACAGACAAATTTGCTTTAGATGCAGGCACTATCATACATCACAGAAATTTCCCAGCTACTTCATCACACTCTTTTCGAGTTATGGTACTGAGGAGGTCTAGAACAGATGGTTCATACTGTATTCTGAGTAGGCTTAAGGAAAAATCCATCAGTAACCACCACTGGAAACCAAGTCCAATTCCTAGCCACTGGAACCTTCAGCTTGGTTATATTTACTGTTTTAGATAGACAATCTATTACCTTTCACTAGTTCATACTGATTTTTATTTGCAAGTTTCAGTTCTAATCTGCAAGGGGGAACAGTAGCATCTATAGTCTGTTGCCTCTAATGTTTCCCTCCTCCATCCACCCCCATTCCATATTAGCAGGATAACTTATTTACCTTCTATAGCTTAAACAGCATTACCTCAGTTAAAATTATAGTCATGATTCTCTTTTGCTTATGCAGGATCCACATGAAGGAAAGTAAACAAAGCTGAGAAAATAGTATCTATCACGTGGATGACAATACAATAAGATTATTTTTCGATGAGGTCAGATTCAATGCTTTTTTTTACTGATAACTACATTTGTGAAGCTAACCTCTAATTCACAGATCTAAAATCTTTAATTTGAATGGCTGAACAAATTGTGGTACATGACTGTAATGGAATACTATTGTGCTATAAGAAATGATGAGCAGGCAGATTTCAGAAAAACCTGAAAAGATTTACATGAACTGAACCTTAGTGAAGTAAGCAGAACCAGAACATGGTACACAGCAACAGCAACATTTGGTTATAATTAACTATGATACACTTAGGTCTTCTTAGCAATACAATGATCGAAGACAATTCCAAAAGACTGGTGACAGAAAATGCTTTCCATATCCAGAGAAAGAACTATGGAGTCTGAATGCATATGAAGCATACAATTTTCACTTTTGTGTGTGTGTTTTGTTTATTTTTTCTCTCTCATGGTTTTTCCCTTTTGTTCTGATTCTTCTTTCACGGCATGATTAGTGTAGAAATATGTTCAACACAATTTTACCTGTATAATCTAGATCAGTTTGCTTGCTGTCTTGGGGAGGGGAGAAAGGAAGGCAGGGAGTAAGGGAGGGAGGGAGAAAAATTTGGAACTCAGAATTTAACAAAAAATGAATATCGAAAACTATGTTTACACGTAATTGGAAAAATATTAAGGGAAAAATAAAATCCTTCATTGTCTCCCATAGAAAGGATGGGAGATTTAGAATTATAATGGACTTAGTGAGCCATCATATAGATCATAAAGTCTAGGGCAAACATTTTGAATTAAAGAAAATCTCAGAGGTGATTGAGGCTAACCCCATCATTTTGTGGATGATGAGACAGGATCTTTAAAATGCTTATTAATCATCTATTAAATGATCTATTATTAAAAGTGAGATCAGATACATAAAATGATCTACCCAGGATGATATAGATAGCCTAGTGTCAGAGAAGGATTTGAAGTCATATCTTCTACATTCTAGAGCCAGTATGTTTTCCAGTATACTACACTACCTCTCCGTCTCAGGGTGTCAAAGGTTGTAGTTTCCAGCTTTAATAAAAAAAAAAAAATATGTGTGTATATGTGTGTGTATGTATTTATATATATATGTATATGTGTGTGTGTGTGTGTGTGTGTGTGTGTGTGTGTACATCCTCTCAGTCTTTTTCACTCTTCTCCCCATGGTGAAAGGAATTGTGTACCAGTATTTACTGTGTTACAAAATGCTCATCTTTCTATTCATAAGGCTGTAAAATGAATTTCACTTTGCAAAAGATGTCATAAACTCATTTTGTAGCTTGTATCTGATTTAAATTAGCACCTTTACATAATTATTAGGAGCAGAGACACACATTCTCTGCCTTGCCATATGGAACAAATACACAGCTTTAATGTTAGAGGCTACGGCAAGGTATTCTAGTTTCAAATAAATACTACCAAAAGCTGTTCATAAGAAAATGCACAGCTTCCCTGAAGAAAAAGCAAACAAGTCAAGTTCATTTTTAATGAGCTTGAGTCTTTCCTTGAGCTCCATGCTTCCTGGCTGAGAAAGAAAAAGAACCTCCTTTCTCCTCCCAACTATATTAATTCATAAACTCGGTTTATAGTTTGTTACCTTGGCTTTCTATCTGCTTTGGAAATCAAAGTGCTTTCCATCTCTGGTCTTTATTGTTGGATCCCAGTTATTTTACCTTGCACTATGATGTTTATAGTAAACATCTCTGGTCAATAGTAGATTCAAATGAACACAGCAGCTGCCTATTGACCACAGGATCATGAGTAGTGGGTATTGAGAGTAGAGTGGCGGAAATAATTCTCCATTTTGTTTAACAATGATATAGGTTTGTTCTTGGAGGTAGGAAGACCTATGTTCCAGTCACACTTCTAAGATATACCGGGTGTATTGTCAAGGATGTTACATCCTTCAATGCCTCAGGTAACTCTCTAGAATTTTGAATTGTATGAAACAATGAGGTGAATTTCCTTACTCTGTGTCCTTTTCCCCTATACTGATGAAATCATAGCACTACATACACACAGAGAAACAAATTCAGTCTTAGCATCCCATGAACACACACACACACACACACACACACATACGCCTTGCTTATGAAAGAGTCCCTAAGAAATTGACTGGCAGGAATCAAGTCTTATATTTTCCTCCACAATGCCCAGAAAAATATTATACATGAAGTATTATCTCAGTAAATAAGTATTCGTGATAATGACTTCATGAATGTTGAATAAATTGTTTCCTTAACTGTAGAAAATAAGCATAGAGAGTACAGTTTGACTATAATGTTAACAGAAGTCATAGAGAAGTCTGATTACTATTTGATTAGATCCCTACAGTGTGGCATGGTGCTTGATATAAGGTTGGCATTTAATAATTGCTTATTAATTGAATAGTTGATGCTTTAGGAATATATGTCATCTTCATCACATAATCGGAATCAGAAAAACACAATCAAACCCTACCTTAATAAGAGTCCTCCTCCACAACGCACCTAGCAATTTTTTTTGATGACACTTTTTTTTTTTTTTTTGCTGGAGTGGGACTTCCCCTTCCTGCCACACAAAGCAGCCTGTTCTACTTTGCGACAGTGTTAATTGTTAGGCAGCTTTTCTGGACAGCAAGGCTAGATGCTATCCAGGTATAAAGATAGATTTTGCATGTTTCAACTGCTGCTCCTGATTCTGTCCTCTGGGGCCAAACAGAACAAACCTAATCCTTTTTCTTCATGAGAGCCCTTAAAAAAACTTGGAGACATCTATCAGCATGCTGTCTCTGAGTATTCTCTTCTCCAGACCCAATATGTCCATATTCATTAATTAATCCTACTCAGACATGCTTCCAGTACCACCATAGATCACAACTCGCTGATGTCTTGGTGAGATGAGGGATTTAGAAAAGCATCGGTTTTATGCTGGACAGGGCCTCTGAGGTTATATGGTCCAACCCTGTCTTTTTACAGATGAGGAAACAAAGACTAATGGACTTGCCCAAGGGTACATGTGTGAGTAAGCATCAAAAGTAGGATTTGAACCCAGGATAGCATCTTTACAAGTTCCTATGGATCAAAAAAAAAAAAAAAAAAGAAAGAAAAAATATCACCCTGAAGCTCACCTGTAAACAACCTCAAAGTTCAGACTTAGTTCAGCTGGAACCTGGATGACAGATGAACATTCTATCATAGGGACTGCACTGACAGTCTTTAAGTTTGGAGGACTTGTCAGAACTTGTATTGTACTTGCACAGCCTTGGAAAAACAAGTCTCCCTTCCATACCGTGAGGGAGTATCAGAAGAGGACATTTAGCACTCAGTGTTGTGAGTAGGAGAGTCAAAACAACTTGTCATCAATGGCTCAATTTATATCATCTTGGATTTTTATTCATGCTTTCCATGACTCACAAACTTGATATTCTGTTTAACTTTCTTTCCCGAGACAATAGCTTTATCTCTAGCCTGATTCCTCTCAGAGAGAGCTTCCTGACTTCAGACAACAACCTCAGAAATCGTGTCTCAGTAGCATCCAACACCTGGCCTAAATACAGGAAGAAGG
Organism: Pseudochirops corinnae; assembly: GCA_028646515.1. Lineage (NCBI taxonomy): Eukaryota > Metazoa > Chordata > Mammalia > Diprotodontia > Pseudocheiridae > Pseudochirops > Pseudochirops corinnae. The sequence goes on from CM053586.1 coordinate 325,564,468, forward strand.
GACAGGCTGTCTTAAAACATAAGCTATTTGTCTTTTATTGGAGACCAAGCCTGAGAAGCAACCCTTGCCACCTTTGCCAGGGTAAGGTAAGCGTCACCTGCTGGTGAGATATGTAAGGAGCTCCAGGAGCTCCAGTAAACTGAGCTCCCTCCAGACAGCTGCTAAGACCGACTAAGGAACAAAATCCATTATAATAACATGCTTTCTGAGAAAAGGGGATTACAGGTAATTTTCTTTTATTCCCTAGTAACAAGGTTTTAATACAGTGCTGAGACTGTCGTTGAAAATCAAATACCTCATTGAATTAAGGGAAAAAATAGATACATTGTCTCATTCCTTGTTCAAGGATTTGGAAATGGTGGAAGTCGGTTGCCACTTTGTCGCGAGAGAAATGTTTCTAAACATCAGCTCAGTTGCTATAGGATTATTTGTTTTCAGAGTTTTGAGCGGTGAAGAAGAACACAGGTCAATTAAATGCATTTTATTTCAACAGGATTTTGATATGAGGAAATTGATGTCATAGGCACATTCAGTAAGAGTTATGGTAAACTCCCAGTCAGCCACTCATCGCAACAAAGTATGTTTTTCCTATCCCTTAGTTTTTACACATGCTGGTGGGGTTAAGTGTAGGTGTGTATAGGCAAAGCCATTCCACTCCATTGTTGTGACTTTCCATGTTATGACCTTGGACAGTCTATCCATTGGTTGGTGAGAATAGGATTTATTTACAGGACTTCTTTTTAACACTATTACTAATAATTAATATTTAAACAGTTATTATTATGTGCCAAGTACTGTATTAAGTACTTTATAAATATGATCACATTTCATCCTCACCACAATCCTATGAGGTAGGTAATAGTATCCCCATTTTACAAATGAAACAAATGGAGGTTAAGTGCCTTGCTCAAAGTCACACAGCTAGTAAGTGCCAGAGGCCAATTTTGAACTCCTATATGCCTGACCACAGGCTCAGTGCCATAACCTCTGCTCCACCTAACTGCCTTCCACTCCCATGTCCCTACATTATCAGTGCTTTTGCTCCAATTGTCACCCCAGTCTTTGCTTGGTGAATGCCAGTTTGTGTGTGTGTGTGTGTGTGTATAATGTGTTATATTATTATGTGATATGTAGATGTAGATCTATTTCGTTAAGGATCTTTATTTTTGCTGTTTTCTCTTTGAAAACATTTAAGTGTTTTCTAATAAATGTTTATAGTCTTAACTTGCTAGTATTTCCTGCTAATTCCTTGCTAGTATTTCCTGGTAATAGTAAGCAATGTGATATTGCAGCTATCTTCAAGAAAACCATAAGTTGCAAGAGTTAGACATGTGGAGGAAAAACATTCAAGTCATAGAGGATGACCAGTAGAAAGGTAAAGAACATGGAAAATGTGTTATCTTGGAGTCAAGAGACCAGAGGACAAATTTTGTTTCCCACATCTATAATTAACTGGTGTGAACATTGACAACTCCCTTTGCTTCTGAGTATGTTCCCTCAACTCTAAAGTCAATATTTTCACTTCCTACTTGGAAAAGATCCACTGCAAAGTAGTTGGTAAACCTGAAGACACTAGAGGAACTTTAAGTATTATTGCTGTTATGTGTGTGTGTATTTATACATATATATATATATATATATATATGTATATATATATATATATATATATATGGAGATAGACAGACAGATAGTTAGATAGATATAGGTAGATAGATCTTTCTCTCTATGTGTGTATACACATATGAGTTTATAGCTATATCCATATCTATTTATCTCTATCTATCCATCCATCTCTCTCTCTCTCTCTCTCTCTCTCTCTCTCTCTCTCTCTCTCATCTAGCTATCTATTTCTCTATCTATATCCTTAGAGAGAAGAGACCATTTGAAACACACAGGATACATGCCAAGGGTAACTCTCACTCCATTGCAATAACCAAAAGACCATCTTAATTGTGAACTGAAAAGTTGTATGCATAATTCCAGACTCAATATAAGTGGAAATGTTGCTGTATTAAACTCTGGAATTGGTTTCTAATGGAAAACCTAATTGATCATTAACTAGGCTAAGGTTAGCAGTATCTGATTTAATGATACATTCATGATAGATAGCAGATTAATATCCTGTTGTGATTAAAGAGATGTGATTAGGAGAGATCGTTCACACTTAGGTCCTCTGGGGTCCTTGATCTGCTTGTCATAGGGTTGTTGAGCCAAGGTCTGCAGTGTTCCTTATTTGGTTAAGGCCTCCAGTGTCTGAAATCCCATGATTTGAGATGTCGTTTTTCAATTCATTTTTTTCATAACAATGTAGTTGTGAACTGTCTTACTGTGGGAGTTCGGAATGTAAATATAGAATGAACTGCACTTGTTTTCTTAAAATAACATGCTTCTCAACATCCAGAAGAAAAGTCTTTACAGCTCACTACAAATACTGAGCACAATATAGATTTGAAAGCTAAAAGAAAATATAGAGTTCCTTTTCCTTATTTTATAGGTGAGAAAACTCAGGGCTAGAGCACTTGTAAGACTGCCAAGGTTGCTCACGTAGCAGGTAGCAGAGATGATAGAAATCAGATTTGGATCCAGATCCTAGGATCATACAAATGTCTTGAACCAGAAGTAACCTTGAAAACAAATTAATATGAGGGTTCTTAACCTATGGTTGGTGACCTGAAAACATTTTTTAAAAAAATAATAGTCTCAATATAATTGATATAATTTATTTTCCTCTTAATCCTATGTGTTTTATTTATGCATTTAAAATATTCAGAGAAGGCATCCATAGGCTTCATCAGACTGCCAGTGGGATAGGGAGTGGGGGAAAGGAATAAAGATTTCTATAAAACCTACTATGTGCGAGGTACTGTGCTAAACACTTTAAAATTATCTCATTTGATACTCACAGCAACCATGCAAGGCAAGTGCTATTATAATACTTATTATTATATAGTTAAGAAACTGAGGCAAACCAAATTTAATTGACTGGTCTAGAGTCATACAGCTAGTGAGAGTCCAAATCCAAACTCAGCTCTTCCTGACTTTAGGCTTAGAGCTCCATGTGCTAGGGTGCCACCTAACATCTCAATGGGCTCCATGTCACACCAATAAAGGGTTAAGAATTCCTGATCCTCTTGCAAACTCTTTATTTTACAGATGAATAATCTCTGCCAGGAGAGATGAAAAGACTTCTCAAAGGGCACACAGCCAGCTACAAGGAAAACATGGGATCTTATCCTAGGTAGAAGGAGTATGAATTTAGAGGTGGGGAGGACCTCAATAGGCTGCCAGATTCCAAACACTACATTTTTTAGATAAGCAAACTAAGACCTAGAAAAGTTTAGAGATTTGCCAAAGAACTTGCCACTAGTGAGTAGCAAAATCTGAATTAAGCCCAGGTCCTGTGACCACAAATCCAGTGTTCTTTTTACTTCTCTACACCTTGGTCTCCTCACTTGTGAAATCTGGATATTGTTAGCATCGACAAGTCAAGGAAAGTCAACAAGAATTTTTTCAGTGCTTATGGATAGGCAGTTAGGTGGTATAGAGGATAGAGTAGTGGGCCTCAAGTCAGGAAGACCTGAGCTCAAATCCAGCCTCAGACACTTACTAGCTGTGTGGTCTTGGCCAAGTCACTTCACCCTGTTTGCCTCAGTTTCCTCATCAGCAAAATGAACTGGAGAAAGAAATGGCAAACCACTCCAGCGTCTTTGCCAAGGAAAACCCCAAATGGGATCATAGAGAGCTAGGCATCACTGATATGACTGAACAACATTTGCTCAGCACAGGGAATAGAAATGCAAGTCCAATGGAAAAACAGCCCCTGCCCTCAAGGAGCTCACATTGCAGCAGAAAATGACAAGAGAATTGAGAAGTTGGGTAGGGGAAGAGAGAAGGTGCCCATGAGGGAGCATAGTGGAGAGGTCTGAAGAGTCAGGAGCAAAACACAGAGAAAAGTGAAAGGTATCAGCACAGCTGGCCTAGAAACTTCCTTAAGACAGGGAATTCACCAATCAGAGCAAGGCTCTGTGAGAGCAGAAGGATCTTCCTGGGTAAAAAGGTTGCTTGGTTATGGTAGAGAATTCCAGGGAGTTTGGACTTTAAAATGAAAGAATATTTGTAAATCATCATCATCAATATTATAGTTATAATTATTTTTATTGCCTTTCTTTATGTCCTTATTCCTTAGCAGCATCTGGCACGCAGTAAGCACCAAGCACTATATAAATGTTTGTGCTATGATTTTGCAAACCTTAGAGTGCTGTAGAAAATGAACTCTGGGCTATTTACGGCACTGCACTGCCACTGATGTCCATATAGAGAGCAGTTCAGACCATATTTAGTACATGCTCGATTTCTGAGAATGGCACATAATTGTGGGAGGTGGAGGAGGGGGTGGGGTGGAATGATCAGAAGGCCTGACATCAGAGTCTGGCAAAGGCGTCGTTTAGGATGGTGCAGGCCGGACAAGCTTTGTGCTTTCTCAGTGGAGTTAAAAGAAGCATGGCCAAATCCACCAGGTGTGTAAACCTCCTCTTTTCCTGCTCCAGAAGGAGACAGGTGAGAGAATGGGAGGGCTGGGCCAAACGTGGCAGTAAATGTCTTGCATTTCTCTTCCTGAATTCTAGCATAAATCAAAAAGCCAATAGAAATTGATTGAAGTGGAACTGAAGCCAGATGGTGAGTCAGGGAAGAGAAGAAGGGGCTCTCAGCTGGTAGTCACTACAAACCAGCCATGCCAGGATGACGAGGCAGGAGCTGTGGGGAAGAAGAGCAGATGAGAGGCTAAACATGGCTGATGGAAAGCTGAATCCATAACACAGTGGAGGTGATAGGAATTCCATCACCTTTACTGTGTTATGGATTCAGCTTTGATTGGTGCTGATGGAGGGGGGTACAACTAGTCATTCTTTCCTGCTGCATAAGTAAAGGTGCTAAATGACCCATTCCTTATCTCTGATAGAACACACACTGCTTCTAATTTTTATGAGTAGCTTTTCTCTCTCACATCAGTGTGAGAGCAGCACCTGTGCATCATAACTTGTCAACACAGTACCTTTGTCACTTGATGATTGATAAATACAAGGCCTTGTGAGTATTTTCAGCACCTTCCCAAACAGAAACTGTGAGGAGTTTTGTGGACTCTTTCAAATAGTTTTAGGTCATTCCTACTACATCTTTGGCGATGGTAGGATCACGGTAATGGATAGGATTCCTTGACTTCTTTTTCTAGATGCTGAGGAGAGACAATGGAAACCATATAGGCTTCAAGGTTGGGGCATCCTGGAACTTTCCTCACTTGATCTTGCAATAGGACTAGGGTGATCAAGGAAGGTGAATTGTCAAAATTAGATGGCAAGGACAAAATCAGGAGCAGAGCCCGGATAAAGCTGCTGCCCATGCTTCATCAATAAGAACACATTTTTCTCCTGTTCAATAGACCCTTGTGACTCCCTCCTGCCTCTAGGATCAAAAGCAATGCCTCTGCTCAGCAGCTAAAGACTTTCATTGCCTGTCTTCAATTTATCTTCAATCTATCAATCTGTCTTTCTACATAATACATGATAATATTAATCTCTTTCGGTCACTCTTTGGTTCAGCCAAAAGGTCCTTCTCCCTGTTCCTTATGCATGTTATACCATGGCTTTGCAAAGGAATGACCTGAAATGTACTATGGGTGGAATACATTTCCTCCTTGCCTGTAACTCATAGAATTTCTAGGGTTGTTCAAAGTTTAACTTAGGTGCTATTTTATATGTGAGAACTTTCCTGATTCTCCCCTCCTATAAGCTGCCAGTGCCTCCCTACAACCCACCACTTTATATTTTATTATCCTAATCTATAAAATGGGAACAATACTCATAATATCTCCCTCTTAGGATTGTTGCAAGGAAGGTTTCAGCTGCAAATCAGATGGAAATGTCCCATAGTCCTTAGGGTGTTATAGTAAAGCTTATGGAAATGCCATATACATACAGGCATACATATGTGTATCCACACATGTAACATACTTGCATACACAAATACATATAATATATTATGTAACATATATACACATATACAAATCCACACACACTATTCTTTTATGTTGCTGTCTCTCATTATAGAGTGTTACATTCTCAAGGTCAGGGACTTTATTTTTGTCTTTTCCATGGCATCTACCACCACATTAGTCACTTCATAAATCTTGTAGATTGATTGTTTGATAGTGGACAGAGCAATGAGCCCAGAGTTGGGAAAACCTAAATTTGAGCACCATTTCTGATGTTGTTGTATCCAACTTCTCTGAGACTCCTGAGGATCTTGTGGTCATCAAGCAAGATATTGTATTTTTCCAAGGAAACTACTCCGTGGTGTCTCCTTTATTCCCTGGGCTCCACTGCTAATTCTTTGGATTTCTTTCTTCTCTGTGACCCAACAGCCTTCTCATGCTAAGAAGACGGTGCTCCCCAGTAGCTTTCTTACTCGGAAAGAGCATATCACCTTTGTAGACTCTTCTGCTTGGACGGTTCCTTCTGGAATATCTATTATAAGAAATATGCCTAGAATAGGCATTTCATTTTCATTCTTCACTGGATTTCTAATCCCCTGACCCCTCCTCTGTCTCTTTTCAGTTTTTCTTTTTGCGTTTGCCCCATTAGAATAGAAGTTTCTTGAGGGCAAGGACTGTCTTTCAGAAAAAAATAAACCCAGAGTCAAGAAGTCTTGAGTCTAAATCTGGCCTCAGCTGTGTGACTTCATGGAAAACACTCACCCTCTGTTTGCTTCAGTTTTTTCATCTGTAAAATGGGGCTAATTGAACTACCTACTAGATTTGTATTTTAGTACGTAATTATCTACCAGAGATTTATGAGGATAAAATGAGATAATTTGTGTAAAATGCTTTATAAGACTGAAAGGGCTATATCAATGCTATTAATTAAGATTATGATTATCCTCAGCACTTACCACAGTACCTACCATATAGTAAGGGCTTAATAAATAATTTGGTGACTTGCCCACCAAGTTTTATGCAGAACAACAAAATGAGGACTAGTGAGAGGAAATGGGGTGTTTGGATCAAAGTATTGACACCTAATTACTTCCTGTGTGTCATGCTGTGGCTAAGTCTATGCATTCTCGAGTTCCTGGTTTTGAATCTCTATATAATGCTCATAGAATCATCTGGAATGGGTCCATTGATTGGGAAGAGTATGAGTATCTCATTCTTCCTCTGAATTTATTCTTCTCTATATTTGCTGTATGGGTTATTAAGGATATGCCTCAGCCTTTTGGGATTAAAATCCTCCTTAAGTCTATCATCTGTCTGGAAGCTGATCAACTTTTCAGCGTTCACGTGTTACCCATCCTTTCCAACTCATGATGACAAAGATTCAATGACACTCACATCTTTTACATCTTTTTTTTTTGTTTCTTTTTCTTACTTCCTCCTTTCTTTTTCCTTCCTTCCTTCCTTCCTTCCTTCTTCAGTTTCTTCCTTCCTTCCTTCTTCAGTTTCTTCCTTCCTTCCTTCCTCAGTTCCTTCCTTCCTCAGTTCTTTCCTTCTTTCCTTCCTCAGTTCCTTCCTTCCTTCCTTCCTTCCTTCCTTCCTTTGCTCAGCAACATCTAGAATATGATGCAAGTTTCTTGGCACTATTCATCTAAAATGATGATATCTCGATATGATCTCCTGGTGCAGCTTGTACTCAGGTATCCAGTTATGATATGTATCTTCATATAGTTATGCTAATATCCAATATTTTGTGACCATTTTGTAGAACTTGTCTTTTGGATGTGAATGAAAAAAAAATATGTTCACTGAACTAACAGACTTTCAGGATTTTGTGCAAAAAGACCAGAAATTAATAGAAAATTTGACATAAAAGATCCAAGAGAAATATAAGGTAAATGGGAAAGACTAATTACAAGAGATTCAATAAGTACAAATTGATTATTTTTTCATATGTGGAAATGTAAACTGTATGTCTAAGACTGTCTATAGTAATTGAATAGTTCAAAAGAAAGATTGGGGTAAAGTTGAGTACTATGTGATTCTAAAAAGTAAAATCATGTAGGAAAAGGCAAAAAAGCATAATTATTTCATACAAATGAGATGCCAGAAGAAGAACAAATGCAGAGGAATTAGATGAAGGAGAAGGGCTGCTAGTTCTGGGACCCTACTCTCAACAGCTATGGATTTTAAGAGGGAACAATGCATATATATCTCAAAAGCTATAAAATCTTCTTAATTTGGAAAGAAATAAGAGGGTAAAGGGATGGGGAGGGGGTAGAGGATGAGAAAGGGACTCTTAGAGAGAATAAAACTCACATCAGATCTGAGTTAAAGAGAGAACAACATATACATATAGAAGCATATAAGTTTTCTAAATTTATAAAGAAAGAAGAGGCTGAGATAATAAGTGAAGGGTATATAAGGGTGTGTAGAGTAATGGGAATGGGATAAAGAGGGAAATACACACACATACGTACACGCACACACATATGCATATATTTGGAAAGGTATAAAAGTCTAAATTCAGATAGGAATGAGAGGGCAAGGGAATAGGGTGAGGGAAAGGATAAGGGAGGAATTCTTGGAGGGAAAGTAGGTTAAGAAATAGGAGGGCAAAGTAGTGGAAAGAAGTAGAATAGAGGAGTCAGGAGGGATAGGAATTGGGTAAGAAGGATAATGAGGAAAAATTGATGGAGGAAAGTAAAGAATACATAATTATGGCCTAGAATGTGAAAAGTATCTTCAGGAAATCTTATAAAAATGAGAAATACAAACAAACATGAAATGAAGATCAGGAGTAGAATTTATTATATAAAAAAGCAGGGCTGGTAATCATGATCTCAGACAAAATGAAAGCTAAAATGGTTTTAAACAAAAGAGCAAATAGAGAAACTACATTATATGTCAGCCATATTAATCAATATTGTTTTAGGCTATTTAAAAATAAGTAGACAGTGCGGCATTCATTGGAATATTGCCATGGTATAGGAAATAATAAGCTGATGGATTTCAGAAAAATATAGAAAGACTTGGACTTATGAAAGAAGATGTTATCTACCTTCAGAGAAACAGAAGACAAAGAGAAATAAGCATAGTATGGTTTATATATGTATATATATGTGTGTGTGTGTGTGTGTGTGTGCGTGTGTGCATGTATATATATATATATGTGTGTGTGGAAATATATATGAATGCATATGTGTATATATGTATACAATTAGAGATGTCCATATCTACATATGTGTATGTACATATGTACATATATGTGTTTCTATATCTGTGCTTAACTATAGCCTTCTGAGGGTAGGGGCGAAAAGGTTAAATAAAAATAAAATAAAATGATAAGTGCATAATAGAGAACAGAAGCAAACCTACAAGGAAGCAAAGAGAAGATGAACAGATTTGAACACAATGTATAGTTACAGTATTTATTATACAGACTTCCTTGAAATGAAAATTTATTGCTTTATATTTTGAATCCTTTCTTATTTTCTGCTGTACACATGGCAATGCTTTTTTTTTCTTACTTTGTATTTAAGTTTAAAATTTAAAAAAGGAAAAAAAAATCTTAAAAAATAAAAAAAAACATTTAAAATATTTTCTTGGATATATATGGCATATTTCTTCTAAGGATCTTAGTATCATACAAAAGTCTCCCTTCTCAATCTTTCTCATTTTCTCCTTATTTGAGCACTCTAGTTCTCAGTTGACAAATCCTCAGGAGAAATAACTGCGGCCTATACCAGTGACCCTCTTCCTCAGGTGAGAGGAGCAGCAGTGTATAACTTCCATCTAACCTCTAGGGCTTTGTTCTGGCTGTCATCTGTCCTCAGATTCAAAACTGGTAAGAAGAAAAAAAAAGTTAAGAAAATAGAGGTGAACATGGTGGCAATGGCCAATTAGACATCTTGAACTGAATTCTAGGAAATAAGACTTGCCATGTGCAAAATGGGCCTCATTATCTCCCCACCCTGCCCACACCTCTCTGCTTCTGAATTTCCTTAATCCTGTTGGGGTTAACACCATCCTCCCAGTTAGTCTGGAGCAGAACAAGGGAAGGAGAAGGGGCAAACACTATTTTGTGTTTGTGTGCTGGCCATGGTGTTGACTTTACAACTCTTATCTCATCAATCTAGATTTTGTTGTCCTGTACTCTTCACTCTCTCACCCTCCATCTCCAGTTGTTTTGAAGTCTTGTTGATTTTACCTCTACTCTGTGAATTGATCTCCAGTGTTACCATAACATCTCTCATATGTGCCCACTTCTTTCCTCTGGCATAAAACAACCCGCCTATGCTATCTTCAATACCCTTCTGGTTAGTCTCCTTGTGACAAGTCTTGGCCTCTCCAGTCTATCCTCCACTCAACCATCAGAGTGATTTTTTTCAAAAGCTCAAATATAAACATGTCACCTTCCCCAGATCCATATTGCTTCCAGGATCAAATATAAATTTCTCTTTTTCCTTCATAAACCTCCCCCCAATCTTTCTAGTGTTGTTTTCTTCTTGAAAGCTAGGTGGCCCAAGGGATAGAGTGTTAGGTCTAGAGTCAGAAAGAGCTGAGTTGAAATCCAGCCTAAGATACTTTCTAGCTTTGTGACCCTTGTGAATCATTTTGCCTCTGTTTTTTTGACTGTAAAATGGGGATAATAGCACTTACCTTTCAGGGTTGTTTTGAGGATCAAATGAGGCAATATTTGCAATGCTTTTAGCACAACTAACACCCAAATTGGCACATAGTACTTACTATATAAATGTGTATTCCCTTCACTTCTCCCATTGCTTCCCTCCACATATGTTATGATCCAGTAACACTGGATCTTTCTTGCTTTCCCTTGTATGCAATGTGCAATCTCTCATTTTTGTGTGTTTTCACTGGTTGTACCCCATGTCTGGAATTCTCTCCCTACTAATCACTGAGTCCTGGCTTCCGTGACTTTCTTTAAGTCAAGAGCAAGACAAAGAACAATGAACATGAGCTAAAAAGAACTGAACTTAGGATTTATGTTAGGGGAGAAAAAACAGAACAACTTCCCAACAATCAACTTTAGCCTAAAGTAGAATGTATTATCCATGTAAGTAGAGGTTTACACCTCATTGTATGTCTTTTAGAAGTGTCTGTGTGATTATGTGCTGGGTAAATGATAATGAAGACCCCTTTTTGGTACTAATTGGACTAACTGGCCACAGTTTCCAGCTCAGAAATGCTATGACTCACTGTTCAGAAGGAAGCAACCACCAACATTAAAACAGGCAGCTCCATTCTCCATGCAGAACATGGAGGAGAGAGGCCAACTTTCCCGAGAGATCAAATGGAAGTGAAGAAGACAAGCATTTCCATACTGACTCAGATCCTCCCAATCTTCTCCTTTTGACAGCTACACCAAGGGACAGGTTGTAGAAGGTCATGGTTGTCTTCCTTGATGTCAACTTCAAAAAGTTTGGGACATGGCCCCAAATCTTATTAAAGGTTTCTTGCTCAGAACAGAAGCAGCCAGAAGCAGATTTACATCTGCTTGTGACTGATGTTATTTATACTTCTTCATTCCTCCATCGCTTCATTGACTAGTAAATTTGCAGTTGGTGCACAAGGCTTGCATTTTGGGGGCTATAAATCAGGTGTACAACAAACAGAAATGTTGGTACTAAGTGAGACTTTTTTTTTTTTAATCTGAGTATAGTACTTATCTGGCCCATTGAAATATAGGGCAGGTCCCTGTTATACAGGTATACAGGGCTTGGCTGGAAGAATAAAAAATTCACTGGTGACCACATATCCCATCCTCTTCCAAACCCCAGAGCTGCCTGCTTAGACCTGGAGCACCATTGAAATACAGCAATAGAGGTATCTGCCACTTTAACTTGTTTCTGAAACTACTCATGTTGAAATGAAGACAGCTGTAGTATCAGAGAATTATATGGTCATATTGTCTCTGATGACTTGTTGTGGATGAGGCATGCTCTATACCTCTCACTCTACTTTCTTTCCAGGGAGTTGGCTTTATTGAAGTGTATCTGATTTTTTTTCTTACAATATGTCAAACTTTGATTTTATTGATGCCGGTCCTTCTGTAATACTGTAATATTTTTAATGTAATTTTATACTAAAGTGGGATTTGGGGCTTTTTTTTTGAAGGTTGCTTTCTTAAGAGTTCTTTAAAAACAACAACCCTGTACTACTTAATATAGACTCACTTTCTGAAAGGCTTAAAAGATCACAATATTCAGGTCATAAAATAACTAACCCTTTTGTCCTTTTTTCACTCATTAAGTCCGTGTAATTTTTCTCTTCATGTGAATAATGATAGCTGACATTTGCACAGCGTATTACATACCATGTTAGCTTGGAAAAATCTCTGCTTGTCAAGCTCTAGTCTTTCTTCAATGGGCTGTATTTATTAGTCAGTCAATAAACATTTATTTAGCACTCACTATAAGTGAAACACTACTAAGGATTGGAGAAACAAAGAAAAGAAATATTCTTTGTTTTGCCTGGTACTCATTTTCCCCTGAATCCTTTTATCTGTGGATTCTCTATCCCTAGAATCTTCTATCTCCCATGCAATCTAACAGCGGTAGCCTCCTAGCCAACATGTGACAGCAGAGGAGTAAAACCAATCAGGGGTCACTAAGTGACAAACCATCCCTCCTGATAAAACACCTACCCTGCTATATGACCCTATTGTGTGGGAAAGCCCAAGTGGCCCAAACTGAAGAGGTGCAGGACTGACCAGGAATCTGTCATGCCAGGGAGGGCAGGAGGAGAGATGCCAGGCCTAAAGATCACTGACTTCAATATCAGGAGCCTTTACGCCTTGCCCCATCCAAATGACCTAATCAAACCATTCCTTTCCAGCTCTCAGTAATCCTATGGTCCTTTTCCTCCCTTGCTTTCTTCCTCATCCTGTCACCCTCCACAAGGAGGTGACTAAAGCTAATTGACTTCCCTTAGAAAAAGTCAAATATGCCCATAAGCATTGTTGGCTTTTTTCAATTCTCCCCACCAATTTCTACGTGCCTTTGTAGCAGCTATAGCTGACCAGCATACAGGATATGCATTATTTCAGATGAGCTTTAGAGCAACTTTTTTTTTTGCTTTTTGGAGGGCAATTGGGGTTAAGTGACTTGCCCAAAGTCACACAGCTAGTGTGTCAAGTGTCTGAGATCAGATTTGAACTTAGGTCCTCCTGACTCCAGGGCCAGTGCTCTATTCACTGTGCCACCTAGCCACCCCACAACTTTTTTTTTTAACCCAACTTTTTGCAGACTTGGAACAGAGCACTCCTTACTACAGGATCCTAGCTTGAACAAGAGAAACCATAGGCTGCTATGCTATTTAAAACCAAAGAAAAACCATCAGAAGCAACAAATGGGTAAAATGAGCAAATAAACAAAGTAACAAGGGATGTTCCATCTGATCTCTTTTGGTTCAGCTACTCTCATTCACTTACTTGTTGGAAAGGGGACAGAATGAGGAAGGAGGCAGGACAAAGGAGAAAATTATTCCAAGAGCAGAGATTGAAAGCTGGAAAGGACTGAGAGGCCGTCTGAATCTACCTGGTCTTTGGACACAGGAAGAACTAAATCCCAGAAAGTCTCTAGGACCTATTCTAGGGCAAGCAGGCAGTAAAAAGCAGAGGTGCCATTAGAATCCAGGTCTTCTAGATTTCAAACCCAGTGCCCTTTACACAGTGCCATGAGACAGAAGGGAAAAGGAAGCAGATACAATCACAGTGTATGTCATAAATGGAGGGTTTTGATGTATTTAAGGAATAATTTATTTTTCAAGCATATAAACATATGCATATTTTCTATCTGCATATGGACAGATGTATATGTGTGTGCAGAGGTGATGTGTGTTTATATGTGTGTATACATGCACATGTTTATAGCTATATACATAGGCAGGCACATTCATATGGACATGTGCAAGATCCACATATGTCCATATGCACAATGTATCTGCATACAAATACACAAACATATGTATACACATATACCTACATGCACATGCATCTGTACATGCACATACAATATACATATACCCACATAAACACTTATAATGCACACATGCATGCACATACACACACACACATACGCATACGCATACGCATACGCATACACATACATTTCCCTGGGCAACTCCCTAAAGCACCAGTTCTTAAGTTAGAGTCTGTAAATTTGTTCATTATTTGGTTTGATAACTGAATATCAATATAATCTGTTTCTTTTGTAATTCCATTTAATTTTATGCATTAAAAAACATTCCCTGAAGGATCTGGCTTCACCAGACTGCCAAAGGGTTAGGTAAAACAAAAGTGGTTAAGAATCTGTGCCCAAATGATTTGCAAAGGAGCAGCTGATTTGCATTGGTGGAGAGAATTCCCTTACTGGAAATTCAGCATCCCAGTCAAATCCTGGCTCTAACACAACCTACCCTATCCCATCTCCTCAATAAAATCTTATGAATATAAATATATGTTCACATCAATGGGAGGAATGACAGTTTCCCTGAATGTGGGGTTCTCTGCTTTCCTCCCTCCATCCCAAGCAGAAAACTCTTCCATGTGAAAGAAGAGTAATTAACTTCTTAAAGCTCACTGAGGCACAACTTCAGTTTACACTTACCAAGGCAAGTTTTCAACAGCAGCTCCCTGCAACAAAGAATGGAAAGTGTCAAAGCCTGAGCAGTTAACTGCTTAACAATCAACCCAAAAGAGCCAACTTTGAAAGTACATGCACAGACAGTTATTGTCTCCAGGACTGGCATCACACAAGTGAGACTGCCTTTTTCTGCGTTTGCTTTTTTTTTTTTTTTTTTTTACTCTGGGCACCTTTGACTGTGAACGCCATTCATTGCCGTCCCCATTGTCTGGCACTTTAGAGATCTCACTACCAATGAGAGCAGCAGGAGATTCGAGCTGAGAAAAAGAAACAGCTTCAGGATCATTTTTTAAAGAACGCGAAACATTTTACCTTCTTTGTATTTTGGCTTGTTCTATATCTGTCTCAATGTCACTTGTACTATTGTCAGTGTGTTCTGAATACATACTTATTAAGGGATAGCTTAGACACCTAGCAGCGGTGACTGCGAAAGGGAGCATTTGAGGCCTTAGTTCTTTGCCCGATATCTATGACTGTTGGCCCAGGGAATACTTCATTTTCACAGGTCTCTAGAATATGGTGGTTTAGTACCATGATGAGAGCATCGCATTTAGTACTAAAGGACTTAGATTCGAATCTGATAATTGATGTGATTTATGACACTGGGAAAGTCAATTAATTTCCTTGGGATTCCATTTCCTCATCTGTAAAATGAGGAATTGTACTAGGTGGTCTGCAGGCTACCTTCTAGGTCTACATATATGACTTTGTGAATCAATATTTCGTGGAGGTCATGAAAGTAGGAAGTCCTGATTTCAAGTACTTTCCTACCAGATGAGTCAAGCATATGGCCCACGGGCTGTACATAGTCCACAACACACCTGAGTACACCCTGAATCAGATACTACTATGCTACAAGAAATGAGGAGCTCAATGATTTTTAGGGGAAAAAAAAAAACATGGAAAGACTTGCACAAAATGATGAAAAGCAAAATGAGCAGAACCAAGAGAATGTTGTAGACAGTAACAGCAATATTGTTTTAAGAATGACTTTGAGTGAGTTATTTCATCTATTATAAACACTCAATTATAAATGACTTAAGAGGAAAGAAATTATCTCCAGAAAAGTATTTACATATATACATAAAATTATTCTACACGTACTTCTATTTATCACTTCTTTCTGATTTTACATATATCTATATATACCTATTTGTTTAAAATATATATTATATATACACACATACATATACATACACACATGTATATACATAATGCACACACATACACACATACATATATTTGTGTCTAATAGTAGCCATTTCTAGGGTAAGGTGAGGGGAAGAAAAAAAATCTACATGATAATTTTGTTGTATATTTGGAAGAAATAGCAAGTTGTGCATAGTAGCTTTATAGTTTTATGTATAATCTTATTTTTATTATACTATATTTTGGAAATGCTTAAGAAAATGTGATTGGAAAATGATGCCAAAGGGTTAGGTAAAACAAAAGTGGTTAAGAATCTGTGCCCAAATGGTTTGCAAAGGAGTAGCTGATTTGCATTGGTGGAGAGCATTCCCTTACTGGAAATGTCAATTTCCAGTCAATAACAAAACAAATTGACAAATGAAATATATATAATTGTCTAAATCAATATGACCTAGAATCCCCAGGGATCCTTATATATGGCTTGGTGGCCCCATCTGTATTTGAGTTTCATGCTTTTGCTTTACCCTATCATTTGCTTATCATGGAAGCTTGGATAATTCAAAATATCATAGTCATTATCTTCACCTATAAAATATTGATATAGGGAGAAGGTGGTCTCTGAAGTCCCTTCAAGGTCTGAATTTCAATGGATTTGCTTGACCAAAGAATGGATCCAAGTAGAAGCATGACTGGGTATCTATAATGATATCAGTTAGTTTTCATTACCAAATGATTAGGAAGTTTTAATGGCAGGTGCAGTTGGAAAAGAAGCATTTAAAAATAGGAACCTTTATTTCAAAGGATGTGAATAGAGTTGTGAATGAAATAGCAGATGCTGGCAAGATAGCTCCGCAGAACTCTTACATGGTTTTGATAGTTATTTCTCAGACATTTCTCTGCTCCTTCTGATGGATTAGGCTGGGAATAGAGGGGATAATATCTTATGAAAGTGCTTTTCTATATGTGGTCGAGGGATGGAGAGAATTCCCTTTGCTTCTGGTAGAGAAGAAATGAAAATAGCACAAGTATTGAGTTAGGGTGGTTGGACCATGAAAGACATCCTAAAAACAGTACCATGGTCCGGTAGACAGAGAACTAGATTGGGAGCAGTGAACTTGGGGCGCTATTCTTAAAGCTTGCTGACCAACTCCAAAAATGCTAATAGGGCTGTTTCTGTGATTCTTAATATTTGCGTGTGTGTGTGTGTGTGTGTGTGTGTGTGTGTGTGTGTGTGTGTGTGAGATTGATCAAGGTTAATGATTTATGCTGACTCAATCCACTAAATATTTGAGCAACCCACTGATTTGTTTTGCTGCTCCTGTGTACTTCCAGACTGATATAGGGCTAAAGAGGGCACATGACCTTTCATATGGTAACCATTTCATTTTGATAGTGTTCATAGGATCAATGGAAAGCGATGACATTTCAAATGAAAAGAACTCTGAGACACTACCTCACATTCTGCCACATTGGCAAAACTAACAAAGAAAGGAAAATGACAAACGTTTTATGAAATTAAAAACAATAATATTAGTTCACATTTATATAGTCCTACTTTATAAAATGTATCTCACTTGACCCTCAAAACACCCGTGGGATGGAGTGTCTATTATGATGTCCATTTTACAGATTAAAAAAAAAAAACCTGAGGGAGAGAAGTCAAGTGAATTCTTCATACCTAGTAATTGTCTGAAGCAGGATTTGAACTTGGTGGTTCCTGATTCCCAGAATAACTTTCTTTCCACAACCATACCCAGTGTAATCTGAACCTGACTAATAATCTTTTTTCCTCTTTCAATGACTTAGAAAATGCTTCATGATTTACACCTGCATTATTTTAAGAAAACAGGGTCCAGAATACACCAGATGAAAATGTTACATGAGAATCTTACATTTTAAATTTGATTTTCATAGACCCTAAGCATTTTTCATAATGATTAAACTTCTATTCAGGCTGATCATCCCCCTCACCTCACCCCCAACAAAAATATTTCTCATATATCAGTGAGCTTGGTTGTCATTTCATTTTGCAGACCTTTTTAAGGACTTTTCATCCACCTAGGAGATTGCCTAATTGAAGAAATCTATAAAATACCAAAAAGAAAAATCTCACCATTGTATGGACCATACAAAAGAGATCTTGTCTACAAAATCAATCTAAGGAAACATGAGTTACAGTAAAATCACAGTGGAGCAGTGAGATTTTTCTGTATATAAATGGAAGAATTATAGGGATAAACAATGCAGATTGGGAGAATGCCCCTCCTCCACCACCATGCTTATCACAAACAACAAATGATCTTAACCCCGGCTACAATACTTGTAAGGAAATAGAGAACCCCCACATTCAGGTCATTCAGAATAGCTAACTAAAGCATGTAGTATTGATGTCATGGCTACATCCTTCAGTGTCTGGGTCTAAGATTACACATTTATAGGGTAGCCAGCAGAGGCGAGATTTGAGCTGGGATGCTCTTATTCCAAATTTAGTCTTCTTTACCCTGTGCCAGCTTTCTAAACCTTTTACCCTCTAACCCCTACCCCATCTGGGTCCTCAGTTTCTTCACCTGTAAAATGAAAGGATTGGGCTGATTGATCACAGAGGTTCTTTTCTGCTATCAATCAATCCTCTTCCTCCATAGTGTCATAGAGAGATTGACTTGAGTCCAAAAGGTGACCTATGACAATGAGGAATTGAGACTTGTCTGTAGTCTCACAGCCAGTATTTGCCAAAGGCAAGGCTTGAACCTAAATCAGTGCCTCCTCTCTAGCTGCTGAGGCAGGCTGCTGTTACTCAAAAACAGGCATGGAATAAATCCAGCTTAACAACTACTTAGCTTCAAGTGCAGTCATTTACTTCTGCTACTCTATGCAGTGAGGATGGCTGGATATAGAAGGTTAATATGGTCATCTAGAATTTTCTTTCCTAATAAGCTATTCCCCACGCCCACTAGATCAAAATATTTCAACGTATATATATTCATTAGCAGCATGACTGATACAATTATTACCTGGAAGTGCCAGGCATTGTAGCAAGAGTGCTCTCTGTTAAGTCCAAAGCCATAAGGAGAGATGTGCATCAAAATGTCTAGAAATCCGAGTTCAAACCCTACTCAGGATTCTTAGCTGTGACCCTCTAAAGCAAACATGCACCTTTGAAGCTGTTGGCTTTTAACAAAGTGTAGCTTGTTCTGTTTAAGAACCTTAACCTTGGCAATGAATATACCATGTAATTCTTACAAATATGCTGCTTCCTTAAATCTTAAAGATTTGGAAATTCATGGACTGAAGTTTTTGCAGAAGAGATATTAAAGTCCTCAGGAAGAGAGGTCTTACTTATCTCTTTATCTTCCCCTCAGTCAGTGCCTAACATTTAGTAAAAAAAAAAAAGATGTTGAATTGAATGGAGTTTCTGATATGAGTTGTCACATTATGGTGCAGTGGAAGAGCATTGGACCTAGAAAAGGGAAAGCCTGAGTTTAAAACTGGTCGCAGAGATATACTACCTCTGTAAGCCTGGACAAACCTGTACCTCAACTTCCCCACCTGTAAAATGGGATTAATAACAGCACCTATTTCACCGGATTGTTGTAAGGATAAAATGAGATGATATCTCTAAAGTACTTTGAAAATGACAAAATGGGGGCAGCTAGGTGGTGCAGTGAATAAAGCACTGCCCCTGGAGTCAGGAGGACCTGAGTTCAAATCCAATCTCAGACATTTAACACTTACTAGCTGTGTGACCTTGGGCAAGTCACTTGACCCCAATTGCCCTGCCTTCCCCCCTCCAAAAAAAGACAAAAAGAAAAGAAAATGATAAAATGTTGTTAGTGTTGTTATTAATGAGCATTAATAAACCATGGGCAGAGAGTCTGTAGGATATAGTGGGTTAAGAAATGGCCACAGAATTGGGAATATTTTGGTTCACATGCCTCTTCCATCTCTACCAAACGAGTGATCCAGGCCAGTCATTTAGACTCTGAGTGCTTTAATCAGTTGGCAGCGCACATCAACAGAGATAGGCTCCTCATTAATTGTTTCCAAGACCAAATGATATCACGAATTTGTCTAAAAATGAATTACTGTGTTAGGCACTGGTGATGCAAAGATAACAGGGCAGTGATTCTGCCCTCAAGAAAATTTCTTGGGGAAAGGAGTGGAATAAATTGAAAGGCAACACCATGCCATAGGAAAAGCAGTCAGTCAGTATACATTTACATACTTTTACATTGTTTTTCTTCCTTTTATTTCATAAATAATGACAACATATTTTTCTTTACTACCTAGCACTGTGCTAACTGCCAGGGATACAAAGAAAAGCAAAATCATCAAAACAAAACAAATCCAAAACAACAACAAATCCCAAGGAACTCTCATCAGGCGGCATGGAAAATGGAGCTGGGAGCAGAGGTGATGTAAAACAGAAAGACTGGAGCTTCTGCTCTGGTGCTATGGAAGTGGGAACAGCAGGAGGTACATTTTCCTGCTTTTGCTTCTGGTCTTTCAACAGCTTAGAAATCTTAAGATATGCTTTCTTCACAGTGATCCCTATACCTTAGATGACTCTCTGTCTCTCTCTTTCCGTCTCCATCTCTCTCTGTCTCTCTCTATTTCTCTGTCTCTCTCTCTCTATATACACACACACACACACACACACACACACACACACATTTACATACATATATGTATATAGAAACATGCGTGTGTATATATTTCCAAAAGATAGGGTTTGAAACCTTATTCAATACTTCATAACTGTGTGACCCTCAGCAGGCTACCTAACTTCTTGTAGACTCGGTTTTCTCCTCTGTAAAATGGATAGAACAGTGCTAATGCTATCTCATGCGTGAATTATGAAGAAAGTACTTTGTAAGCCTAAAAGGACTACAATGTGAGCTGTCATTGAGGCGTATATCACATCATCTCATCCAGCTTGTAGCATCCTGTCTTTGAACATTAGCAAGAGACTGTGGGCAGTAATGTAGTTACCAGACACATGCCTATTTATAATACAAAATTTTCCAATTGAATCTTTACCAAAGTATATGACTTTTAAATATTTTTCTAAGGGACTGAATCTAGACATGTGAAATTAAATGGAGACTTCAAAGTTATCTGTATTATTTAAGCAAAACTATTTTTATCTTTATGATCAAGCAGATCTTTATTTTTATATTTTTGTGGTGGAGTTTCTATTTGAGGTATCTTAATTTTTTGTTTACATAATTTAAGCTCACCCGTTAATTATCAGTTGTGGTTTTTTTTCCCCCACTTTCTGCTATTGTAAATGTGGCTGAATTGTGTTTCCTTTAAAAGTCTCCATGGAGGACCATGATTGTCACATCCAGTACAAAAAATCAGTGGATTACCCCCCAAAGGCTCATCCAATACACTTGGGGTTTTAGGTTAATACTGACAATCTGATGCAAAACATCCTAAATGTACTTGGCATTCTACATACTCTTTCCCTATCAAACCTTGAATAATATTACCTGAATTACATATTTCTTCACTTCTGATCATTAGACATATAAAGAATAATGTCATTAGCTTTCATATTTACCCCAGAGTAAAGGTGAAAGTGAAGTTGATAGTTTCATTAAAATATTCAGGCCATATCATTTTTCTTAGCATACTTCACAAATTAAGTATTAAAATTGGAACTGAGTCTATTCTCATAAAATATCCTTTTTTAAAGCTGTTTTTCTTCATTTAGGTTTAGGACTTCAGGAATCTCCCCAACTTAAAAAGTGGATCCCAGAGAAAAGGCTAGCCCAGACTCAAACTACTTCATGATCTTTACAGTATATTTCAAGAGCCCCTACCAATATGATTACCTTTACTACCATTCAGAGGACATAGTCACTTAAAAACATACATACATACATATATGTATGTATGAACATACATATAATACACACATATATGTATGTTTGTGTATATGTGAATACATATATATATATTATATTTTTAAAAGATGCAATAAAATATTTTGCCTTATATATGGAGTACATTCTTTCACAAATATTATTACTTCATAAACAGAGAATATACATGGACATGTTGTGACTATCAGACATGTGATCTCTGCTACACACAACCCCTGACAGATGCATAGTCTCCTCCACCTGTTCCCTGATGATCTCATGTTAAGTGCTGCTCTGTGTACCTATATTGGTCTTGTGAAAATGATCATCTCTCCAACCTCAAAAATTGACTTCAAAAAATTGACATTAAAGTGACCAAATTCTCCGGTTCCATGCAAGCTCAATTCTATTTATTCTCATTGCTCCCTATTTGCCTTCTGCCTCTACCCCCTCGCCTCTCTCCACATTATGACAAGTGAATGAAAACATGTGGTTATCAGTCTAGTCTGAAAACATTGATTCCACCTCACAATCCCACCACAATACACACACACACACACACACACACAAACACACCATCATTCAAATCAAAAACATGCATTTCAATGGAGATGAAAAATTGGCATTTGAAATAAGAAATATTTTTTTTCCCAAACAGCAAATTTGCTTTTGAGAAAACTCTATTTAATTGCATTTTAGGCATGGTCTTTTCCCTTGGATCCTTTTCTCATTAACTAGACTAGAACATTTCAGCATGTAATAAGGGTTGAATGGCGTGGGGATTTGTAGATCAGAGGTATAAGCATTCCCGCTCAGTCCAGAGAGGATTTTTTTTTGACTATCACAAACTGTGACCCAGAAGGTGGACAGGAGTTATGCCTAGGAGTTTTGAAAAAGATACACCTAATCTTCCAGCAAGGAGTGGAGACTAGAATGGAGAAGTAGCAGCAACAACAGGAGGAAGACAGAATGCCTAGTCCAGTTCTGTTCCAAATTCTCCAAGATGAAAAGCATCAGATGTATAAAAGGAAACAGGTGAAAGGAAAAAGTGGGAATTTTGCTGAGCTGGGCAAAGAAGGGAGAGATTGAGGAAGACCAGTGTGTCCTGACAGGCATCTAATAACAGAACATATAATGTTACTAGTGGTGTTCACCTCTTCAGAGACAGAGGGAAATTTTTCATCCAGCTCCCCATCTTTGTGCATGGACAGCACCAGGTATTATAATATACTCTATTCACCTTTTCTACCTGAACATTTCCAATATCTTGATTTTTGTCTCAAGTACAAAGAAGCCAGAATTTAGCTGGAAACATACAAAATTTAGATTTGGGCAGGAAGCCAAAGTTCATTCAAATTGGTAGAAATTTTCTTAACTGAGGGCTCTGATCTATGATGATTTTTGTAGTATTTGGTTTTTTTAAATTAAATCTATAAAAGAGCAAAGAAAGAAAACATATGGATGTGTGGACCTGGAGGTCTTGTCTAGTCCAAAAAGGAACTTTTTTTTTTTTTTTTTTGGTAACAAGGTGTGACTGATTAATCTCCAGAGGGGAGGGGGACAGAGAACGTAGGTGGTAGTGATACCCCTTCTCTCTCCAATATATTTATATATTTATACATATATATTCTATTATATATAATATTATATATTATACATATATATGTATTAAGGTATAGGGGTGTGTGTGTGTGTGTGTGTGTGTATATGTGTACATACATACACACACACACACACACACACACACACACACACATACACACACCTTAAACTACTTTACAGCGAGACAATAGGCAAGGCCAAGGAAGGATTCAGTTCTGCCACATTGCATATGAGACAAAGACACAGAAAGGTCCTTGTATCAGATGACCATACCTTTCCTTCGCAGCAGTACTATTGTTCCCAAAAAGAAAGGTTTTGTCTAAATGTCACGGAAATTTAAATCTAAGGTACCTTGGAATTCATTTAGTCTAACTTTATAATTTTATAGATCATGAAACTAAGGTTCAGAGATTGTAGGAGACTTGACCTAAATGAAATATTGAGAGTCAAATTCACCATAGCAGAAGGGACACAATATTTAGAGTTATATGGTAATGGCCTGCAATCTGACTCTGGTTGGAAGACCTGGAGTAATGCACTTGATCACGGGATTTCAGATTTGTAGCTATAAAGGACTTTTGAGATCTAACTCATTCCTTTTATTTTAAATCAGAGGAAGTTGAGATCTAGAGAGAAATTAAGAGATTTCCCCATCTTCAGGAAGGTAGCACAAAGCAGAGATGGTGCTCGATTTTTTTTTTTCTGATTCTGAATCCCAGTGCTCTTTGTACTATACCACACTCCCTATCAGATTGTGGTGGACTATTTTTTTAATCTGTAAAATTGTAAGTGTAGACTATATGATACAGAGTAAAGATCACTGTATTTAAAGCTCAAGGGACTGAGTCTAAATTCATATTTGTTCTTTATTATCTGTCTGATATTACCTGAGGAATTTCATCTCTCTGGGCCCTGGTTTCCTCATCAGTGAAATAAAGGTGTTGAAATAAATAATGTTTAAAAGTCTTTTCTATCTCTAACTTAGTTATATATGATTATATAAAAACAACCACAATGATGATGATGACAATGTCCCTTTTGCCTCTAAATCCTATGAACCTGTCATTCAATTTCCATTCTAGTGAAGTTTCCGCTACATAACACTGTCCCCATTTGCTTTGGCCCTGGAGGTTGACTTTAGTGACATCTCTCACAGGAAATGGTAAATAGAGATCTTTTCTGTCAGTCTTCTGTGAGTATTCAAAAACTAGCTAAAAAAAAAATAGATAAAAGACTGAAAGACAATCTCAGAAACTTTGCCTACCTTTCTCTAATAAATGACATAATTTCTAACTAAAGTAATTCAATTTCTCTTAGTTGTTGCAATTATTGACCCTGTGATTACAACTGGGTTTTGCCTTAAGTGGAACCTGACTTTGAGGTGTTGCTACAGTAAAGGAAGTGAGATCTTCAACATCTTATTGATTCTTTTGTACTTATTTTTTCAAGGCAAGTCTGCAAGCATTTTACTAACCATGGTCCAGGTACTGTGCTAAGAATTGGAGATTATTAAGACAGACAAAAATAGTCCCTGCCCCCAAAGGGAGTTTATAATCTAATGAGGGAACCAAATATATGCAAATATTTACAAATAAGAGATACAGAATAAATTGATGATAATCTCAAAGGAAAGACACAATCACTTCTAGTAGACTGCAATCTTCTTGAGGATAAGAACCAGTTCTTGTTTGCTATGTATCTCAGTATGTATCTATCACAGAGCTAGTAGGTACCTAATAAATATTTATTGGGTTTAATTGAATTCAATGACTCTCTTCTAGTTTTGCAATCCCTGGGTGGCCATAAAGCCTCTAGTACTCTGCTCCATTAGGGGAAAATAGGGATGGGGGAGCTATAAGGAAATGGAAGAAAATATAAAGAATTGGAAAATGAGAAATGTGAAATGAGAAAAGGGGAAAAGAAATTTAAAATGAAGAATAGTATGAGAAACTGAAAAGGAAGCAGAGGGCATATGTAAACTCTTTCATTAGCGGTTTTTAAACTATTTTTTCCAATTACATGTAAAAATATTTAACATTTTGAGTTCCCTCTCTCCTCCCCCCCTCACTGAGATGGCAGGCAATTTTATAAAGGTTATACATGTTCAGTTGTAAAAAATGTATTTCTATATTATATATGGTTACATTGTAAAAGAAAACACAGCTCCCCCCCTCAAAGAAAAAAAATGAAGAACAATAAAAAATAATTTAAAAGTATGCTTCAATTTGAACTCACATTGTATCAGGTTTTTTCTCTGCAAGTGGATAGCATTTTTCATCATGAGTCCTTCAGAATCTTCTTAGATCATTGTATTGCTGAGAATAGCTCGGTCATTGTATGATATTGCTGTTACTGTGTACAATATTCTCCTGGTTCTTCTCACTTCACTTTTTAACAGTTCATGTAAGTCTTCCTAGGCATTTCTGAAAGCATCCTACTAGTCATTTCTAATGGCATAATAATATTCCATCACATTCATATAGCACAACTTATTCAGCCATTCCCCAATTGATAGGCATCCTCTCAATTTAGTATTTGGTTTAACTAACACACACACACACACACACATATACACACACACACACACACCTGAATTCAATAATTTATTTAAACAAATATTAACCATCTAATATAGGAGGCACTATGAATCAAGAGTCTGCCTCTAAATCTGGGTTCAATTCCTGATTGTTGTATACTTGGCTGTGTGACCCTGGGAATATCACATAACATATTTAAGTCTTTTAGATGTAGGGCACTTCTCTTCTACACTGGTAGAATATGTTCACTCCCTAGCCTGTTTTCTGTGTCAATAAAATCCCAAACCCAGACCAAGCAACAACCACCAACAACCAAATAATAATCATAGCTTAGTAAATTACTTCAAGGTTTGCAAAACGCTTTACAACTTGATTCTCAAAATATTACCTTTAATTATGTTTCTCAGTTTCCTTTTATGTTTTGACTTTCTTCATTAGAATATAAACTCCATGAGGGCAGGACAGTCTTGCATTTGTGTTAATAATGCTTCTTATAAATATTTTGTTTGTCTGTCTGTCCAATAACCCTAGATATTTTTTGAGGGAGGGTGGCAATCGGAGTTAAGTGACTTATCCAAGGTCACACAGCTTGTAAGTGTCTGAGGCCAAATTTGAACTTAGGTCCTCCTGACTCCAGGGCTAATGTTTTATCCACTCTCTCACCTAGTTGTTCCATAATCCTAGACTACTAACTACATTTTATAGATGAGAAAACTAAAGTCAAGAGAAGTCAAGTGACTTGTTCAGGGTCACAAAGCTAATTAGGCTATATTAACTAATTAAGCCTGAAGGGCTTTATACACAATTAAAAACAAGCAGAAACCTAGTCCCTAAACTTATAACTTGCTGGAAGGGTACAGCATGTACATTGTTAGGTAAAGAGAATTGTTTTTCTTTTCATTGTTGTTGTTCCAGGACTGCAACTTCATTGTCGTGGGGCACTTCTTGTGAGGAGCAATTCTATCTCCTCTTACCTATATAGATCAGAAATTGTCCTGCAACTTATAGTCTTGACAAGTTAACTAAATTCTAGTGTCAAACTCAAAGTGACTGGAACACTGAGAGTCACTTGTCCAAGATAACCCTGCTACCATGTGTCTAAGGTAGGACTTGAAATAGGAATATATAAATAGCTAAACAAAATAATTCCAAGAGAAGGAGAGAGTAGTAACAACTGGGGCGGTTAGGAAAGGTGGGATGCCAGAGGTGATGCCAGTTTGGTACATTGAAGGAAGCTAGGGATTAAATGAGGCAAAGGGGAAAGTATGGGTGCAGTCTGGACAGGGGAAAGCCAAGCCAAATCCCTCTATATGCACAAGTGATTCCATTCTACCCTCACTTTTCCAGAATTGTCCCTAATATCATCACTCTCATTTATCTTTTATCTCTTCCTGTTTGATGCCTGACTTTCTATTACTACAAATATGCCCATATCACCACCTATCTTCCAAAAATACTCCCTGGATCCAGCTACAGCACAATGAATGCTAGAGTCAGGAAGACCTGAGTTCAAATCCAGCTGTGTGAACCTGGATAAGTCACTTAACATCTGTTTGCCTCAGTTACCTCAATCACAAAATAAGCATTATAATAGCATCTATCTTGCAAGATTGTTTTGAGGATCAAATGGGATAGTATTTGTAAAATGCTTAGCATAGGGTCTGGCACATAGTAAGTTCTATAAAAATATTAATTCCCTCCACCCACCTTTATCCTTCTCCAATATTTATGTCTCAAGCACCTAAGCTTGAAAAGACCATCTAACAATGTTTCCTCCATTTCCTTTCCTCTCACTCTCAACTCTCTATAGTATGGCTTCCAACTTCATTATTCTACTGAAACTGCACTCTCAAAAATTATTAATAATCCCCTAATTACCAAATCTAAAGACCTTTCTTCAGTACTCAGTTTTCTTGATCTTATACAGACTTTGACACTTGTGATCACCCTCTCATCTTGAACTCTTTTTTTCCTAGGCATTTGTGACACTGCTCTCTGGTCCTCCTCCTATGAATCTGATTTCTACTTTTCCGTCTCTTTTTATGAATCTTTGTTGACATTATGCCTGCTACCAATGAGTATACCATTAGTTTCTTTTCCAGGCCCTCTTCTTTTATTTTATAGGATTTCACTTGGTCATCTCATCATCCCCTATGGATTGAGTCTCAAGGCTAATGATCTGAGATCTACTTTTTCATCCCTCATGTCTCCTTTCTTTGAGTCTCACATTTTCAGCTATTATATATCATGTAAATCATGAAGTGAATATCCCATAAAAAACTTAAACTCAACATGTTCGAAACTATACTCATTTTTTGCCCCCTAATGCCCATCTCTTCCTCTCTACCTTTTACTGTCAAGGTTCACCCAGATGAACAATCCAGGTACAATTATGCATTTCTCACTATCTCTTATTCCACATCCTTATCCATTCTGTTGACAAGACCTGTTGATTTGATCTATAGTATTTCTTGCTTAACCCTACTGCTACCATCCTGGTGCATGATTTTACCATCTCACTCCTTTAATATTGAAATAGCCTGCTGTTTGGTCTCCTTGACTCAAATTTCTCCCTACACAAGTCTATCCTTCATTGACTAGATATATAGTCCTCCATCTGGTATTCAAAGCCATAATCCTTACTTTTCCAGTCTTCTCATACCTTACACCACCCACATACTCTGTGATCCATTACTACTGATTTCTTTACAGTTCCTGGCACAAGATCCTCCATCTCCTGGCTCCGGGAATTTTACTTGTCTACCATGACTGGAATGCTCTCCTCTCTTCCCCTGCCCCCTGCATTTGTGTCCTGGCTTCCCTATCTTCCTTCAAATTTAATCTGAAGTCCCTCCTTCTCCAGGAAGCCTTTCCTAATCTCTGTTAATGCAAATACCTTCCCTCCATTGACTATTTCCAATTTATGCTGTCCATAGCCTGTTGGTTCATAGTTGTTTGTATGTTCTCTCTAGCATTGGACTGTAAGCTCTTTGAGCAAGGATTATCTTTTGCCCTTCTTTATTTCCCCAGTACTTAGCCCAATGTACTCTGTGCTTAGCACATAGTAGGTGTTTAGTAAATGTTTATTGATTGGCCAACTAACATTAATTCCAGTGCCTCTTTTTTTTCCCCATTGTGCCATTCTTCCTTCTTCCTCTGATGGGCTATATCTTTTCTTTTATTACTTTTTTCCTGATAGAAAATAGACAAGATCTACTAAATGTTAAATGCTGGAATCAAGAAAAGAAAGGTTAAAAACCATGCCCAAAAGAAAGGATAGGAACTTACCAACATGACTATGGGAAAGAGGAATATTTTAGGTTCAAATTCCTAATAATCTGTATTTCTCAAGAACCATGTTAATGACCCATTAGACAAAACATCCCACACTTAGCAGCCTTCCAGGCTCCATTCAATTCTCTTTTTAGCCGAAGGTCACTGGTAATTATACTCTCACCCACCTCCCAGGGTCACTGGGAAGAATAATTAATGTATCGTTAAGAATGTATCATTGAAGTACCTATCAAAAGCTAGATTATATTTTACCTTTACAGAAAGTCACCAAAAAGGTAAGGTAACAAAAATAGTCTTTAGGGACACTGAGTAGGAGGGAATCCTCTATTTGAAATAATTTTTAAAAGCTTCCCACTGCCCCAAATAAGTGTAGCCATTTCTGAATATTGTCTCCCAAAGGTATCTTAATAAATGCTCTTGATATGTCATACATTCCTCACCACTCTCCACATGTCATGTTGTCTTTTTGGTGAAAGTAAAGGGTGATGAGACATGACAACAGTCATAAGTCTGTTGTGACTTTTTAAAATGAACTTTTTGGAATGCTTCAACCTTCCATGTAAAAACATAGCTATACTGAGGCAATGTTCCTCAGCTTAAAAGTAGACCAAATCTCAAAATTTTGATTTAAATGCATGTTGTTTTTTGAGTAAATTCCCATTAAAACTAGAAAATGCCCCTTTTCTGATGCATTTAAAAGAACAAAGTATAGTCTGAATCCATGGGGAATCACACATTAAAATTGTTCATGTTTATTTCTTCTTAGCTAATAGGGAAGTTTATATAGGCAGGAAGGGGAAAAATGTACAGCTGGTAAGGTGAATACAAGTTCTGAGTTCAGAGGTAATTTATAAAAGGAGTAAATGGATGGTGTATCATGAGGCTATATGACTTATAGGGACCTAGGATAAAAAAAAAGGAGAAAAAGAGATTATTTTTATTATTATTGTGTTGAAGTTAAGGTAGGGAGAGAGGAAGAGATGGTAGTTGTTAAGCCATGCAGACTTGAGTTGCAGGTCAAACAATTCTTTAAGAATTATGGAACCCCACTGACTAACTGGACCACAATCTGTCACTTCTGCTCCCATGCTTAGTCCATTGATTTATCAATCAATAAATATTGTGTACTATGTGCCAGGTACTGTGCTAAGCACTGGGGCTGCACAACTGTCTCCAATGTTCCTTTGTTGCATTTTCATCCTTGTGGGAATCTAAGGAACCCAAGATCTGAGGGTTGCTAAATTTGTGACACTTAGGAAACTGAGATTGCCTCAAATCTTTTCTTGGACAGGAATAGGGCAATCAAACTAGATAGTTCCAAGCATACAAGGAATCAGAAGTGAAAGTTGTGGAATGTAGGGTTGATTGCTTCTTTCTTCCTTCTATTGCCTTTGCACACGAGATTGGCTCATGAATATGCAGTGGGGGTGGTTGGGTGGTGGGGGTGTAGGGGTGTGGGGTGGGGGTGTGGGGGTACTAACCTCAATTTCAGTACTCCAGCACTCCCTGAGATAAAAAAGAAGTCAGAACCTTAACTATGATGGCTAATACTGGCACTGCTGGGTTGTCTAGAGACTCATCAACTGGAGAGCAAGACATCCAGAGAGTAACACTGCAAAGGAGATTCTAACCTTATTGTATGGACAAAGTAGGAAGTTACGAAGCTATGAAGACAATTCTAATTTCTATGACTAATGACGAGGAGAGTAACACAGATTTATCTCACTGCTCTTCACCCTGTTCTCCTTAAAGTATTCCAAGAACTTCTTAAAAACCAGAACTGGACAATTGGGAAAAGAGATTCACAAAAATTCAGTGGAGGAACTAATGGCTTAAAAATTAAAATTGGGCAAATGGAAGTTAATGACTTTGTGAGAAATCAGGAAACAATCAAATAAAGTAAAAGAATAAAGAAAAGAAGAAAAATGTGATATAACTTATTGGAAAAACAACCAACTTGGAAAATAGATTTAGGAGAGATAATTTAAAAATTGTTAAATTACCTGAAAGCCATGAGCATAAAAAGGAACCAAGACATCATATTTCAAGAAATTACCAAGGAGAAAGAATCCAGGAATCACCTCCTGAAAGAGATCCCAAAATGAAAACTCCAAAGAATATTATAACCAAATTGTAGAGCTTCTAGATCAAGAAGAAAATATTGCAAGTAGGCAGAAAGAAACAAATAAAATATCTTGGAGTCATGGTCAGGATCATACAAGATTTAACATCTTTCACATCAAAGGAGCAGAGGGCTTAAAATATGATATACCAAAAAAAGGTAAAGGAGAAAGGCTTGCAATTAAGAATAATCTACCCAGCAAAACTAAGTATAACACTTCAAGAAAAGGAATGGACACTTTATGAAATAGAAGACTTTCAAGCATTCCTAATGAAAAGACCAGAGCTAAATAGAAAATGTGACTTTCAAATACAGGACTCAAAAGAAGCATGATGAGGTATACATGAAAGAGAAATGAAGACTCAGTGAAGTTAAGCATTTACATGTTTACATGGAAAGATGGTACATGTAACTCCTAAGAACTTTATCATTAGAGCCTTTAGAAAAAGTATACATTAAAGTATACTTTAAATGCATGTTGTTTTTTGAGTAAATTCCCATTAAAACTGGAAAATGCCCCTTTTCTGATGCATTTAAAAAAACAAATTATAGTGTGAATCCATGGGGAATCACACATTAAAATGGTTCATGTTTATTTCTTCTTAGCTAATAGGGAAGTTTTTATAAGCAGGAAGGGGAAAAATGTACAGCTGGTAAGGTGAAGACAAGTTCTGAGTTCAGAGGTAATTTATAAAAGGAGTTAAAAGAAGATACTAGAATGAATCAATTTTGTTGTGATAACGTAAAAATAAATGGATAGGTGAGAAGGAGGGGTAACATGGGAGAAGGGAAAAAAAGAGAAGAAGAATGGCAAAAATTATCTCACATAAAAGAGGGATGCAAGGAAGAGCCTTTACAGTGAAGGTCGGGGGGGGGGGCAGTCCTTGAACCTCATCTAAATTGGTTCAAAGTGGGGAAAATATGTGGAAACATGCAAATGGTAAGAGAAATCTATCTTAACCAACAGGGAACCAGGAAAAGGAGATTAGAGAAAGAAGGGATGATAAAAGGGAAGGAAGATAAAAGAAGGCAGTGATCAGAAGAAAAATAGACTTGAGTCGAGGGACAGGACAAAAACAGAGAAAGAAGAATAAATAGAAAAAAGAGGACAGAAGGAAATGCACAGTTAGTAATCGTAACTGGAAATATGAATAGCATCAATAAACAACAAAGATCACACACTATAACCAAGGGAGATTTATAACAGTAATGCAGGAAATATAATTGATCATATCAATAACAAAGTCAACATAATTCATATGAATATCTCAATAGATGCAGAAAAGTCTTTGACAAAATGTAGTAACTGTTTCTATTGAATGCATAGAATTCAATGGAAGCTGTCTTAAAAGTAATATTTAACTGAAATGAAGAGCAAGCATTATCTGTAATTGGGTTAAACTTGAAACCTTCCCAGTAAGATCAAAAGTGAAACAAGCATGTCCATCATGACCACAATTAGACAATATTGTACTAGAAATACTAGTTACAGAAATAAAACAAGTAAAAGAAGTTAGAATAGGCACTGTGTGAAATAAAACTATTATTCTTTGTAGATGATATGATGGTATACTTAGAGAACCCTAGAGAATCAACTAAAAGCTAGTTGAAAAAATTAACAACTTCAGCAAAGTTTCAGGATATAAAACAAACCCACATAAATCATTAGCATTTGGCTGCCAACAAAACCCAGCAGGAAGAGATAGAAAGAGAAATTCCATTTAAAATAACTGCAGACAGCATAAAATATTTCAGAGTCTACTGCCAAGGCAAACTCAGGGAATATATGAACACAATTACAAAATACTTTCACACAAATAGAGATCTAAACAATTGGTGAAATAATAATTGTTTCTATCAATAAAATTACTAAAAATTATTTTAAAAGCCAGAAAAAATAGTAACGAAATTAATCTGGTGGAACAAAAGGTCAAGTATATCAAGAGAATCAATAAAAAAAAAAAATGAAGGAAGGTAGCCTTGCAGTTCCAGTTATCAAACTATCTTACAAAACAGTAATCGTCAAAACAATCTCTTACTGGCTAAGAAATAGATTGGTGGATCTGTGGAAGAGATTAGGTACACCATACACAGTAATAAAAGACCATAGTAATCTAGTGTTTGATAAATCCAAAGATACAAATGTTTGGACTCAGCAAGAATTCAACATTTGGCAAAAATTGCTGAGAAAACTGAAAAGCAGGTTGGAGGACAATTTGGAACTATGCCCAAAGGATTGAAAAACTGTGAATATTCTTTGACCCTGTAATACCCCAAAGATATCAAATAAAAGGAAAGAGACATATTTATAAAAAAGATCGGGGTGACAAAGAGTTATGAATGTGGGGAATGGCTGAACAAGTTGCAGTATGTGATTGTGATGGAACACTATTATGTTAGAAATGATGAGCTACGTGGTATCAGAAAAACATGGACACACTTATATGAACTCATGCAAAGTGAAGTGAGAAGAACAATGGTGAACATTGTACATAGTAATAGCAATGCTGTACAATGATTATCTGTAAATTGCTTAGCTAGTCTAATCAATATAATGATCCAAGGCAATTCTGAAGGATTTATGATGAAGAATGGCATCCCCCTCCAGAGAAAGAACTAATGGAGTCTGAATGCAGATTGAAGCCCAATTTTATTTACTTTCCTTTTTTTTTTTTTTTTTTTTGGCAACATGATTAATCTGTAAATGTGTTTTGCATAATTTCACATGTACAACTGGTATGGTATTTCTTACTTTCAGAACAGGTGTGAGTGTTGTGAGAGGGAGAGAGAAAATTCAGAACACAATTTTTAAAATGATTGTTAAAATAGTTTTAAATTTTAAAAAATCATAAACTTTACATTTTAAACAAAATTCTATATTGTTCCTTTTTGAAATTTGGGCTATATCTAGCATCAACTCTTGAAGTTATGAACTTCTTAGTGAAAAGAGCAGTCTAGGCATCTCAAGGCTGATTACTATCTGATGAGAAGTAGGAAATATTAGAATATTAAGGAGACTATTCCTCACAAATGCCACAGAGATTCTGATGAAACTGTTGGACTGAAGATCAAGATGATCACATGGTGGAAAACTCAGATAATTCTCTTCCTCACTAGTCAAATAGTTGAGGAATGAGATATATTTCCTTTCTGTAGGATTGAAGAAAGTAGCACCCAAGCAACTTAAAATCAAGGCACCAGGAAAAACGAAGGTTGCACAGATTTTGGGAGTGCCACACTACTATGCCCTCAAGGTGTGATCAGATCTTAGTGGAAGAAAGAAGAAAATTTTCCTGATGTGCAGTTGTGGACACATATGAAATGAATTGGACAAGATGAATGATATCTTTCCAATAACTGCCAAAACAATCTTCTCAGAGCACATACCTTACCGTGTCATTTTCTTGCTCCTCATTGTTGCTTTTAGAATGAAGAACAAATAGCACAGATTAGCAATGAGGCACTTTAAAATCTAACTTCTTACATTTTTTGATTGAGTCCACATTACTCTCCTTTGCCTGCTTTAGATTTCAGCTCAAATGTTCCATTTGATTCTATCTAATCATCATGACTTTATTCCATGCCTTTGCAAAAGCTGTGTCTTATACCTGAAATTCACTTCTTCATCCTCACCTTCTTAGAATTTCAAGGTGTTTTTTTTTTTCCACTCAACAAGCAAGTAGACAAGCATTTATTAAGTGTACACTCTTTTCCAGGTACTAAACTAAGAACAGGGAACATAGATGCAAGCCGAAAGACAGTACCTGTCCCCAAGGAGATTACATTTTGGTGAAGGATGACAACACATACCAGAAAACTGAAAAGGAGAATTGGAGGCCCTCATAGGAACCTGGTAGAAAAAGTCCAGAGAGTCAGGAGTGCTGCCTGCTGGCCCAGGCATCCTCCTTAAAATGTCACGTGAAAGAAATATTAGCAGTATTTTTGTCTTGGTCCTGGAGGGCAGACCTATGGATAAATAGATGGCACAGGGACAGAGATTTCTTCTTGCTTTAAGGAAATAAAAAAAATCAGTAAATAAAAACCAAATCAAAGAATGAATAACTAACTGAATGGATGGATGAATGAAATAGTAAATTCGTGAACAAAAAAGTACCAACTTCTTAACAGCTAGAGCTATTCAGAAGCAGAATGGACCATCTCATGAAATTGTTAGTTCTCCATCATGAGAAGTGTTTTACCTGAAGCTTGGTCAAAGATTTATAAAGAAGATCCCCATTTTAAGCAAACACTTGTAACTAGATAACTTCTGAGGTCCCTTACAATCTGGAGGTTATGCTATTAAATAATTCTGGAGGTGTATAACACTTTAGCTATTTATGGAAACCAGAAACAGAAAGTTCAAAAGGGATCCATTTTGCATCTGTATCCTTCCTCCTTTAACTGTTAGTAGTCCTGAGTTTATTGACCTTGTGGATATTTAAATAGAATTTCCCTTCTTAATACGAACAGACTTTTTAATTAGTAGGTTGTTTAGCTGTTTGATTTAGTCTCAGTTTGGGCCAACCAACCTCTTTGGACTTATTGACTATCACTTCCTGCCTCCCATATACACTCTTTGAGTCATACTAGCCTTCTGGCTCTTCCTTAAAATGGACATTCTGACTCTCTCCTTTATACTTTTGTAAGACTGTCTCCAAAACTATAATGCACTGCCTTACTTATCTCTGCCTCTTGGAATGCCTAACTTACTTCAAGTCTCAATTTAGGGAAGCCTTTACAATCCATTTGTTTGTTAGAGCAATATCAAATTATATTGTATTTATGATCTGCTATATGTTTTGATATATTATGTTTAATATTTTGCAGATGAATAAACTAATGAGACTCAGAAAAGGACATTATTTACTTAGGGCCATGTATCTCCCAAATACGGTGGTACCTTGACATACGAGTGCACCAATTTACAAGATTTCCAAGATATGATTTGTCACTTGGTCGATTTTTTTGCTTTGAATTGTGAGGCAAAATTTGAGTTACAAGCCACTAGTTGGCGCAGTGAATACCACAACCCAATGCCCACCCAGCATCCTGAGCCTCACTGGTTCAGTCTACATGTTTGCCTTGCAGTGAAGAAAATTAAGTTAAGCAAAAGTAAAAAATATATTGTAGCAATTAAGTTCAAGGATAAAGTGTAGCATTAAGAGTTTAGCAAGTAAGTGAACGAAAGTGACTGAAAGAGCTCAAAACAAAACTCTTCTAACCTCTTCCATCTATCTCCTCCACCTCCACCTCCGCCACTATCTTCTGTTAGCTCAAGTCATCTGATATCCAAGGTAAATACATACTTTATAAAATCAGTTTATTTCTTTACATTCTCTTTTATTGTTTTTATACAAGATTTATTATTTATAAATAATTTTTCTTATTTAAAAACACATAAAAACACATAAAAACTACTGAGGTGGCATTTTGGGGGCTGGAATGGATTAATGGCATTTCATTTAATTTCAATGGGGAAAACTGATTTGATATATGAGCAAATTGAGTTATAAGCTCAGTAACGGGATGAATTAAACTTGTAAGTCAAGGTACCATTGTATTTAAGTTGAAACAGGAACTCAGGTCTCTTGATTCCAGGACTTCTTTTTATCTTCCTTCTATTACCACTACCACCCTCTCCCCACAACCACAGTTGAGGATTTCATAAGAAATCTACTGGGAAGCAGCAGAGGCTTGTGGACAGACTTCTGGCCTTTGAATTAAACAAAATGGCCTAAATGATTAAGTAGTCCAGAAAATACCATTGAATATAGTATAAAAGAGTAGTTAGCTATATGATTGACGGCAAACCATTTCATACCCATGGACCTTAGTTTCTTTATATGTAAAATGAGAAAAATAATAATACTTGTATCTACCTCATATGGTGTGGGGAGGAAAGGAATTTGAATAGTTGAAAGGGTTAGAGAAACATGATTTGTCATTACCAAAGTCTAGCACCCATACATGTTCTCTAGTGTAGCGTATCAGAAGGCAGCATCTCTCTTCTCTTCCTTCTCTCTCTCTCTCTCTCTCTTTCCCTCTCTCTCCCTCCTTTGCTCTCCCTCCTCCTCCCATTACTTTGTGCCTATTTTGCATATATTTCAATTTAATTATCTTCCAGGTTTTACCCATTAGAATTAAACGGAAGGTCATTGACCGTTTTTTTGTTTTTTTTGTCCTTGAAAACCCAGTGCCTAGCAGGTGATTATCACATGCTTATTTGTTTGAATTGCACTAAATTCTTCTAGCTCTTTTTTTTCTTCCAGGAGAAAGTAAGCACCTTGAAGGCAGGGATTATATACCTGTTTTACTTTGATTTTTGTGTCTTTAGCACCTAACACAGAGTGTTTCAATTAAAAAGTAATTAATAGATTTTACTTAATTCCCTGAATATTTTAGAAATGAGGCCCTTATCAGAGACACTGGTTGTAAAAATTCTTTCCCAATTTCCCACTTCCCTATTAATTTTGGTTACATTGGCTTTGTTTCTACAGAAACTTTTCAATTTAATGTAATCAAGATTATCCATTTTGCATTTTATAATGCTCTCTAACTCTTCTTTGGTCATAAAGTCTTCCCTACTCCATAAATCTGACAGGTAAACTATTCCTTGCTTCCCTAGATTACTTACAATATCAGCCTTTATACCTAGATCATGTGCCCATTTGGACTTGACTTTGGTGTATGGTATTAGATGATGGTCTATGCCCAGTTTCTGCCATACTATATTCTAATTTTCCCAGCAGTTTTTATGAAATAGTGAGTTCTTATCCCAAAAATTGGGGTCTTTGGGCTTATCAAACAGTTTATTACTATAATCATTGACTACTGAGTCTTTCGTACCCAGTCTATTCCATTCATCCACTACTCTATTCCTTAGCCAGTACCAAGCAGTTTTGATGACTGCTGCTTTATAATATGGATTAAAATCTGTTATGGCTTGGCTACCTTCCCTAGCAATTGGTCATTCCCAAATTGATAAATGGTGAAAGGATATGAACAGGCAATTTTCAGAGGCAGAAATCAAGGATATCTATAAGCATATGAAAATATGCTCTAAATCACTATTGATTCGAGAAATACAAATCAAAACAACTTTGAGGTACCACATTTCACCAGTCAGATTGGCTAAGATGACAAAACAGGAAAATGACAAATGCTGGAGAGGATGTGGGGAAATTGGAACACTAATGCATTGTTGGTGGAGTTGTGAACTGATACAACGATTCTGGAGAGCAATCTGGAAGTATGCCCAAAGGGCTATAAATAATTGCATACCCTTTGACCCAGTAATACCACTTCTGGGGTTGTATCCCAAAGAGATCATAGAAGTGGGAGGAAGACCCATATGTACAAAAAT
>CM053586.1:325603553-325650867 GCA_028646515.1 Pseudochirops corinnae
TATAAGAAATGGGGAGGGGATGGTCTTCATATTCACCTGGAGAGGCTTATATAAACTGATACTAAGTGAGAAGAGCAGAACCAGGAAAAATTTGTACACAATTACAGACACATCGTATGTGCGATGACCAACTTTGATAAACTGAACTCTTCTCAGCAACACACAGTTATAAGACAACTCTATAAGTCCCAGGATGGAAGGAGATATCTACATTCAGAGAAACATCTAGAAAGAATAGAGTTTAAATAGAGACTAAAGCAATCTACATGCTATCATTCTCTTTCACGTTTGGTTTTCTTTCTTCTTTCCCATTGTTCACTCCATTGGTTACGACCTTCTATACAACCAGACTAATGTCCAATGTGAAAGTATTTGCAGATCCTACACTTGATTGCATCCCACCATGGGGGTGGGAGGGATTGAGGGAGAGGAGAAAATTTGAAACTCAAAGGATTGTGGAACTGCATCTTGTAAACTAAAAATAAATAAACAAATCAATTTTTAAAAAGTAATTAATAGAGGTGGCTAGGTGGCGCAGTGAATAGAGCCCTAGCTCTGGAGTCAGGAGGACCTGAGTTCAAATCCCACCTCAGACACTTAACACTTACTAGCCATGAGACCTTGGGCAAGTCACTTAACCCCAACTGCCCTGCCCTCCCCCCTCCAAAAAAAAAAGCAAATAAATAAATAATTTTAAAAAAATTTTAAAAAGTAATTAATAAATGATCATTGAATAAATTTTTTTTTTTACTTTGTTATCTTAGAAACTGGAGACTACACAGGTTTTCAATAAATCAAATACCTGGTAGAATGGCATTTGATGATGACTTTTGACGAAGAGAAAATTTTCCAAAAAACATCAAAGTCATCAATGAGAGTTTCCAAATATTTAAAAGTAAGATTTGTGTTGTTTTTGCCTTGAAAAAATATAAATATAATGAGCATTATGCAAATTGACTGAAGTGAAAAATCTGAGCCTGACACCTGAAATTTCAATAATATTTAAGCAACAGATGGAATCTTTTTTTTAATTGAATATTTAGAAATATCTATACTCATTTATATACTGTGCCTATCTTAGACAAAACAAAGCAGCTGAAGTTACTGAACATGGGAGAAAACATCTAGCAGTTTTACAATAAAAAGGTAAATGGCAATATTTCCAAATTTCTTGTTCTTAAGAATGGCAAGTATCTGCAAATTAGTCATTCTAAAAAGGAAAAAAAAAACCCTATTGAGTATTCAGTGCATGAGCTGATTTAATGAAAAAAAAATAGAGCTCAATAAGAAAAAAAAATGCATGTGTTTTTAAACCGCGAGTTAGGAGGCAAGATTTAAGTCTATAAAAGCAATAATTAAAATCTAATGCCATATTATTTGAAACAGGACTTGAATATTCATGTTGAGTTAATTGCCATCGACCAACAAATTCTGTTGGCAATGGTATATTGGGTGAATATTTTCCTAGACTTATTTGTTAATATAATGTAAAATTTTATGAAAACAAAAAAGAACTCTAACATGAAGGGTCTTCTGTTAGAAAAGTCACTAACAATTTAAAAACATAAATTTAAGTCATATTTACTGGAAATAAGTGGAAAATTGGTCTTTTGAGAATGCTGAAATCAGAGATGTTTAGTTTCTTTGTGTGTCAACTAATCAGAGGGAAGGGAACTTTTTCTTTCTTTCTTTTTTTTTTAATGTAAAACAGATGAATTTATTGGAATTCCATAGAAGCTGAATATTGTCCTGTTCCCTTTTTAAAGATGGATTTCAGGACTGGGGACCTACAGCCTTGAAGCCACATATAGCCTTCTAGGTCCTGAGGTAGGACCTTTTGACGGAGCCCAAGTTTTATAGAACAAATCTTCTTATTAAAGAGATATGTTCTGTGAGGTTTGGATTCAGTCAAAGGGCCACCCATGAGGACCTGGAGGGCCACATGTGGCCTCCACACCATAGATTTCCCACCCCTGGAAATCATCTACATTGATCATGGGATAAACTTCTGCATAATCCACCTAGCAGCAATTGTTGATTTCCTTCAGGCAAGTTAAGGTCTTGGAATCCTGAGAATTAACAGAGATGGAGGAGTTAAGTGATTACAAGACTTGAACAAGTATGGATAGGCAATACCTGCCAATCATCCCATGCAGGTGTCTCTACCAGACCCTATCAGACTTGTTCTGGAAAGGTGAACTGGACAGAACCTTAGCAACATAACTCAGGTGCACGTGTGGTTCAAGAAATTGAATGATTGTGGCAACGTTGTTTGAATGTCCTAACCTTGAGAAACAACGGTATGTCAAGGATCTGTATAAACCCATCCATGAATAAAAGGCCTAAGGAGCAAATATAATTTTCTTGTATTTCTTTTTTTTAAAGCTCCTATTTTCATATCTGTCAGGTATTTGATCAGGGTTATTTTTAAATGTCAAAATGAAAAGAAAAGATGTTTTGTCCTTGCTTAATTGACATTCTACTAGGGAGTAGAGCTGTATTTTCTCTGCTCAACCTATCAAATCTATTTCAACGTTATATTCATATACAGCTTTCTTCTACCTCAATAATTGTGAAGATACAATGAAATAGTTTTCCATCTTTTATATCCTACCAATAAGTTCCAAAGAATTATTCATCTGGAAGTAAACCCTTTTAGTTCTCCTTCCCCAAAATACTGTGGCATGGAAGGCAAGGAATAAGTATTTATTAAGTTACTATTCTAGAAGGTGCATGCTATTATCTTCCTCATTTTACAGCATTGGAAACCGAGGCAGACAAGGATTAAGAAACTTTGCAGGTTCACACAATTCATAAGCATCTGAGTTTAGATTTGAAGTTAAGTCTTTCTGATTCCAGGTCCAGGATTCTATGAACTGCACCACTTAGCTGTATAGCTCTATCATAGAAAGAATGATGCTGGATTTGAAGACCCAGACACCTCACTTCAAAATCCTGAATTTGATACTCTACTGCATCCTGGAGCAAGTCACTTAATCTCTCTGTGCTAGTGTATCCTCATATCTAAAGGAAGTGGGCTAGTCAGATGATATCTTAAATTTCCTTTCAATTTTAATATTTTATTACATGATTTGTCATAAGTACAACATAGGAGTTGACAACATGTTTTGTGTGGGTCTGTGTCTATGTCTATGTCTCTGTCTGTGGGAGGGAGTAGAAGCAGTTCAGACCTGTGATTTCATCAGTTTGGGAAACTATGATAGGAAATTTTCTTTAATGTTATAGATTTGACACAGTAGTAATTGAATGACAATCTAAGTCACATAACTAAAAGCTATCAAAAGCAAACTTTTAAATTCATTTCTTTTGTGATCTGCCCTCTGTCACTACTCTATGATTCCTCTCATGAAATGTGGTCCCTATATAGCAGGAGTTAGATTGGAATATACCCTGTTAATGCAGCCATTGTTTTCATTATGCCATGGGATTATTCTCATTCTTCATGGGATGCACTCAACATATATAAAATTATCATATATAAAATTATTCTGGTGCACCACATACATGTTTAACCTTTTTGCATGAGATTGCAAGTTCCCTGAGGACTGGGACCACGTTGCATAAATCTTCCCCAACATACTTTTGGTGCTTAGTAAATGTAGGCTGAATACCAGTCAATAAAGAAAGAATGATGGTCATTTGAGGGTTTGAACTTATTATTATAATGGAATTAGACCCTGTGCAGAGAGAAAATAAATGTCTGTTGGTGACTATTAACACTGGAGATGTTCATCATTAAGAGCAAAGTTGCTTTCAATTTAATTTTAATAAAGGGCTAGGTAAACTGTTGCTGCTCTGTGGTACATCAGTGGTTTTTTTTTTTTAAGATGCATTAGACTA
This sequence comes from Pseudochirops corinnae, assembly GCA_028646515.1. Lineage (NCBI taxonomy): Eukaryota > Metazoa > Chordata > Mammalia > Diprotodontia > Pseudocheiridae > Pseudochirops > Pseudochirops corinnae. The sequence continues at coordinate 325,607,415 of CM053586.1, forward strand.
AAGTAGCCCTGAAAGAAGGACATTTCTAAATCTAAATCCACAATATAATAAAAGATATATAAATATTTAGAGGCAAGTGCTTTTCTCTTGACAGGCTGAAATCATTTATCCTTTTCTGTACTGAAAATTACATGCATTTGTGTGTGTGTCCTCATTTCTTTCTGTAATTTTAAAGTGATTTATAAAAAAGGTCTTTGGCTCCATTTTGTATCAGCTCTTAAAATGGTGGCATTAGACAGTAAAGAGAATACTTAGGATTCTGATACCGGAGATTCCATATGCAAATATACTTCTGTCATGTATATGAACCATGACATGCAACTGCGACCATAAGGGAAATACAGAGGCAAAGGGATATAGAGTGAATAATGGAGAAATACAAGGCAGACAAAAAGAAGGAGACAGAGGAGGAGGAAAGGAAGAAAGTTAATCAGTCCTACTATGTGTCAGACACAGTGTTAAGCACTGGGACATAAGAAAGGGAATAGACAGTCTCTGCTCTTAAGGACTTCACAGTTTAATATGAAGAGAACAGGCAAAGAGCTATGTATAAAATAGTATGTATGGGATAAAAGGGAAATAATAGGGCAAAAGGAAGAAAAAAACAAAGAAGAGGAAAGGGGAAGAAGAGATAGAAGGAAGGAAGGGATGAGGGATGGAGAGAAAGAAGGGAAGGAGGGAAAGAAAAGCAGAAGAAAGGAAGGAAAGAAGAAAGAAAGGAAGGAAAGAAGGAAGAAAGTAAGGAAGAGGAGAAACTCAAGAAATTTAGTTCAAAGGATATCTATAAAGGCCAACTTTTCTTGCTCAGAATGTGTGGGGAGAGATATATTTTGGTCACTATTTGTATATGCAGCACACAGCAAAATTACTTATTTACAATCATCAACTTCATAACCTGAAAAGAAACTCTTTGGGCATCCATCTTCCCCTGTCTGATTTTGTAAATTATGTCTGTGTTCACCTACAAGCAAAACTTTTCAAAATAAAGCCATATCCAGGTGCATTTGAGATGAAGATGTCACAGTCATTCCAGTTCATATTGAGTTGATATTAAAAATAGAGTTTTTTTACAAGGTAAGCAACAGGGAAATTACATTTCCTAGATTCAGGTCCCCTACTCAATTGTCAAGTGATGTGGCATCAACATCAAGCAAAGAGTTTGATTTTATGACAATGTGTTTACAAATATATTAAGGGTGGAATTTCTAGGATGTTGAATGGGATTCGAGGTGCATTTCTGGCTTATGATCACAGTAGATGCTTGTCTGCAGCAAAGTCTCTTGATAATACGATGGAAATGAGACTAGCGTTTATTTTCGTTCCTCTTTGGTGGAAACTACCAATAAAAACACCTATTTGGATGGTGTTTTAAGTGCCACGAGGATGCACTAATTAAATATTGCAGAATGAATGTCCCGGAAAGGGTGTCACTCACATAAAAATGCTTCAATACAAAGTCAATTTTGAATACTGAAATGCCCCACATGAAATGCCAAATAAATTACTGTAGCTCATCAAAATGAAGGCACACGTCACAAACTATTCCGCAAGTCTCCATACTATAGTCTGAAATTAAAATCCAGCCTGCTTTGCTCCCCTTTTGTCCTTCTGCTGCAAAGTGAGATTTCTTGATGGTGAAACCTCCATGGGATAGTGGTTTGGCTAAACTGCAAGTTCTTCCCTGAGCCTGACTCCTTCTAGGCCCATTCTATTCAGAATACATAATAATTAATTCAATGACAGTAACTCAAAGAATTTCTTCTGCAAAAAAAAAAAAGTAAAATTCAAGTCTACCCTGGAACAATATGTGTGTATGTGTGTGTATAATACATATATATACACACATATACATATACATATATAAATGGAGGTGATTTATCAAATTTCTGGATTTCAAATAGTAATAATAATCATGTTAGAGATGAAGATTTGAATGCCATTGTCACAGACTGGGATAACTCCTATGTCTCCTACTTTTCACTTTGGTACACTTTTCCTTTGAGAAGCTAGAGTTCCAATTGAGCTGATAGCCCAATTTTATTTTTATTTTTGTATTTCACCTCTATCTTAGATTTTGCCTAACTAATATTGTCTATGTCATTCTCATAAACCTTTCTTGTTTTCTTCTATGGTCATTTCTATATTTACAAGGAAAAACAGAATATCATAATCAAAAGTGATGTTGTTCTTTTTAACCTTAGAGGCCGTCATTCTCGCCTTTCTCATTTGATTTTCCTGACCACGAAAAAGTTCTTCTCCCACCCAGTTTCTCTCCCCATCTCACTATATTTCCTCATTCCCTTCTCAAAATATCTAGCAAACTGTAAAATTGAGATAATAATAGCACTTACCTCACAGGGTCCTTGTAAGGATCACACAAGATATTTCCATAGCACCTAGCACAGTACCCAACCCAAAGCGGGTACTTCATAAACATTCCCTTCTTTGCTCACTTAGTATATGGTTATATGTTGTATCATACAATCAGAAGGTAAGTTCCTTGAGGGAAGGGCTAATTTCATTTTTGCCTTTCTACCCTTAGCATGTAGCTTAGGACCTGGCCCACAGTAAATACTTAAACAAATGTTTGCTGACTTGAAATTTAATTCCAAATTCTTTCAGCAAAGGGTAAAAGTCCCATATTTAGGACAGGTCATATTGACTCAGGGGCTTGAATATTTATTTGAGAAGCAATGTCTAAATTCATAGCATGATTGTTTCTAAGTGATGTAGGTTTATCCTAGGACATCTTTTCCCTACTCCAAGTGGATCGTCTGTCAGGCTTATCATCAAAGACTGAGAGAGCAAACACCGAAGTTCATCTTACTGATAATATTGTTTGAACTGGTAGACATGCTGTGACCACACTAGCTTTAGAGCAGCTGTTTTAAAACTGGATAGAAGATGGTCTGGTGTAGTTAAAAAATGGGGAAGGAAATGAATGCAGAGGCGTAATGTCAGCGCGTAGTACAATGCAGATAGTAGCCATTTAACAAATGCTCATTGACGAATTCATTGATTATTAAGTGATAGCATACACATTGATCAAAATGAGTTTTAAGAGCCAAGAGTCCTAGAATTTGGAGTGATGTTGGCAATGTTTTTTTTTTTTCTTAAATTTAGCGCCATTTAAAAATTAAGCTTTATTGATGCCTTTTGTTTTTACATCACAATCATTTCCTAATATATTGACACATCCATGGCATCTTGTGAGCCTTGCCTTGGAATTAAAAAAAAAAAATCAGTTAAGCCCATGTCAGTTATCCCATTCCACTCTGGGATAATTCAAATTGTTAGTGTTTCTTTTACACAGAGCCTAAGTTTCCCTCTTGGGAACTTCTATTCATAACGCTGAGTTTTGAATTTTGAGATTAGCAGAACAAGTCTAATCAACATGGTTCAATGGAGAAATATTGGATCTGGAGTCAGGAAGACTCTGAGTTCAAATTTACCCTCATGCATTTACTAGCTGTGTGACTGTGGGTAAGTAATTTAACCTCTATTTCTTTAACTGTGAGGTAGAAATATTGATAGCACCTATTTTATGGATTGTTGTGAGAATCAAATGAGATAATATTTGTAAAGCACTTAGTGCAGTGCCTGGCCCAAAGTAATTGTTATATAAAATCTAGATATTGATAATATCTCTTTAATATGACAACCATTCAAAATTAGCTGCCATATTCTCTGACTCATCTCTTCTCCAAGATAAATCTTCTCAGTCTCTTGAACTGATTTCTTTTCTTCAGACCCAAGTTACCTGCTAGAGATAGCTCATTTACTCAATTAGTCGTGTCAAGACAATAAGCATTTATTTCATATGCCCCATGTTGAAGTTCCTATGCAAAACACTAGGACTACATAGCCCCCACCATCAAGGAATTCATATTATAAAGGGGAGACAATATGTAAATATACAAGGTATAGCAATGGGGGACATGAGAGGAAGGAAGGCAAGGGAAGTCCTCCTGTATAAGATAGGATTTAAACTGAATCTTAAATGAAGAAATGGAATCCAAAGGTAGAGGAAAGGGAGGAGCATATTCCAATTATGGGAAATGGTGTTTAAGAAACCTTGATTTCAGGAAATACAGTGTGCCTTTGAATAACAGTATGGCTAGTGTTAGTGGATTATAGAGTACAAAAAGGGGAGTAAAGTGTAATAAAACTGAAAAAGTAGTAAGGAATGAGGTTGTGAAAGTTTTTAAAAGCCAAAAAGAGGATTGTAATATTTCTTTCTTGATGTAAGTATCTATGCTTTCCAGATTTGGGATATGATATAGTCAGTCCCATTCTTTAGGAAGATCACACTAGCTACTGAAAGAAGGATACCTTAGAATGGGGAAACATTTGAGGCTAAGAGACCTATTGAAATAATCCAGGCATGAGGTGATAAGGATCTGTAATAGGATATTGACTGTGTCACAGAGACAGTAGGGAGCATACATGAAATATATGAAGGGAGAAAGAAGACTCAACAATATATTGGATATATGGGGTAAGTGGAAGTAGAGAGCTGAGGATGAATCAAGAATTAGGCAGTTGAAACCTAGGTTGCAATCCTGGGTGACTGGGAGAATAATGATGCCTTTGACGTTAGTGGGCAACTTTGGAAGGGAGGGTTCAGGAAGTCTGGATTCAGTTGAAGAGCCATACATGAAGACATAGAAAGCCACATGTGTCCTTGACGCTACAGGTTCCCCACCCATGATTAGGGAGAAAGATGATGAGATCTGTTTTGGATATGTCAAGTTTAAAATTTTCTATGGGACATCTAGTTTGAGATGAATAATAGGCAGTTAAAAATTTGGCACTGGAAGTAAGGAGAGAGATTGGGACTGGATTGATAGATGTGAGGATGATTGGAATAAAGATGATTACTGAATCCATAGTGACTGATGAGGTCACCAAGTGACATAATAGAAAGGGAGGCAAGAAGAATGACAAGGATAGCATTTGGGGTGACATCTGTGATCCATTATGACTTCAAATCGAATGAAGATCAAACAAAAGAGACTGAGAGGTGATCAGGCAGGTGGGAGGAGAACCTCAAAAGAAAAGTTACATAAAAACCTAGAGAGAAGAAAGTATGGAAAACAAGAAGGTGATTTGACAGAGTCAAATGCAGCAAACAGGTCAAGAAGTATGAGGACTGAGGAGAGGCCATTAGACTTGTCAACTAAGAAATCATTCTTGTCTTTGGATAAAGTATTCAATCAACAAGCACTTATTCAATACCTATTAGGAGCCAAGACCTTTTCAGGGTTCTGGAGCTGCAACAACAGAAAATCAACTCAGGGGTTTAAAAAGCACAATCAAGGAGCTTACAATCTATTGGGAAAATGAAGATGACTTATGTAGGTAATTGCTGCTTAAGCTAGATTGTTCTCTCTCTCCACATGTGTACCCTGTCTCTGTTTTCTTGTCAGGTTTGTTAATCAAACTGAAACCCACCTGAAGATGCCCCAAATACCCCACAATGGAAAGATAGATAGAAATCTCAGGAGAGATGTAGAACAGATCATTTATTCCATAGTCACATACACTAGGAACTGCATCAGTATAGGTTAGATACCCTGTGTGACCACTCCAGAGCAAAGTTCTTAATCTCACCCCAGTGTGGACATGCAGCTCCAAGAAGCAATGGTGTTTTCGGATGCCATATGTCTGGGTAGGGGTGAATGTAGAGGGACAGGACAGTCCAGTGGTGCCAGTAAGCTTTTGTGTCAGGTAATGAAATCCTAGGGCATAGGCTAGAATATTTCATGTTAGTGAATATCACAGCTCAAAACAGTGAATATTGAAGAGTCCCAAAGAGACCTCCATCTGATCCTACTACAACCCAAACTTGTTCTTGGGTATAACAATTAACACATCATTTAATTGCTCTGGCCTGAAAAAGACTAGAGTTATAAGTGTTATCTATGTTTTTTCTTCTCTTGGGGAAAATGTCAGTGAACCAGGCTGGTGTACAAGTTGGTGAGTGTCATAAGGCGAGAGTGTGTGAGTAGGAACAGAAAAAGAAATATTTGTGAGATCAAGCCACTCAACAGCTGTTTATTAGCTGTTATATTTCCACACAAGGGGAAATGATGATGCCAAAATAATCCTAACCCTTATTTGTGTATGTGACTAAATATATCATGAAATAACCACTTTTAAAATTTCTGGTTTGTATTTTATTACTTGTGCAATTGGGACTCTGGGGGCTGTAAACTGATCATTTTAGTGAAATCACTTAAAAAAAGGAAAAGAAGAAAACGAATGAAAATAAGCAGAAAGAAGGCATAATAAAGCCAGCATCACATTCAACAAACGTTTATTAATTGAGAACATTGGGCTGGGTTCTGAGAGGAAGACATAAACGTTCATTAGAATCCTCCCTCTCCTAGAGACTACTACCTGGCTGTCATCGGGTAAGTCATGGAGCTTGTAAAGGCATGAGTTCACTTGTCTGGAAAATGAGGAGGATTAGAATAGCTAACCACAAACATCCTTTCTTTTCCTTTTAAATTTTATTTTATTCTGAATTTAAGAAATAAAACAAGCATTTCCATAGCAATAGAATAGAATAGAAAAAAAGACGATTCTATACATATTTCTATTTATCACTTCTTTCTCTGGACGCAGAGAATGTCTTCTCTCATTTGTCCTCTGTAGTTAATTTGGGTATTTGTCATAGGCAGAGTGACTCAGTTACTCAAAGTTGTTCTTAAAAGAATATAGTTGTTTCAGTATAAAATGTTCTCTTGGTCCTTTCCGTCTTTAAATCCTGAGATTCAATGTCTGGGCTTTTAGGGAACTGAAAATATAGCAGAGGCAGAACACAAATAACTATTAAAAAAAAAGATAGGGGCAGCTAAGTGGTATGGTGAATAGAGCATCGCCCTGGAGTCAGGAGGACCTGATTTCAAATCTGGCTTCAGACACTTGACACATACTAGCTGTGTGACCTTGGGCAAATGACTTCACCTCAACTGCCTTGCCTTCCACCTCCAAAAAAACCAAAATAACATTATAAGGATCTAGGAAATGTCAATGTGCTATGAGAGATTCAAGGAGGGAGCATTTTGATACATATTTTTCCAAATAGGTTAGCAGTTGTCTTTAGATTTGTACTTTTGTATTGATCTGAGTACCTTGATTAATGTAATAATTTTGGAGCTTGAATGGACCTTCTGGATCCTCTACAACAGTGGTTCTCAACCTTCCTAATGCCGCGACTCTTTAATAATTGTATGTGGGCAGACCTGCCTAGAGACAGATAGAGGAGGTTCCTAAGACCATTGGAAACATGTGTTTTCCGATGGTCTTAGGCGACCCCTGTGACCCCTGTGAAAGGGTCATTTGACCCGAAGGGGGTCATGACCCACAAGTTGAGAACTGCTGTTCTACAACATCTTTTTTTTTAGAGTTCAAGAGGTTAAGTGAATTTTGAGCCCTGCCTCAAATTCATGCTGATTCCATGAGCCTAGACAAGACACTATCTACCAATGGTCTACATAACTCTCTAAGATGGTGAGTAGCAGAGCGCATACCTGTTTTCAATAGTAGAGGAAGCTCTCCTTACCAAAAACATCATAGATTCCACCCCCAGATTTGATGTATGTGTCACTAGACTGGAAGTTCCATGTGGGCAGGGCCTACATCTAAACAATATTTATATTTCTAGCTGTGCCTACAACAGTGTTTTGCACATCATAAGCAGTTAATTAAAGGTTATCAAAGGGATGAATATTACAACTAAAGACACGTAACAGAAGCAATAAACTTTCAAAATAAACAATGTGTTTTAAAAATATGTATCTGGTTACTAACTCACAGACGGTCTAAAGTTTCTGACAAGATAGTGATTAGGCAAATGATATTATAAAATTAGTTTTTCCACTCCAGAAAGGAGAAAAAAAAATATATATATATATATATTTTAATGTGGCATATTGTGTCAGCTGAGATTGGGCAGAATCCCCCATTAATGAGCTGGAGAATATCAGAAATGTTGGTTTCTAGTATTTAAAAAAAGAAGTTTCTTTCTTTGCATCCCAAGAGCTTATCTCACTTTCTTGGATGACATAGATATTCTTTTTAAGGCTCAGTTCAACTGCTACTTCTCAAAAGATAGCTTTCCTCGTTTACCCAGTTAAAGCATCATAGAATTTGATGGTTGGAAGGCCCTCACTGGCCATCTAATCCAGCCCTCATTCAAAATGAATTAAAATAGTTCCAACAAATTGTCTTCCAGCCTCTACTTGAAGAATTCCAAGGAAGGAGGAATTCACCATCGCTCAAGGTAGCCCAGTTTACATTTGGATAACTTTATTAATAACTAAGATGGGTGAGGAGTGGTATAACTGTGCTGAATGCATCCTGCAGAATGTGATTCCAGGATGATGGACAGAATGAGGTAATGAGGGGGAGATTTGATTCAATTTATAGAGAAGAGAGGCATTCTTCATTCCTATTTTGAAAGAGGAACCATGTGATTCTAGATTTTCTTATGTACCAATTCTTGACACAAGAAAAGAGAGAAATGGACTTTGTAGGGCAGAAAAGTAAAAGAAAATTGGCATGTCCATTATTTCAAGCCTGTTTTTCTGGAGTCTTCATGGAATATTTTCTTGAAGGAGCAAGACCCACCACAGACCATTAAAATAGTCAAGGTGTAAAGTGACAAGGATCTCTAATAGTATGATAACAATGTCAGAGGAGAGAAGGGGACATTTTTTGGAGATATTACAAAGACACCACTAGTATTTGACAACTGTTTGGATATGGGTGGATGAGAGAGAGTGGGGAGTAAACATGGTAACTAGGTTGAAAGCATAGAGAACTGGGGAAATGGTAGTACCCTGGATCATAACAGGGGAATTAGGTAGTGAGGAGGGTTTGTGAATAATCCCATTTAAGGAGATTGTTCATCCTGGTGTAGTTTCTGTTATATTTTAATCTGTAGAGCTTTTCCAAATTCTATTTGTTATTTCCTTAGATAAATGAGCTTATACAATATTGACTATTCATGATATTGGAGGGAAGGAGTCAAGCTTCTGAGTCAAGCTTGGATTACATTTTCACTTACAGGATACGAATCAAAGATTCTAAATGTTTCAAACCCCACCCAAAATGTATGACTCTAGAGAAGCAATATTTGGGGGAAGCAAATATGCATAATTCTAGTACACTGGCCCTTTCTTTTAGAGGATAATTAATAGGCTATCCTTATGGTCCCTTTGTTCCCCTCAAGATAGGCATCTTATTTGGTGAGAAGCCAGCAAGATTACAGAAATATCCGTGATTCCCCTCAAGTCACCTGCCCATACATTTACATATCCCATGTGAATATATAATCTTACACAGATAGCATACACCTTACATATTTGGTAGGAATTTCCCCTCTGACATCAAGTCTAAACTAGCTTCTTTGCAACTTCTATGTATTACTCATATTCCTGTTTTCTGGGATCACACAGAACAAATTGAATCTTTCTTTTTTTATGTGAGAGACTTTCACATATTTGGAGACAGATATCATGTCCCCTCCGAGTCTTATCTTCTGACTAAATGTACCCAGATTCTCAATGCATTCACATAATTGTCAGTGCCTCCAAACACCTAGAATGTATTTGTCTTGTATTTTATATTAATTTCACCCTGGCCATATTGAACTTTACTAGTAGTAAGAATGAGGGAAACAGCTGTGTCGATTTTGGATTTGTCTGCCCAGCACCACACAGTGCCTGGCACATACCTAATGCTTGTAGAATGAAATTGAACAGAAAACTGTTTTTTGAATGATTGGATTGAATTTTGCCTGGTAAAAAGCTGTACAATCTGTTTTTGGCAGTATACATTTGCATTCTTTGAGATAATCATTCTGTTTGGGTAGGGGGCGTCAGCCCCAAAGGAGTAAGATATCATTGAGCACCTAAAGCGTTATCCATTTCTTCAACAGCTATCACAGTGAAAGTTCAGGAACTGGCTACAATCACAACTTCTCCTTTGAACCCATTGATTTGTTTACTAATTAGATGAGAGACTGTGTCCTGGTTAGGATCTGATAACAATCACATCTGGAAATGTTTTGACTGTGAAAGTGATAAATTATATTTCTGTTTACTCGTTTGTTCCCAATGTTAGTTGTGTGTGTATGTGTGCGTTTCTGTTGTATTTCTTTGATATGTTGAAAAAAAAAATCAGCCTGTAGAGATCAGTTAAGGTGGAATCATATTTGTTTAAAGGAAATTTGTTAGGCTAGTCTCATAGAAAATTTATTCTTCCCCCTTCCACTATATTTGAACTCTTGGCCCAAGTACATACCAGGAGAAGGGTCTTTAGAAAGGCTATTAAAATAAAAGTAAAAAATCAATATAAAAAACAGCTGGAAAATGACACAATATTAAGAAGAAACCAGGTTTTGAGATGAAATTGATCCAAATTTATTAAACACTGGCAAATTGGCAGCTATTGCCATCCGATTATATCCTTGTATGGTTCAAATTTTCAGCCATCTAATATGGGCCAATCTCAAGTCAGTCAACTAGTCCTTAGCGAGTGCCTATTTTCCGTAAGGAACTATGCTATGTACTGGGGATCAAGAAGAGGCAAACAGCAGTCTCTCCTTTCAAGCAAGGTCACAGTCTATTGGGGGAGAGAACATGCAAACAATTATGTACAAACAAGATATATACATTATAGATTGTGGGTAATCTCAGAGAGGAGGCAATGAAATTAAGGAGGACTGCAAAAGGCTTCTTATATTGGGTGGGCCTTTAGTTGAGACTTGAAGGAAGCCAAGGAAGATAAGAGGCAGAGAAGAGGGAGGCCTAGGAACAACTAGTGAAAACAGAAGTGGAAGATGAAATTTCTTTTAAAAAATAATATATTATTTCCCCCTCAATTACATGTAAAAACAATTTTAAATGTTAACTTCTTTAAAGTTTTGAGTTCAAAATTCTATCCCTCCCTTCTTCCTTTTCTCCCTCCCTGAGCTGGTAAGAAATCTAATATAAATTATACATGTGCAATCATAGTATTTCCATATTAGTCATTTTGTGCAAGGAGAGAGAGAGAGAGAGAGAGAGAGAGAGAAAGAGAGAGAGAGAGAGAGAGAGGGAGAGGGAGAGGGAGAGGGAGAGGGAGGAAGGGAGATGAGAGAGAGAGAGAGGAGGGAGGGACAGAGGGTAGGATGAAGGAAGGAAGGAAGGAAGGAAAGAAGGAAGAGAGGAAGGAAAAGTAAAAAACGGTATGCTTCAGTCTATATTCAGACAGCATCAGTTCTTATTCTGGAAGTGTATAGCATTTTTCACATGACTCTTTTGGGATTGTCCTGAATCATTGCATTTCTGAGAATAGCCAAATCATTCACAGTTTCTCACAGTACAATACATCTGTTACTATGTACAATGTTCTCCTGGTTCTTCCTTCACTTTTTATCAGTTTACAGAAATTTTTCTATGTTTTTTTCTGAAATCATCCTATTTGCATTTATAATTATAATAGCACAATAATATTCCATTACAATCATCTACTACAACTTGTTCAGCCATTCCCCAAATGAAGGACATTTCTTCGATTTCCAATTATCCTGAAAAAGACTTGCTATAATTATTTTTATACAGATAGGACCATCTTCCCCTTTTAAATTTCTTTGGGATACAGTCCTAACAGCAATAGCTAGAGGAAAGAGCATACATATGTTATAATCCTTTGCCAATAGTTCCAAATTGCTCTCCAGAATGGTTGAATCAGTTCACAACTCCATCAACAATGTATTAGCATCCCAGTTTTTCTACATTCCCTCCAACATTTATTATTTTCCTTTTCTGCCATATTAGCCAATCTGATAGATGTTAGCTAAGAGTTATTTCCATTTGTATTACTCTAGCTAAGAGTAATTTGCATTTTTCTAATCAGTGCTTTAGAGCATTTTCTTCATATGACTATAAATAACTTTTATTTCTTCATCTGAAAACTGTCTATTCAATTCCTTTGGCCTTTTATCAATGGAGGAATGACTTGTATTCTTATCAATTTGACTCTGTTTAGAATTTATTTTTAAGAAGCAGCAAGAAGGCCAATGTAAATGGGTCTAAGAATATATGAAAGATTACAGTAAAGTGAAAGAAGACAAGAAAGGTAGGAAGGGGCAAAGTTCTGAAGGGCTTTGAAAGAGAGAATATTTTCTATTTGATCCTAGAGTTTATAGAGAATTATTGCAATTTATTGAGTAGGGGATCAGACCTGTGTTTTAGGGAAATCAGTTTAACAAATCAGTGGAGGCTAGATAGGAATGAAAAGAGCCTTGAAGCAGGGAGACCAGATCAGGCTACTGAAATAGTCCAGGTGTAAGGTGATTAGGATCTGTACCAAAGTGGTAGCATTGTCATAGGAGAGAAGGGGATATATACATCGGGGATGTTATAAAGATACCATTATGATTGGACCACTGTTTGGACATGGGTGGATTAGAGAGTGAGGAGTATAGCATGGCACCTAGATTGCAAACCTGGGGAACTTGGATAATGCTAGTAACCTTGACCCTGATAGGAAAGTTAGGAAGAGTGGAGGGTTTGTAGAGACATCATGAGTTCAGTTTTGCACACAGGTTAAAGATGAATAGTTGGAAGTGAAAGACTAGAGATTGGATGGAAAAGTTTATCTGAAAATCACCTGCATAGAGAAGAAATTGAATCTACAGAAGCTAATGAGATTACTAAGCACAATTACATGGTGGGAAAAAGAAAGAGGATCTAAGACAGAACCTCAGCACACTTGCCAGATGTAAAGTGGATAAATATCTATCAAATAAAATTGAGAAATAATTGTGAGTTAGGTAGGCATACAAAAAAAGGTGACCTAGAGTGTCAGAAACTAAAGAAAGAAGACAAGCACAAGAATTGAAAAAGTAACAAGACGTGGTAATTAAAAGATCATTAGTAACTTTGGATAGAGCAATTTCAGTGGAATGATATAATCAGAAACCATACCGCAGAGTTAAAAAAGAAAGGGTGAAATGGAAAAAAATGGAAACACTTATGGAAGACAGCTCTCTCTATAAGTTAGGGCACAAAAGGGAGGAGAAATATAGGAGAGTTGCTATTAGGATTGGATGGATTGTGAGGTTTAGAGAATGAGTGAGATATGGTCATGTCTGTAGACAATAGGGGAGTAAATTGTAGAAAATAGAGGGATTGAACATCAGTGAAGGAATAAGGATGATAGAGTGTGCAATCTGCTAGAGAAGAAGGGATGGAATGGTATCACTTGTGCATGTACAGGGGTTTGTCTTGACCTCTTCTTCAAATAAAACAGGGGTGAAGGAAAAGAGAGTGGCAGAAGGTATTTTCATTATGAGATGAAGAACATCAAATAAGAGGGAGCTCTCTGCAAATGAGCACTTTTTTTTTCCAGTGAATTATGAGGTAATGCTGTTAGCTGAGAGGGTAGGGGAAGTAATAGCTACGGAAGGCTTAAGGAGGGGTGAAAAGGTTTGGAAGAACACTGTGGTAAGTGTGATAGTTGGTCTATAAGTATTGTGTAAAATGTTACCTAGCAGCAGAAAGAACACACATTAAAGATGAATAGTTGGAGGTGCAAGACTAGAGATTGGATGAAGAATTTTTATGTAACAAACTTTAGTAAATCTTGTTAGCATTTTTTTTTTCAAATTTTCTCCAACTTCATTTAGGTAGCAAAGTGTGAGTAGGAATGAAAACATCAGATGGTAGTAATAACCCAAGGCTGGGGTTTGGCAGGGCAAAATCACCAATAGGATAAGGAGTCAAGGGACTCAAGAGAAGAGGACAGTGTAGATTTGAAATAGTTCATCAGAAAAATAAGATGGGGAAGGTAAGATAATGGAACCAAAGTAGGGGTGACAGAATGGGTGGGGGGGTTGAAAGATTGGAGGTCATTGTGGAGACAAAGAACAGGGTTTGCATTTGCAAGGAAAAGGAAGAGACAGAATGACAACAGATTACAATCAGATTTTTAAAAATTGGAGTTCATAAACACGGGTGTAGAATACTTGTGGTTGATGGCAAGATCAAAGATATGGCTATTTATGCTTATACCTATGAAAGAGTAGAGGTATGTGTCATGAGAAATGAGTAAGTTTAATACCTAGGAGTCTGGGTATTTGAGGGAACATAATTAAATATGATGAAGTTCCTTTAGTACGAGGGAAATAGCTAGGGAGAAATTTCTGAATGTGAGGCAGACACTGAACTCACTGAAGATGAAAGAAGAGTATCTTGAAAATTTTAGGCAATGACTACCAGAATCTTCATTAGATGATAAATATTAATGGAAAGAAGGTTGCTGAGTGATGGTGATAGAGGGAGTGGTATTGGGCAGCAAAGAGTAAATGAACTCCCCCACTTCAACCAGTGAGTTGGGAGAATGAATAAAAGTACAGCCAGTACAGAAAAGAAAAAGTATCTCAAGAAACTTTGGTAAATTTTTACAATGTTAATAATGCTTATTATTTCTTTCTGAAAATCTATTAGTATGTAGTATAGTGATTACTTTTACAGTTTCTGAATGTTTTATAATTCTTGATGTGCAGTAGGGAAATCTGCCTTCTGCCCTCTTAGAGACAAGGGCTTCAATTTTGTTGCCTGTAAAATAATAAGAACACTTACCTTGTAAGGTACAAATACATGTCTCTCTTCAAATTTTAAAATTCATTGACTTCCCTGGAGTCATAAAGCTAGCGTTATAGGTGAGATCTGAACTCAGTTATTTTCTCAATGTAAGCCCGGAGTTCTTTCAATTGTCTTTGAAGATGAAGAGAATTGTGTTTGGATAATACTTCAGATACATATTAGCTATGTGGCCACCAGATCCAAGAGGGAGGAAAGTAGATTTCCCTACCACACAAGTCATAAATTATAAAATATTTAAAAACTTTAGAAATGATAATAATACAGACTACTTCCAGATACATTCAGGAAAAAAAAATCATATCCAAGACTAAATTATAATACTCATCCTCCCACCTTTCTTTTCATACTGAAATGTTACAATGCAATCAGTCCAAAAGTGGAACCTCCCATACCCCCTGCCCTGGAATGCTTCTTATAGCTTAAATGTTCAGGTTAAGAAAAGTAGGGGCAGCAAAGATGTGTGAATTCCTATTACTCTCTACCTAGGCAGGTTTTGTGTTTACCTTCCACGCTCATCATAAGCAACAGGGGTTATAATGTCTGCTATGCAGTTAGAATAATATAACGATCATTTTCTGTCATAGAAGCCAATTAACATGATGAGGCGTCAAGGGAGTAACCGTGAAGCTTGATCTTTAAGAATCTGAAGTGGCACGTTCAGGTTAGACAGATTAATTAAAATACCCAGGTACATGTTGTTATCATATCGAATTCACATCCTTTTTTGTATCGAGGTTGCATTAGATTGATAAAATGGGATATTAATGCAGAGAGGTGCTAATTACATGTAAATAAAGGCCATTATGAACTTTTCATCTGAGCACAACTGGTGTCATTTTATGAAATAAAAATGGTGTCAGTCAGCAGCCTGGGTGGATGACTCTTTATTTTCTGCTAAAGGGACTCCAAGGTACCATTATTGATGAGATCATTTGAATTAAATACTACTAAAAGCTCAGCTGACCATTTGCCTGGGCCATGTGACGTGGGTTATATGTAACCATTCATTCATTGGAAATGATGACTTTGTTTTTTTAGCAAAATAATTGTAGAATCCCTTCTAGACTAAATTCTCCAGTTCATATGGGAAAGTCTCTAAAATTTCATCCTCCACCCCCAATCCAATCTAGAATTTTTAACTGCTCATATTCACCTCCATAACAATGAGGACTTTGCTCAGGCTTCCTAATGAGAAAACTCATTTCCCCTCCCCCCCCCCCAACACAGGCACTTAAAATGCTCACAGGCTGCAAACCAAGGAAGGCTAGAATCTCTGAAAAATCTAAATTTCTGGTAGCCCAATAGCCTCTTGTGTTCTGTACTATGGTCATAAGAAATATATTCCCAATAATGACTTTAAAAAAAAGAAGTCACATAACAGACATGCTGGGAATTTATGATTGCAAAAGAAGGCAAGCCAAATATTTAGGCAGTGTGATAGATGTTAGGACATATATTTGAAACAATTGTTAGCTTAGGTGAAATACCCGTATAATTTCATTGCTATTCTTCAACTCAGGCATTTCTCTGGTCACTTCAAAGTGTTAAAAAGTCTTGAGGAAGATCTCAGTCATCTCAGGTATATCTTCTATAGAGGATTTAAGTCAAGATGTGAAGAATCACAATATAAGAGAAAACACTGAAGGGATGTTGCCTTTACTCACATTAGAGGAATGAGATCCTGGATTTAATGGAGTATTGAAAGATAACTGAGTTCATTTTTCAATTTCTCTCTCCATTATTTGGTTTTAAGACATCTGGAGTGAATAGTTAAATATACACATACACTTATATATACATATATATATGCATATATACATGCACATATGCATACACATATGCACATACACATGCATATATGCACATATATTTCCTCTACATGTATATATGAACATATCTAGGTATCCATGTGTCAGCTATCCATCCATTCCTGTCTGTCTGTCTGTCAATCTACCAATCTATTAATCTAGGTAACCAGACCTATGATTTTGTTGGTATAGTGAAATGCCGGGAAGGAAACTCTTTATTATAAAACATATCATTGGGGTGACTAGGTGGCACAGTGAATAGATTACTGGCCCTAGAATCAGGAGGACCTGAGTTCAAATTTGGCCTCAGATGCCTGACACACTTACTAGCCATGTGACTTTGGGCAAGTCACTTAACCCCATTTGCCCTCCCCCCCCCAAAAAAAAGCAAAAAAAAAAACCAAACCAACAACAATATATCATCATCTCTTTTCAACTTTTTGTCCTAGAGAGCTAACTGGGGCACTGAGAAGTTAAGTGACTTGCCTAAGGTCACATAATGGAAATATTAAAAAAAAAAAAGCAGGATTTGAACCTATTTGGGGGTATTATAAACATGTTTTCTATTTTCTATGTCATAGAGCTCACAATGGTATAGAAAAGAAGTGTCAAACAAATGTGAATACTGCCTGCAGCAATCTAGAGCAAATCAGATTAAAATATAATTGGGAAATGTTTTTAAAAATAAATCATACAATAGTATACAGATAATGTGAATAATACATGTTTTTCTAAGTCAATATGTAGCCTACGGGGATCCTTGTATATGTTTTAGTGGCCCTTGTTTCTATTGGAATTTGACAACAGTAGCGCAGAACACTTTTAAATTATAATGGACAGCAGAGTTGAGATCCAAAAAGACTTTGGCAGGCTAGAAAATTTGGCCAAGAAAAGAAACTGTAATAAGGACAAATACAAAATATTGCACTAGGGCTCAAAAAATCAACTTTATGAACATAGTATTTAATGACAGTAGCTTGTATCAAAAAGATCAATAGGTTTTAGTGCACTATTATCTCAGAGTAAATATGGTGATATTGGCAGCCAAAAAAAGACCAACAAAAATTTATGCTGCATTAAATTAAGTCTATTCAACAAGAATTTATTAAGCAAATTAGAAAACAGTTTGGCAGAAACTAGGTATAGACCAACATCTCACACACACTATATGAAGATAAAGACAAAATAGATATATTACTTAGACATCCAGGGTAATAACATAAGCAAATTAGGGAAGCATGGAATAGTTTACCTGTCAGATCTATAAATAAGGGAAGAATTCATGACCAAAGAAGAGATAGAGAACATTATAATATGTAAAATGATAATTTTGATTACATTTAATTAATTTTTTTGCACAAACAAAACAATCAAAACGAGAAGAAAACAAGTTGTGGAGGGGTTACAGCAAGTACCTTTAATAAAGATAGGGTTTCTCAAATATATAGAGAACTGAATCAAATTTATAAGAATACAAGTAGTTGCCTAATTCATAAATGGTCAAAGGATATGAATGGGCAGGCTTCAGAAGCAGAAATCAAAGCTATCAATAGTTACATGAAGGAAACAACTCTAAATCACTATTTTTTTATTATTTATTTATTTTTTTGCTTTTTTGGAGGGCAATTGGGGTGAAGTGACCTGCCCAAAGTAGTCACATGGCTAGGTTTTGTGTTAAGTATCTGAGGCCTGATTTGAACTCAGGTCCTTCTGACTCCAGGGCCGGTGTTCTATTCACTACACCACCTAGCCGCCCTTCTAAATCACTATTGATTAGAAAATTACAGATTAGAACAACTCTGAGGTATCATCTCACACCCATCAGATTGACTAATATGACAGAAAAGGCACATGATAAATATGGTAATTGATGTAGGAAAATTGAAAAACTAAGGCACTATTGGTGGAACTATAAACTGATCCTGCCATTCTGAAGAGCAATTTGGAATTATGGCCAAAGGGCTATAGAACTTTGCACAAGGGTTAGAGATGAATATGGAACTTGCAATTTGAGATGCCCATAGGTAGTTGGAGGTGCAAGAGTCAGGTCTATATCCTAAAGAAATTAAAAAGAAAGTAAAAGAAAAGAAAAAGAACCTATCGGTAAAAAAAAAAAAAAAAAAAAAATGGACAGACTTTCATGAAATAATGAAAGGTAAAATGAGCAGCACCAAAAGTATGTTGTATATAGTAAAACCAACTTTGAGCGACTAGGTAATTTAGACTATTATAAATATCCAAATTAATTGCAAAGAACCTATGATAGAAGATGCTATCTGTATTCACAAAAAAGAATTGATTTATAGAAGTACATATAGAATGGTTTCACATATTTATGTCTAATAATAGCCAATCTCTACAGTGGGTGGGGAGGGAGAAAAAGAAATTTACATGATAACTTTATTATATATTCAAAAGGAATAGCAAAATATACATAAGAGAATTGAAGTTTCATGGGCAATCATCTCTTTCCCCTCTTTTCTACCATGTTATGAAAATGCTTGTTTTATTTCTGAAGTTCAGAACAAAATTACATTAAATTTAAATATGTATAGCAGCTTTTTTGTGGTGGCAAAAAAAAAAGGAATTGAGGAGATATTCATCAATTGGGAATTGGCTGAACAATTTGTGGTATATAATTGTAGCGGAAAACTACTGTGCTATACAAAATTATGAACAGGATGCTTTCGGAAAAAACCTGGAAGGACTTACATGAACTGATGCAGAGTGAAATGAGCAGAACCAGAAGAACACTGTACACAGTAACAGCAATACTGTATGGTTACTAACTGTGAATGATTTAGCTATTCGCAGCCACATAATGATCCAAGACAATTCTAAAGTACTCATCATTAAAATATGCTACCCACATTCAGAGAAAGAACCAATGGAGCCTGAATGCAGACAGAAACATACTGGGTTTTTTTTTGTTTGTTTGGTTGGTTGTTTTTATTTTTTATTTGCCCGTGTTGTTTTTCACAACATGACTAATAATAATGGAAATGTTTAACAAGATTGGACTCTATCTCCTGTATCAAACTGATTACCATCTGAGGGATAGGGGAAAGGAGGGAGGGATGAATGGAGAGAACTTGGAACTTAAAATTTAAAAAAAAAACGGTTAGAATTGTATTTACATATAATTGGGGAAAAATATTCAACATTTTATAAAATAATTCACTAAGCACTGAGTATTGTCAGGCACTATGCTAAGAGATAAGAAAAAACAAAGAAGGGTAAAAAAAATTGTTCCCTACCCTCAAAACTTTGTATTCTAGTGGAAGAAAGCTTTGACTTCTAGGAATAAAGTGATAGTTGCTTTCACTCCTTATTAGACTTCATTTTATATATTGTATTGAGTTTTGTGCACCACATTTTTTAGGAAAAAGTTATTGATATATGGCAAGCATCCAAAGGAATGCAATCAGAAGCATGAAACCCTTCAAGTCATATGAGTCCGTATGAGGATTGATTAAAGGAAATGCAAATATTCAATCTGTAGAAGGGAAAACTCAGGGCAGGCATGATGGCTGTGTTTAACTATTTGAAGGTCTGTCATGTGGAAGAGAGATTATATTTTATTTGTTTGATTCCACAGCGCAGAACCAAAACCAAGAAAGGAACATGGCAAAGATGCAAATTGAGGCTTGATTTCAGGGGAAAAAAATACTTCCTAACAATTAGAGCTATCCAAATTGGAATGGGTTGGTTTCGAAGGTGCAGGATCCTCCCTAAATAAATTTCTGAAATTCAAGACTTGATGATATGCTATAATAGAAATTCATTCTTGGTTACATGTTGAAATAGAACACTTCTGGAGTCCCTTTCAACTCTAAAATCCTGTGCTTCCTTGAAATTATTATTCTATTTTAACTTAGTGTATACTTGGCACAGTGACTTTTTGTTGTTACATAAATATTTCTGCATATGAATTTTATTTTTAACAACTAAGTGACATTTATAGTCATGCGCTGGGGATTCTCATACCCATTTAGAAAGTGTGTCTTGCTGGCAAGAAATATTAAGTTTTATACTCCCTAAGCTTTTCAGAGAATAATCAATCAACATTTCATTCTTCAACTCTACCTTTCTTTTCAGAGTTGCACCTACTTATTATTGAAGGGCATAGATTTATACACTGACCGAAAGAGAACTTGTTTTTGAGCCTCCAACAGCTAGTGAAAATCCATTCTTTTCTTGGATTATATTATATTATATTGGATTGGCTTCCTAATCTCTTCTTCCCCAGCTACAAATGTCTCCCTTGAAAATCACCTTAAATTTATTTTGTATAAACATATATGTTTAGCAGCAGTTCTCAACCTGTGGGTTATGTTCAATTTGTAACAATGAAAATACATCCTGCACGTCAGATATTTACATTATGATTCATAACAGGAGCAAAATTAAAGTTATGAAGTAGCAACAAAAATAATTTTATGGTTGGGGGTCACTACAACATGAGGAACTGTATTGAAAGGTCATGGCATTAGGAAGATTGAGAACCACTGGTTTAGAGGTTGTCCCTCCTAATGCAAATTCCTTGAGGAGAGGGATAGTTTTATTTTTGTCTTTGCAATTTCAGTGTTTAGCACAGTGCCTGGCACAGAGGAGGTCCTAATAAATGCTTGTTTAATTTGGCGGGTTGCTCTATTTCAGTGAGTGCTCATCATAAAAATGTTAATATACTAGATTCACCTCTGCATTGATAGAGGGAGTTTCCTCATCTGGGATTTCCCTACACCAATGAAATCACAAGCCCAGTCCCTATCCTTATCCCTCTAAATGCACTGTGAAGTATTCCCATTTTATAGATAAGGAAACTGAAAGAAGTAAAGTGACTGGGCCACTGTCATAACAATAAACTGAGGTGGGATTTGGAAACATCTTTAATTTTGAGTCTAGCTTTCTGTACAACTAGAAAATAATTACAAGACAGTATAAAAATAGTTGTTTTGTTTTGTGTGACAAACTATGAGAAAGTTTCTAAGAAATTGATAGCTCTGCACATTTCTTCATTGTGAAAGACAGAAATTACCCATTTGGTATTCTCTTTCTTTGGTTGCAGCAATAATTATCTATATATAATTTCTCCATAGGCCTCAGAACTGACATAATAACATCATGTCTTATGTACGTCTAGTTACTGAAGCTATAAATCAAAAGAGAAACAAATAAAAACCTAGTCCTGTTTGAAATAATAATTCCAAGTCAAATTTATGTTAAATTAACCTATTGCTTAAGAGGTTATACATGATATCATTTTTATCATTAGCATTGTCTGGCTTCTGTGTGTTTATCAGATTAATTTTGCCAGAATCCTTAGAGATCTAAAATATTCTTTCTCTTACGTCCTCTAACACTTATTCCTCAAGGAAACACACAAACAACTTCAATTTCTACCAGGACAGTAATTTTTTTTGTTGTTGTTGTTCTTTGATATCCCCAGCCAAGCATAACTATTTCAGAAAAATTCTTAAATACATGACCAAAAATTTTGGCCTGGTTTTCAGACATGAGTGAGAAGGTCAGGCATGCCATCATGTTCCTTCAGCTCACCCCAGTGCCTTACTCTATCCCCAATAAAAGTCCCCTAAGGTCAAATTCAAATAGCCTTGCCAGACGAGGAAATTCCTGACAGAATAGCCAATCCTCACTCAGGGAATTTTAAAAGTAGGTGGTAAAGTTTCATTTGATCTTAGAAAAATAATAATAAAAAGGGGGCATTTGGTACTCTTGGAGAAGGGGGAGATTCCAGCCTGAGCCACATGTGTTGTAAAAATACCTTCCTCTCCAAAAAGAGGCTATTGATTGAAGGACAACACCAAATGTTAGCATTAAATGTACTAAAAATGCAAATACAGAATCATAAGTATTTCCAAATATTTGAGGGGAAGTTTATTGTGGTGGAGCGTAAGCTTCCTGAGGGCAAGGACTATCTCATATTTATATATGCATGCGCACCACATAATACAATATCTAGCATATGGTAAGCACTTATAAATGTCTGTTGATTAATTGATTAAAGATGATGAAAGCTTCCTAGTAAAAGATATGTGACATTAATATGTTAATGCTTATTTGAGGTGTGTGAATCTCTAAGAAGGCAGAATAACTACCCCAAGTATCTAAGGAGACGAGGATCCCACAAGTAGGGTAAAAAAGAAAGAAGGGAAACATGGCAAGGAGGGATGTAGCCAAGATGGTAGAGTACAAGCTGGAACCCAGCTGAATTCTCCTGATATTCTCCTTCAAATAACTTTAAAAGAATTCTTTGAATCAAATTTTGCACCAGCAGAACCAACAAAAGGTCAAAGGGGAACTTTTTTTCCAGCCTAAGGCAATGTAGGAGATGGATAGGAGAGGTCTGTGATAAGGGTATGAACACAATAGGATTATCAGTGGTAGTGAGCTTTAGAGGCTGCTGTGACAGAACTACAGCTTCAGGAGTTTTGAGACAGGGATGGTAAGTGGGTGTGACAACTAGTTAGAATGAGAGAGAAGGGGACCCTTTGCTGGCAATGGGTACAGTTAGCAGCGATTGGCAACTCAGTAGGTAGTTGACAACAAACTTTGGTTAGGTCAAAGGGCATATTTGTTTACTGTGCATAACTGCATAGACACAGACACATTGATGAGTTTATAACAGGTTAAGGATCTTGACATGATTGGATAGTTTGATTACAGCTGTAGCAGAGACATGCAGCTTAATGTAGGAGGGTTATAAAATATTGTAAGATCATTCATAAAAATCTGGAAAGATTCTCAGTCACTATCTGATAGTGCACTCAATGCAACCTCTGAGGCTGAGATACAACAAAATTTGGCTCAATTCTCTTCTGCCTGTGCTAATTTTGGCCTAATGATTAACACCAAGAACACACAGGGGTCTCAACCAGCCAATGCAACACCATCCATATGTGGAGCCATTGGTTAAAGTACATGGAGAAATATTTATGCTGTGGATAAGTTCACTTACTTTGGCAGTATATTTCTGAGATGTACACATAGATGATGAGGCTGACGCATACATTGGCAGCGTGAATTCAATGTTTAGGAGAATCTGAAAGGAAGTGTGGAGAGAAGTATTAAATTGCCTACCAAACTGAAGGTCCACAAAGTCTTTGTGATCTTATTGGTGTAGAATTGTGAAACGGGGGAAACAGTATATCAGCAGGATGCCATGAAACTGAATCGCTTCCATTTGAATTGGCTTAGGGAGATTCTGAAGGACATATGGCAAGATAAGATACCTGACACTGAGGTCCTTTCTCGAACTGCATTACCAAACATTTAAACTTTGCTTCAGAGAGTACAACTTTGATGGGTTGACCATGTTGTTCAAATGTCAAAAGTGTATTTGCCTAAAAGACTGTATTTTTTGGAGAACTCACACAAGGTAAGAACTCAAAAAAGGTCAGAAGGGATACAAGGACACTCTCAAGGTCTCTCTGAAGAACTTTGGCATTGATTTCATGTCATGGGAGAAGCTGGCGAAAGACTGCCCAGTATTGCATACCCACATCAAAGAAGGGACTATGTTCTAAGAGTGAAGCAGAATCATAGTAGCTCAAAAGAAATGTGAGATGACATCACATTTCAGGGACATCTACACTCCCAAAGTTCCTGTGGACTATTTGTGCCCAGCCTGTGGTATAGTCTTCCAAGTGTGGATTGCTCTGATCAGTCACAGTTGGACGCACTTGACTCCATAGTGATGTCAATTTGGTTGTCTCTAAGAATGAAGGACAAAAATCAACCAACCAGTGGCCATGTACTACAAAAAACTGGAAGAATGACTGAATCATTCATAGGTTCCCAAAACTGGTGATACTGCTCCCCCTCTCCAGGGTGCTGGAACTGTACAAGATGATAGTGGTAGTAGCCTCAGGTGCAATTGGGGGGGAGGGTGTTAAGTAAAAATAAGGGTTAACCTAACCTAACCCTAGGGGACACTGAGTATTTTTTTTTAAAGAGGGTGGTAGTTTTGGAACCTCCAAATCAGTATCATTACCAATCTCTATTATATCCATCTCTATATAGAGAGGGGGATTCTAAGGCTCCTTCTATATAGAGAGGGCCTTAAATCTTGGGTCCTCTTTATACATAGACAGATATAGAGATAGGGATACACACACACATACACACATGTGTATATGAGAATATATATGTATATATACATATACACACACACACACACGGAAAGCACATACCATGTTTTAAGTATTGCTTATTCTGCATAAGCACTATGAAACAAAATGGATTTTACACATCTTTTATATGCTCCAGGATGCTATTTTAAACTTCTTAGGGAAGATACACTTTTCAGGCCAATAGACATGATACAGAAGTATATATAGAGTCTAAATAGTGTATGTATGTGTATATATAGATATATACATACACACATATATAATGTTTATTATAATCAATTATGTTATTGTATTAATATATCTTATTACTATTATATTATATATTCTATATTAATGCATCATAATATAATAATGTATCATTATATAATATTAATATTATATATACTATTTAGACTGTATATTATATATAGTTTGAGTGACTTGTTCATGGTCAATTCACTAGTAAGTGTCTAGAAGGATACAAATCCACAGCTCTACTGAACCAAAGTCTATTATGTTTTCAATGACATGATGCTGCCTCCCTTAATGTCTCTTGATTGAGGGAATGAGAGGGGAAAATTGGTATATCAATTTTTCTAACATTCTTACAAAATGTTTATTAATATATGCACTATTTAGCAATTATCTTTCCAAAAATAACTGTTTATTGAATTCAATTGCATTAAAAGAGCTGAACTGAACAATAGAGGTTAAGGACTAATGTAGGGAAATAATTTCGCTCATTGATGAAGAGAGCTTTCTGGCACCTTCCCCTCTCCACTGATTTAAATATCTTCCCATGTAACATTTCTATGCTAATACTTAATATCAAATACTCTTCTATTTTTTTCTCTAAATATTTTTAAAATATTTGGAATTTGTAATAATTAGGTGAACTGATGGGTTTTCTGGAGAGATGTTGAGAAAATGCATTTTTTCCCCTTTGAAAAATCACAATCATGAAGAGTTTAAGTTACACCAAGCAGCAAGGGACAAAAGATGTTTTAAATTCAAGAATGGCAAAAGAATTTTGGAGAGCCTGACTTAGCCAAACCACTGTGTTATCTTTACAAACAAAATGAATAAAAAATAATTAGGCATTAAAGTGCCTCATCGACACCTCATGCATGATGCTCACTTATTGGAAAAGGGATTTGGGGGTTTATTGAATGATAGCAATGGAGGGGACTTGGGGCTGAAATTTAATTGATACCTCTGTCTCTGGGCAGCACTACACTTGAGCCTCTTAGACAGATGGTTGTCTCTCCTTTTTAAAATTCCCAGGAAAGGAAATTCAGAAAGAAAGAAAAAAAAAACTTTCCCAAACTTTTTATTTAACTCAGCAACATGAAGTTCCTTTTTTTTTCAGCAAATCTAAAGACTTCATTTTATTAAATCTCCTTTTCTCTTTGGTGAAGATGGACACCATTTAATAGTCAGGCTTTATAAGAAAATTCCTCATAGACTTAACTATATGGATCCATCCTGCATGAAGTTGTGACTGCAACACAATTTGTCCTTCAAGTCCCCCAAACCTGTTATCTGTATCCCTTTTTATCTCCTTTTTTCTCCCCTTATCCAAGTACCTAGTAACTTAGTACTGTTTCTAGAGGAAATTTATTTGATAAAAAATAAATTATGCCACAATGATGACGGTAATGTTGTTGCTGTTCAGTTATGTTCAACTCTATTAACCCCATTTGGGGTTTTCTTGGAAAAGATACTTAAGTAGTTTGCCATTTCCTTCTCCAGTTCATTTTTCAGAAGTGAAAATGAGGCAAACAGGGTCACACAGCTACTAAATATCTAAGGTTGTATTTAAACTCAGGTCTTTTCGACTGCAGACCTAGTATTCTATTCACTGCACCACCTAGCTGCTCTATTATATTGGGCTGTCTCCAATTCTCTAAGCTTAATAGAAGAATCTTCAGGCCAACTTCAGTGGGAGAAAAGAAAATGAAGATATTTCACCTTTTGGAAGAGGAAATTCCTTAAGCTCAAAAAAGGTGCTAGTAGTGGAATGTTGGGCCCCTCCAATAAGCCCACAAGGGAGATACTTGGAAGCCAGAGATAGCCCTATCCCTCAAGTGACATCAACCAAGTGACTACCTACTCTGGTCATATAGTAAACCTAGATGGATTTTTATTCTGGTACAACCTTGTTTTGTTCTGGCAAGATTCAACAGAAATCCAAAGCACCATTAAAAAAAACAGGAAAAAATAGTTGGAGAACCAATTACACTTTCAGACATGGCAAAACTAATTTAAAACACTAAAAAAAAAAAAAAAAAAAAAAAAGGATGATTAAGAAAACTACATTATGCTGAAAGGAATGATAAATAATGAACCAATATGAATATTAAATGTATAATTCCAAATGCCTTAGCATGTAAATGCATAAAGGAACAATTTAAATGAAGTACAAGGAAACCTAGATGGTAATACAATAGCGGCAGGAAGTTTAAAAGTACCCTCTCAGTTTTGAATGAGTCTACCCAAAAGATAAAAAGAAAAAAAAAGATAGATATGAACAAATTGTTGGAGAAAATAGCTAAAAGACTTATGACATCTTCAAAATGGGACTGCTAAAAAATATATGTATTTCTCAGCACCACATGACACTTTCATAAAGATTGATCACGCATTAGGATATAATTATCGTAAACCAATATAAAAAAGTAGAAATAGCAAACATCTTTTACAAACAATAAAACAATAAAAATAGTAAACTAGTACAGGCAACACAAACACAATTGGAGACTTAGCAATAAAATTCTAAATAATGAATGAGTCAAAGAACAAATCATAGAAACAATAATTATGTGAAACGAAACAATAATATAAAACATAGCAATTTCTAAGATGCAACTAAAGTATTCCTCAAGTGAAATATATATCTTTTCAAATATACAGCATCAAAAAAGAGAAAAAGGAAAGATTAATCATTAAATACAAATTTTAAAAAAATTAGAAAGCCATGACTGATCATTAAAATATGCATTTAAAAAAATTAAAGCCACAAAAAAGTAAAATGAGTACAAAATTATAATATAAAAAATGAGAAGATAAACTGCTAAACTGAAAACTTTAAAAAACCTATAGAAATGATGAATGAAATCAAAATCTGTTTTTTGAAAAGATAAACAACATTTACAAAGTTTTAGTAAATAAGATATAAAAAAAAAGTGGAAAGGGGTGGCTAGGTGGCACAGTGAATAGAGCACTGGCCCTGGAGTCAAAAGGACTTGAATTCAAATCTGGCCTCAGAAATCTAACACTTACTAGCCATGTGACCTTGGGCAGGTCACTTAACTCTAATTACCCTGCCTTCCCCCCTCCAAAAAAAAATGGAAAGAAAATAAAATCCACAAAATAACAAATGAACAAGGTGAAATCACAATAAACCCCAGAAGAAATAAAAAGAAATGCTTGACACTGCATTAGAGTGGGACATGAAATATCAAACAACAAAATTTCTTGGCATTCTACCAGCAAGCCGGGCTTTTTGCTCCGCTTTTGTGTAACAGACAGTGTCGAAATGGGCCCTTGTAGACTTGCATAATTTTCACCCTACCATCAGTTTTGGTAGAAACAGGTTAGCACAGCATATTGTATAGTGTCTGGAACACTGCAGGTTGTTGAATTGTTAAACAGCAGATAGAGTAATGATCTTGGCATCAGAAGGTCTTGGTTTCAAATCACACCTCAAATCCCAATGATCTTGGGCATGTTCTTTGACTCTATATCTCTCAGTCTGTAGATAAGTTGCACTTATTGACTAAGGCACAGAAAGATTGAGATATACAGTGGTGGAGGCAGTTCCAAAACTAGAATTTCCCACACTGCAGAAGTCACTGGTCTAGCACATATTTCAATCAACTGAAGTTTTGCCTACCTTCACTTTGCTATCATTACTGTATGCCATGGCATCACCTCCCTTGTGTAATGGTCCTCTTAGAGAACAAAGGAAAAGCAACTGGCAATATGAGTTGAGATTGGTACCAATCCCTCCCAGATCCAAAACCACTCATTAGCCATGATCAGTTACTGCTTTTTTCTTTTACATTGGGGGATGTAAGGGGAAAGGGCACACAAGGTATAACCACAGCTGTGGATTTCTCAGACAGCCCTGTGGTGGCCATGGTCACAGATCTTCACCAGAAAATAAACTAGATGACCAGAAGAGAAATAATACAGGGCATTTATAGAGTTCACTTCCATGCTATAGCATGGAAAAAGAATTGCATTTGAAGTTAGGAAAACACAGGTTCATTGGTTGCCTCAGACATATGCCAGTTGCATGACCCTTAGCAAGTCCTTTAAACTCCCTGTGCTTCAGAAAGGTCTAGGGCTACATTCTCCCTTGTATGGTAATCCATTTCTCAGTACATGTGTTCAATGCTTAAGTAGGAATGTATAAGTTTAATGCCTAGTAAAGTCACTATAATCAAACCTCATTAATTTAAAATAATAATCTAGAGTATACAATAATCTGGGAATATGTGAGATGATGCTAAGAACAAATTTACAACAGGACTTCAGGGGAGATACTTAATGTATTTAAAATCAGATTTACCTTCTAATCCCTAAAGGGAGGGATGTGAGGAGGGAAAATAGGATATGGAAATTGATTTACTGGCTAAAAAATATGGTGTCAGACAAAGGGAGTTGGCTTTCTGGACCATGCCTTAAGATATAAGCATGATGGGCTCTAGGCCAGGGATAGATTTTATCAGATGAGGACTGGGAAGAATGCATTTGCCTGAAGACTTGTTGATCTGATCAGGAAGGCTTGAAAATAAAAATGAAAAAAAGGAGGAAGAAAACTGTCCAGATATAACAACTAAATCAGATAACAACAAGAGTTGATGTTTAAATAGCCTTTTAATGTTTGCAAAGCACTTTCCATTTATTTCAGCTTCACAAGAGCCCTGGAAGGTAACAACTACGTGTATCTCCCATTGCCCAGATGATGGCACTGAAACATAGAGAGGCTGTGACCTGTCCATTATCACAAAAGTATTAAATGTTAAAAGGAGAATTTAAACTCAGAGCTTCTTAACTTCAAATCTAGTGTTACATGATAGGTGGCTAGTAGATTAGATTTGGAATCAAGAAGAACTGAATTCAAATCCTGCCTCAGATACTAATAGCAGGACCCTTGGCAAATTCTAAATTTTCTGTCCCTAAATTTCTACATCTATAAAATGGGGATAATAAAAGAACCTAAATCATGAGATTGCAGTGAGGATTAAAAAAAGGTAATATATGTGCAATGCCTTGCAAACATTAAAGCTTTATAGGAAGGCTAGATGCTGATTCTGTTATATTCAGAATGCCAGACTCCTTCATATTGGGAAGGGGTGAGGTGCGGGGAAGTCCAATTTATGTGATATGCCTCCTGGCTCTGGAGTCAGAGAACCTTAGTTCAAATCTGACCTCTAATGTTTATTACCTGTGCAACCTTGGGTAAGGTAATTAACCTTGAGGGAACTCAGTTTCCTCATACGTAAAATGAAAAGGTTAAATTAGATAGCCTTTGTTGTCCCCTCTAGATTTAAATCCATGATCTTCTGAGCCTATTCTATGAATGACTAGCAGAGGAGAAATCTAATAATCCTGAGGAGAAAATAACTTAAAGGATAAGGAAAAGCAATACATTTAAGTTTTTTGTCCACAGACCAATCAATGTTCAGAGTACATAGTCATCAAAGTGAATTTGAGGTGTAAATGTAAGGCAGACAAACATGTCATAAGTGAAAGCAAGATTTGGTGGGATGGGTATGGTGAATGTTATATAGCAACACAAAGAAATGCCTTAGAGTAATGGGTTGGGATAAAATGGCTTTATAGTCACACAACACACACACACACACACACACACACACACACGTGAACAATATATACCTGAGTGGAATTCCATAAATCATAGAGAAAAGTTCACTTAGTGTTTATATGATGATAAATTATTTTTTAAGTAATAACAAAATTAAAAAATATATATATTTTATAAACTTCCCATTCACATGGAAGAAATTACTGATGAGTTCAAGAAAGAGATTACCACAGACACAGGATATTATTGAGATAAGAAATTCTAGCTATTCGCAATCTGCTGGATGGCTATTCATTTGAAAATAATTTCTTCTGATGTATTTTTTGGTTTCCTAAATAAAGCCAAAGCTTAATGTGTACAAGTGAAACTGAGATCTATAAATTTGGCAAAGAGTTTGGGACTGGAAATGTAGACTGAGGAATCATCTGCATAGAGCTGATTGTTTTGAAGCCATGAAAATAGATAAGAAAACCGAAGGAGAAAGAGGCAGAAAGAAAAGAGAAGAGAGATAAGGCCTAAGCTTTGGGGAAGCTATATTAAGAGCGTGTGGGAAACTGTTCGGAAGAGACAAATCATCAGGAGCCAGAGAAGCTGTAATAATATTCATTAGGAGATGGTGGTCTGTAGTATCAAATGCCAGTGGATTAGTAGTAGTAGTAATAGTAATATTTAACAATAATTAATATTTTCAGTAATCATAAACATTTATATGGGACCTACTATGTGCCAGGTCCTGTGCTAAGTGCTTTACCAATATAATATCATATGATCCTTACAACAACCCTGTGGGTTAGGTACTATGATTATCCCCATTTTACAGTTGGGGAAACTGAGGCAAATAGAGGTTAACTAGGTCACACAGCTAGTAGGCATTTGAGGTTGGAATTGAAGGTAGATTTTTCTGGCCCAGCATTCTATCATTGTACCATCTAGTTGGTTATTAACTACTACTGAGAAAGAAATTTTAGTAGAGTGATGGAGACCATAATAGCTAATATTTATATAGTATTTTAAGATTTACAAATTGCATACTACTTCTAGGGCTGCATCCCAAAAAGATCCCAGAAGTGGGGAAAAAGACATGTATATACAAAAATATTTATAGCAGCTCTCTTTGTGGTGACAAAGAATTGGAAATCAAGGGGATGTCCATCAGTTGGGGAATGGCTAAATAAGTTGTGGTATATGAATGTAATGGAATACTATTGTGTGGAGCAGATGAACTTTGTAACAACCTGGAATGACTTATATAAACTGATGCTGAGTGAGGAGAACAGAACCAGGAGAACTTTGTACACAATTACAGACATATCATATCTGTGATGACTGACTTTGATAGACTAGGCTCCTTTCAGAAATGCAAGGTTAGAAGACAACTCCAAAAGACTCATGATGGAAAGGGATATCCACAGTCACAGAAAGAACTACAGAATCTGAATGAAGATGGAAGCAAACTACTTGCTCTCTCTCTTTTGTGTTTTATTTAGTTTCATTCCTTCAATCCTTCTTTACAACTTGACTAATGTTTAATGTGAAGGTATTTGTAGAACCTATATATGATTGGAGAGGGAGAGAAAGAAAATTTGCAACTCAAGAGATTGTAGAACTGACTATTATAAACTAAAAGTAAATAAATATTTTTTAAAAAGATTTGCAAATTGCTTTATACATATTACCTTATTTTATCCTCATAATAACCCTAGGAGGTAGGTGCTATTATAATCCACATATTACAGATTAGGAAATATATAAAAGATACAAGTAACTTGTTCAAAATCTTGTTCAAGACTGGATTTGAACTTAGGTCTTCCTGATTTCAGGTATAGCACTCTATCCTCTGTCTTATTTCACATTATACTTCTTCATATATTTTACATTCTACAAAAACAAAATAAAACAAGATAAAAATAAAAACAAAACCTACTGTCACCAAAAAAACTCTCACCTATTAAATGATTTTTAAGTTTGACATTTTGCCCCCCACTTCCATTCATTTCCCGAATGCCTGGAATTAACTCACTCTTCATCCCTACCTCAAAATGTTCTGATTTTCAGAATTATGTTCTTCCTTCCAGGCTCAGCTAATGTGACATTGACTTCATGAAATCTTACCTTAGATTTTAAATCATCAAATCATCCTATATAGCTGCATCATTATCCAGTTCCGCCTATCCCTTGTCAGTAAAATGAATACTCCCTGAAGGGAGAGATTATTTTATTTTCATCATTTCATTCCCAGCAACCCCAGCTTTAAATAGATAACAAATCATTTATGTAGACAATTATTATGTGATAGGCACTGTAACTAGCTCCACAGTACAAATAAAGAGAGAGATAACCCTTGCCCTCAATAAACTACAGCATATGTGTCTTACAAAATAAGGAACTTCTCAAATGAAAGAAGGAAAAATGAATTATGAAACATTTATTAAGCACTTACTATGTTTGTAAAACATTGTCCTGAGCTCTGGGATATGATGATTGTTGAATTGATTTTGGCTGGCATTGATATTAACATTGGGATGCAGCATCTTGGCCACAGAAGGGGATGAGTACTGAGTATTTAGATTTTCAATGAAAGCTTTTCAATGTGAAGGGTCTGGAGTATTCAGTTAGAAGAATTGTGAGGCAAACTGATGTCATGAAATAGTTTTGTTCTAGCAGTCTAGGTGGCTCAATGGATAAAAGGCTCTGCCTGAAGTCACTAAGATTCATCTTCATGAGTTCAAATCTGGCCTCAGATACTTACTAGCCATGTGACCTTAGGCCATTCACTTCACCCTGTTTGCCTCAGTTTCCTCATCTGCAAAATGAGTTGGGGAAGGAAATGGCAAACCACTCCAGTATTTCTAACAAGAAAATCCCAAATAAATGTCACAAAGAGTCAGACACTACCTAAAATGACAAACCGACAAAAAAAACAACAATGGCAAAGGGAAGTCTTCTATTTCTCTCTCTGGAAGTCTTGGAGTACTAGAGAGCTAACAAAATGGCTTAGAGCCATGGTCATGGGGAAAGAACAAAGTAAAGTTTTGTTGTGTCTTGTAAAAGAGACACAACTGAGGGCTCAAGATGTATAGTTACATTTTCAAGGTCACAGAGCTACTTAGTGGCCATTAACATTCTTTTCCTCCTGTCTTGCCCTTATATAGTATTCTTGCATGCCAGAAAGAATGAATACATTTCAATTTCTATTTTGAGATGAATGGAAAATGCCATTCAAGAACCATATATCTTGAAATGCTTGGGGCTATAAGTTGAAGAGTTTCAGTATCCAAGACCCAATCTAACTTTTACCTGGTATAAGACTCAACTCTCATCCATTAGACAGAAAAAAAGAGAGAGCACCTCACTCTCTCAAAATTTATTGTACATATTATCAAATGAAAAATAGTCATTTGAGTAGTCAGTGTTCATCTTAGAAAAAATGAAAATGGGGAACTGAGTCATCATAGATGTAAGTATCTTCTAAGAAAGGTGTTTCCTCCCCTCTTTGTTTTGTCTGGAATTCTAAGAGGAACGTGGGAAGACAATCAAGGCTTTGCTATATTACTAATGCAGTCCAATAAAACATCAAGATGCTCATAATTCTTACAACAAATAGTTCTTCATCTCAAGAAAGGACAATCATATCTTCTCTTCTTTGAATCCTACCTTTGGGTTAGGGGTGAATTCTGTACTATAGTTACCATTTTTCATCTTCTTTTTGACACATTCTTTTGTTGCTTCAGGTAACTCCCACATAATACTTGTTTACAAGCTTTACTTTTCACATATTTCATGTGATGTGCACAGGAAACTTAGCATTATAACTAAAACTATGTGTTCAATGTCGTTTGCTTAGAAATCTCAGTGTTGACACAGCCTGCTTACTCTATGGCCTGTTTATTATCCCTTGAGTATGTAAATATATTTCCAATATTTTTAACCTCTGACAAAACATAGGTTTATTTTGAAAAATATGCTAACACATGATTCCTTTAATCTGTAATCTGATTCAAGTACAAAAACACAAATAATCTCAGTTCCGTACAAATGGTGACTTCTCACCAGCCAGTAAAGTGAATGCGGGTTTCAAATATGGTCACAATCAGCAGAACTCATGAGAATGACAAACCATGAAGAAGCTCACACTTTCAGGTCACAGGTTTCCTGAACTGCCTTTGTCCTTCATAATTAGCATAGTTTTGTCCTTTGGATAAAGCTGCATCTCATACGGGGAGCTATGGATCCTATGAACCTGTTATCTATAGCACAAAGCATTTTTCCTAGAGATCCCAAAAATTTCTGGCATAATAACACCATAGGATGTAGAGCTGGAAACCCCAGACATCTTCAACTTAACATATCCCAAGCAGAATTCCCTATCTTCCACTCCAAACCTATTCATCTTCTGAACTCAATATCTGTCAAGGGCACCAGCATTCTTCTAATCAGCCCGGTTCAAAACCTTGGAATCATGCCTGACTCTTCACTCTCCCTTGCTCCACATATCTAAATAGTTGCCAAGTCTTGTGATTCTACTGCCACAATACCACTCCTATTCTATGGCAATCACTTTAGGTTAAGCTTATATCAGTTCTCACCTGGACTGTAATAGTCAATCTCCCTGACTCAATCTCCCCCTTCTCCAATCCATTCACTACATAGCTACAGAAGTGGGCACAGGTCTTCTGCTCAGGAAGTTCTAGAATCAAATGAAAATTTCTTCTAGAATCAAATGAAAACTCTTTTATTTGGCATTTAAAGACCTTACAATCTGGCTCTGACCTACTGTTCATGAATTATTAAATATTCGTCCCCTTTATACACTGTTCATGCAAACACCTAATATTACACTTTTCTCTGTCTCCATGACTTTCCACAAACTATTATTTATATTTGGAATGCATTTCATTGCAGTTTCTGCCTCTTCATTCCTTAGATTTCTTCAAATCTCAGATGCCATCTTCCAGATGAGGTAGGCTTTTTCCTGATTCTCCCAATTTGCTTGAGCCATTTCCCCCCCAAAATTGTCTTCTATTCATTATTATGCATATAAAATATACATATATTTATATTATATACCTATAAACACATATTTACATAAAGGCATGTACAGATATAGATAAATATGGGAATGGGCTGCAATGGCAAGCAAAGTAGCACTTCACTACTTGTTCCAGTTATTCAAGAACTTTTGAGCCCCACCTTTGATTGTGTCAAGTCTTTGTTGGAAACAGTATACATTATGTTGCCCTTAATAGGCCTAAGGGAGTTTGGAGACCTTCTCTCCCCTTAATAAGCCTAACATCAACACATGGAGACCATGGAGGGGGGAGCTTGCCAAAAGAGCAGAACAGGAAGGGTGGAACAGGAAGGAGCAGAGCAAATAAAAGTTCATGCATGAACTGGGACCAATCAGAACTGAGAAGAATAAAGCTTGTGGTGTTGGCACTCTGCCCATCTATTCTGTTTGTGTTGATGTTACTTTGTCAGACAGAAGCATTTTGTCTGTTGGTTTATGTACTTTGTCAGACAGAAGCATTCTGTTGATTTGTGTACTTTGTCAGACAGAAAGTGAATTGATATGATAGTGCCAGCAATAAGGGCAAATATTGTAGTTCTGTTTTCCTAGAAAAAGAAATTATGAAGAGCTTGGAGTGGAGCAGTCCCTGTGGGCTGCAATATAAAACAGGAGTGGAAAACTACCTGTGAATCCAGGCATGAGTTAGGTGAATCCAGATAAGAACTGGGAGTGTGGAAGAGGAATCATGGTATTTGGAAGTCTGCCTCGAGTTAAGGTGAAAGGAGACTTTACTTGGGTACTCAGTGCCGACTGATGATATTGTAACTTACTGTGACCTAGGGGTGGATGACCTTTGTACTTTTCACTATCCCTTAAAGATGATTGGCTTAAGGATGATTGGAAACCAGCCTGGTGTCAAGATGAAAGAATAATTTACTTGAGTACTCTTATGTTGCTTGAGGAGATTGTGACTCACTGAATGACACATTTTGTTCAAAACTACATCATCATCTTAGTAATAAGTTGTTGTGTTATATTGTTGTGAATGTGATGCTTTAGTTTCTTGAATGTTTTGCTTTAGTTTATTGCTGAATAAATAGAGATTTCACTCATTCTATGTGATTAGATCCTTAAAGTTATTCATAGCGTCAGTCCTCAGGAGAGCTGCTCATGATTGGCTTTATGTGGGCATAACTATGCCAGTGTTTGGGTATACCTATGTATAGATAAAGATAGAGTTAGTGATAGAGGTATGCACTTGCATGTCTACATGTTGAGTCCTCATGTAGAATAAAAACTCCATGAGAGTTTTTTTTTTCCTTCCCACCAAAGTCTTCTATTACTATCAAGCCACTATCCTCTTAATTCTCTAGGTTCACAATTTAGGTGTCATTCTCTACCCCTAACTATATCTCACACCCCCATATTCAATCTGTGCTAAGACCTGTGAATTTCACTGTTGAACCATCTCTCATATACTCTCCCTTCACTCCTCTGACACTGCTATCACCCTGGTTCAGGCCCTCAGTACCTCATAACTGGATTATTGCAATAACCTGCTGATGGGCCTACCTGTCTCAAGTCTCTCCCTACTCCAATTCATCCTCCAGTCAAGCAGTTCCAGTCAGTGTAGGT
The DNA here is from genome assembly GCA_028646515.1 of Pseudochirops corinnae. Classification (NCBI taxonomy): domain Eukaryota; kingdom Metazoa; phylum Chordata; class Mammalia; order Diprotodontia; family Pseudocheiridae; genus Pseudochirops; species Pseudochirops corinnae. The sequence continues at coordinate 325,644,497 of CM053586.1, forward strand.
CTGACCATGTCAATACACATGACACATACTACTCAGTAAATTCCATTGGCTCACTATCATCACCAGTATCAAATGACAAATTCTCTAGTTGATTTTCATAACCTACCCCCACCTCCTTTGCACCTTTGCAACCATTTTTTCATGCTACCATGTAATCTTCATTCCAATGAAACTGGCTTCTTTGCCATTCTACAAACAAGATATTCCATCTCTTGACCCTGGGCATTTTCTATGGCTGCCCTCCATCCTTGGAATTCTCTCTTTCCTTCACTTCACTTCTTAACCTCCCTGGCTTCCTTTAAGTTCCAACTAACATCCCATTTTCTGTAACAATCATTTTCCAACCCCTCTTACTTCTCTTTTGGCCAAGAACACTGAGGATCTTCCCCTCCTGGTTTGATTTTTTTTTTTTAATTAAAGGGGCAATCCCTTGACTAACTTCTTGAAGAGGCGTATTCACTGAATGGGCATTACCTCACTTAAAGGGAGAACCTGAAAAGACCTTAGCCTGAAAGGCCCAGGGTCTCCCATTGAATCCTATGCTATCTTCAGTCTTACTGATTAATATCTGGTCATTGGACAGAGAAGGCTCTAGAGGAGAAAGTAGCCTTGCACAGCCCTCCCTCACTCAAATCAAAGTCAACCGCAAGTCATACTATCATCTCCCTGATGTCACATTCCTCTTCAAGAATGAAGGACAAACACAACACCTTCTAGGGTCTTTCTTCTATTAATTATTTCCTATCTATCTTGTATATAGCATGTATATATCTGTTTGCTCATAACATCCCACATTAGAATGAGAACCCCCCCTTGAAGGCAAAGATTGTCTTTTGGCTATTTTTGCATCCCCAATGCATAGAACAGTGCCTGGCACATAGTAAGAATTTACTAAACCTTTATTAACTGATGGATTGACTGATTGAATCAAGAGGACCTGAGCTCGTATCTAGCCTCAGGCACTTAACTAGCTGTGGGCAAGTCACTAAACCTTTATTTGTCTCATGGGTAAAATGGGGATGACAATGATGACTGCCTAGATAATTCCTGAAGATCCAATGATTTGATATTTGTAAAGTCCTTAGCAATGTGCCTAACACATAGTAGGTACTTAATGAGTGCTAGTTCCTCCCTTCTCCTTCTCAGGAACATTTTTATAGATGAGAAAATTGGAGCTTTCGTAGATGAAATTACCTGTACCCAAATTAATAAGGAACAGAGCTGAAACTCAAATTCAACTCCTCAGAATTGAAATTCAACTAGTATGAGCAACTAGTAAAACAAGCTATTTTAAAATTATTTATAAGCTATAAACTTATATTTAAACATGAGTCATTTTTATCTATATTGTGGTGACCTCTCTAACCCCCTTGTGGGCAAAAACAGGCACAGGGACTACAAATTTAAAATACGTAGGAGAAAGCTTTCACATTCTTCCCTGGGACACTTAGACCTTGCCCCAACTCTGTGCATGATCGTTCTTCTGCTTGATCTACCATAGCCAGGGCAAACAGGCATTGGACCATAATCCTGATCAATTACCTTTCCTGATATTGTGGGTTCTGTCTGACCATTGGGAAGCAGAGATTTTGGCAGGCCACTTGCCTTTGCTTGACAATAACATGGGTGTAACTAGCCCTCGAGTTGTGAGTTGGACTTTCAACATGTTAAATATTATTATGGCTTAGTCATGACAAGAACCTGCCAAAAAACCACTGATGAGTCAGTTTACTCTCTCATCCTCAGCAGAATTTCAACCCAAAGAATACTTCTAAAAGCATTAAGCTCAAGATGTAAGTCTAGTGCTCTGTTTAGTACAACAAACTGGGCAAAGATAGCAGCTTCTGTGGCACTCCTACATTCAACTGTTGGTCCAAACTTATTTCCTAAAGAGGATTCCTGGCACCCAAAGACTTTATTGGGAAAGAATTGATGGGAAGAGACTAGAGACAACACCAGCCCAGGTCAAGCTACAAAGTTCACATCACAAAATAAAGATTTCATTTCGGCCATGGAGGTTGGATATAGACCTGTCATTTTTAAGCGGGTGTGCATGACTGCTTCCACTTTGATGGTTCTGTGAGAGGCTAGCTAGCTCTCCAGAGCAAGATAGAAGCATGGTGCTCTGAACATATTTTAAAGTGACAGGTCTGAAGTGTTAGTGTGAGAGGAATCACTATATTTTAAGCCCCCAAGTCAGAGTGGGATCAGAGATGAGGAGTTCTGTCAGCCAAAGATTTCAAATAAAATTGTCCTGGGGAATTGCCCCGAAATTTCCAAACCCAATTGCAGAGAAAGACAGCAGCATAACTTTAACAAGTATGAAGAAAACCATTTATAACCACATTCCATGCACCATTTCCCAGCCCTGAGCTTTGAGATTTCACAGGACCATGGTTGGGAGGCTGGAGCTGTAAGGTTAAGTTCTTCATGCATTTCTTTGGTATGAAAATGGTGTCTTATTTGTTTGGTCCCTGTTTCAATTAGATTTGGGACATTTAATTCCCATACTAGGTTAAAAAATACTGAAAAATATGTAAAGTCTAAAATCTAGTTTAGTAAAGCCTCAAAAGAAGATCCATTGCCTTTTCACAGAATCTTAAGTCTGAAATAAGAAGAGACTCCTGAGTCCACCTAGTTTCACTCTGCCCCTGGGTCCCTGGGCTCTGAGAGATGAACTTTTACCTTATCTTGGCCAGAATTCAGCTTCTACTTTCTGGCTACTTCCAAACAACGCCACCCTCTTATCTAGCTCCCCTTTATATATCACTTTTACTCATTTGGATAAAAGCTCCTTGAAGACAAGAATTGACTTTCTTCTATTTATATCCCCTGTGCCTAGAACAATGTACAATACATGGTAGGTTCTTAATTAATGAAAGCTTTTTCATTCATTCATTCAAATATATATCTAGGGAAAACCAAAACAAAAAACTCTCAATATCATACCTCGTATGCCGTTCAACTTTTGCTTAAAGACCTCCACTGGAGGACCAATCCAGTGCTCTCTGAGGCAACCCATTCTCCCTTAGATCCCTAATTTTTAAAATATCTTTCCTTACATTTAAATTTGCCTCTTTTCAACTCCATCATCCCATTTTCTTTCTTGGATTCCTTGCCCTCTAGAGCCAACCAGAATAATTCTAATCCATTTCCTACTAAATAACCTTTCATATATCATGGACCATGTGTTCTTTCCATATCTCACTGAATCAGAGCTGGAAAGGGCTTTAGAGACCATCTAGTCCAATTTTATAAATGAGGAAACTGAGTCAAAGAGAAGCTAAGTGACTTATTCAAGATCATAGAATTACTTCATATGATTCTCTGACTCCATACCAGAACAGTTTCAATTGGCTTTCTAGCCCAAGTTCCATGCTGCCTTTTTAATTCGTCAAGAAATGTTTATTAAGCAAGTGCTGTGCAATGACTTATGCTGATTGCCAATGATACAAATATAAAAGGAGAGGATGGGAAGGGAAGGAAAAGGAAAGGAAAGAAAGAGAAGAGGAAAGGAAAAGGAAAGGAGAAGAAAGAAGAGGAGAGGAAAAAGAAAGAGAGAAAGGGAAGAAGGAAGTGAAGGAGAAAGGGATGGAGGGAGGCAGAGAGAGGAACAAAGGAAGAAAGAAAAAACCCTTGTCATCATTTGTGGATCATCAGAGCTTAGCTTTACAGCAATGAAAGGACTGACAGGGAACACACACGTGTGCGCACACACACACATGCGCACACACACATATATACACATACACACACACACACACACAATTGTATGGGAGGAAAGGAGGAAGAGAAGGACCAAGGGACTGACTGTCTGGTTTGTGTTCAGTGCTATTTAAATAAGAAACAAAGAAATGTTCATACTTTTTTTTTAATCTCAACAAAGGACAGAAACTCACTGCAGCTTTCTTTCCCAGTCTTGAATGTTTTGGGCCCTGCTGAAGACAACAGCAGTTTGTGACCCAGCTGACTCCCACATCTTGGAATCTTCACTTCTTACTTTTTTTTTTTTTTAATTCAAATGTAAGCAGTCTAACACAAGCCTTAATTTCACCAACCCTGACAGTTTGACCTCCTAGCATGAGGACCTGTTCATGTGAACAACTTTAGCTAATTTGCTGTTCGATACTCTTGAGATTATTCAAATACCTAACAGGTGATTGACTGAATCCTCGTATAAACTTAAATTATGAACTGGTCCTGCAGAGATGCTTTATGACACCATTTAGGCACATGCCCATTCCTCCATGATGCTTTTCTCTTATTCCCTCTTGCTGAAAGTTCTCCTTCCTTCCTCAAATTTCACATGACACTTTTTCCTTCTCATTTTTAACATTTCATTTGGTCTTATATCATTCAATTAAATAAACATCTATTTATCACCCAAACCTAGGGCATTTTGTTAGGTGCAAGGAACACCAAAGATTTCAAGCTCGTTCCCGCCTTCAAAGAACTCATAGACCACTTGGTGAAGAAGTCAGACATAAAATGCATGAAATGAATTCATAAATGAATGAACAAATTAATGAGTAGAAAGTAATGAATTAAGTGACAACTATATTCTAGACACTGCTGAGGATTGGGGATACAAAACCAAGAGTGAGACAATCTCTGCCTTCTGTACTTATAATGGGAAAAATTTTTTTTGAAGATTCTGACAAATCCCATAGAGTTTAGGAGAAGATGCATGAAAAAGTTCAGAAACAATACAAGTAGAATTCAACGAACTAAAATTTTCTGAAAGACATCAGTCAAACAGGGATGGGAAAGTCTTAAGAATGGCTCACTGTTCACAAAGTGAAACAATTCCAGTGAGGATGAAAAAAGGTGATATTTTCTGAAGAAAGTGATTTAGTTACAGAGCAAACTCATTTACAAATTTTGTTTTTAAAAATTCACATAGAAAAGATGAAAATGATGACAGATATGAATACAAATGTGTAGCACAAGGAAGTGAGAATAGTGTCAGAAGTGCTAAGGAAGAAAATTCAGAATGATATAAGAGTAGTAAGGAAACCTAAGGGCAACCTCTCTGTAGCTATACTAAGTAAGGAGAACTAGAGATATTTCTACTTCTTGCATTCGATAGAATGATAATAATCAATAATGGAAAGAAGACAAAACTAACTCTTTTAAAGAGTTTTCTTTGACAAAGAGCATGATCATTGGATAGGAAGAGACAGAACAAAAACAATGGCTAATAGGAAGTTGAACTCTTAAATAAGTATGGAGATAGGGAGATAAATAGTAGGTGTGCTCTGAACCCATTTTTATATCATGACATGAGAAGTAGCATGGGATAATGAACAAAGGTCTGGCCTTGGAGTCAAGAAGACCTGAGTTTAAATCACACCTTTGATTTGTCTTATCTGAAGTGACCTAGGCAGTCACTCAACTGTGCAGCATCCTGGTCAAATCCCAAAGAGTATGTTTTGCACTGTAGTAAGAAATCTGTGCTGTTGAAAGGAGTTTTCATGCTGGAGATTCTTGTACAGGTCTTGACATAATAAAACAAACAGGCAAAAAATTAAACATAAATGAATGAAATCAATAACTAAAACATTTCATCATGTATCTAGAGCCAAGGTTCTTAATTGGGGCTCTGTGAAATTAAAAATAAATATTTGATAAATATATTTCAATATAACTAGTTTCCTTAATATTCTTAGATATTTTACTTCATTAACTTAAAAACATCATTATAAAAATAGGTCCACAGGTTTCACTAGACTTCTAAAGAAATCTATGACAGTGTAAAGTCAAGCATGAGCAGCTTTCCAGAGAACTGCTGCTGTGAACAACTTTAAGGTTCTGATCACATAGTATAGTGAACTCTCTGTTTATTCCGCAGTAAAAAAAGAAACCAAAGTACAGCTTTCACAGTGTTATAACATAACAACATCACTAAAGTGATCACATAGTTTTCACCAAAGTGATCACATAGTTTTAAATAAAAGATATCATTTAGTAAGTCCTTAATTCAATCATCCTTAAGGAACAAGCCTCCTTAAGGGACAAAAAGTACAAAGGTCAAAGTTCTCCACCCCTAGGTCACAGTAAATCATGATCTTCTCAGTCAGCACTCAATACTCAAGGAGAGATCTTTTTATCCTGACTCAAGGCTGGCTTTCAGATTCCATGGTTCCTCTTCCATGGGCCCAGCTCCTACCTGAATCTATCCAACTGTCACCTGGATTCAAAGATAGGCAGCTCTCAGCTCCTTGTCCAGTGCCTTGTCCAATACCTCATCCAGTTCCTCATCCAGCTCCCATTCCATATTGAAGCTCACAGTGTCCAGTCAACCTCAAGTCCTTCACAGTTTCTGTTTCTGGTCAGACAAATCTTTTTTTTTTTTTTTTTTTTTTTTGGGT
>CM053586.1:325651367-325670276 GCA_028646515.1 Pseudochirops corinnae
GCTTAGTCCCCCTGCTGTCTGCAGGCTGCGGGCGGGAAGCTACAACACGGAGGTGGGTGCAAAACCTCTGCCTTTTGCTTTTCTGCTCTGGAGGCCTTTCGGCCGGACTGTTTTTCTCCCAAGACCTTGCAAATCCCACTGACCTAGCTCTGAATGCTGCTGGCAGCTGCCGCTAATCTGCTCACCGCTCCTCTCCTCAGGCTGCCCTGAGGCTTCAGCAGAGGCTTCAGGCCAGTCTGGTTTCCCAGTGCTGAGATGGTTCCTCATAGCTGAGTTGACTTTTGTGGGAATTATCTTTGTGTGCATTTTGGAGTTCTAGGATTGGTTTAGAGTCCTATTCCATGGGTCTTTTGGGGTGGCTATGTGAGAGCTGTGATATGTTGCTGCTGCTACGCAGCCATCTTGGCTCCGTCCCCCTGGAACTCTGTTTTTCAGGAAGCCTCCTCACTCCTTCCCTTCCTCAACATGCACATATAGAGCCAGAATCTGCCTCATTTCAACTTCCATCCATTGCCTTTTGGTCTGCCCTCTGGGACCAAACAGAATAAAGGTAATCCCTTTCTCATCTGACACTCCCTCAGATTCTGGAAGAAAGCTTGTCTTATGTAAGTCTTCTTTTCTCAAGTCTGAACATACATAATTCTTTCAAGCAGGTTTCATATAGCAAGAACTCAAAGATCCCTTATTGCTTTTCAATTTATCAGTGCCCTTCCAAAAACTGTCATGGCAAGGAATGAACACAATAAGACGGATTTTATCTGACCTGAGAAAAGTATGGAGTACTGATACTTCTCTAGTCCATAGTACTATGGGGCCCAATAACATTAGCTTTTTTTGGCTACCAAACCTTACTGTTGACAAGTATTGAGTTTCCAGTTTAACAAAAGTCCCAGATTTTTGTTTTTTTCCCCCAATGGACTGATATCTAGTCATATCTCCTCCCCACTCCCATCTCATCAGTCACAGAGTTGTTTTGAACCCACATATAAGATTTTAAATTTAATCTAATGAAATTCATCTTAGCAAATTTATGTGAACATGTTGTTCTGCCCAGATTGTTTCATTCATCTATCATGTTAACTCCCACATTCTCCTACCTCTGGCTTTGGACCATCTACAAATTTGATAAACATGGCATCTAAGTTTCTATCCACCCTGTAAATGAACAAAGCTAAAAGACATAGAGTCATGCATAAATTCAGTAAAACTGTTTCCAGTAGAGACTTTTCAAATTGACATTGATCCATTAACAGATATACTTTGGATCACTATTCAACTATTTCCCTATCCATTTAGCTGTATTCATATTTTACTTACATCTCACTACCTTATTCCTTAGGAATAACATGAGGAACTTTGTAAAAATGTTTTAGTAAATTCTAGTTCAATTGTATATACTTTAAATGGCTTTTCCCCCCAAACAGTTTTTGAATATCATTAAGTTTTCAGAAGTACAGCCTGATCTTCTGTATTTACATAGGAATGTGAATATCCTAAATTCTCCCAATCCACATTTCATTTGCTTGCTAACCAGTCATAAGCTAAGAGAATAAATATCATCAAATAATTTTGGATGGAGCTATTTCTCCTCAGAGAACATGTCCACCCTATCCAAATTATTTCCACATAAAAAAATTTTTAATGGCAATATTATCCAGATAATTCAATTGTGAGGGTGGGGTGGGACTTTTGCTTAAAATAGCAAAAAATATTTTATCTGAATTATCTGAATGGTTACTTGAGTTTGTTCTGTTCTCTGTAGACAAGTGTGAATTCCCTTGAAATAATAATATAAATTCCAATGAAAACCAAGCAGAAAGGTAATAGGATGAAGATGCAGAGTGTATTAAATCGCTCATTAGGTCCATTGCTTAATTCCCATTTGATTTGTGCTAATATCTTTTAGGCCCCTGGGCACATTGGCCCAGACTTATTTTCTTGGCTGGATCAAATCAGATTGTACTTCAAATTTCTAGTCTTTTTTTTTTTTGAAAAAAAAAGGTAGGAGTCTCTCTCTCTGTCTCTTTCCCTCTCTCTCTCTGTCTCTCTCTCTTTCTCTATCATATGTATTAAAATAGAGTAATTTGCCAGCAAGATAAAAATATTCCCGATCCTCTTTCAAAAATATGGTACAGATGTGCTTTGCTTTATGCAATGAGGATAAATGTGTAAGCTGATGCTTGGTACATTAAATTGCATTTCAAATATTCTGGGGGCTGTTCAGTATTTTGTGGTGAATAATTTTGCAAAGAAAGGAATCCTTTTGTAATCTGAGTAATCACTGCCACCCCCACCACCTAACCCTCTACTCTGTGACGTGCTTTTCAGATATGGATTTTTTTTTTAATATTAAGTTTTCTTAAAGCAGGGAACACAGATTCTAAATATGTCTAGAAACAAGCAATCTTGTTTAATGTATATATGTTTAAATATATTTTTAAAAGTTGTTAGTGCTTTTTTAAAAGAATTGTGGATTTGGACCATGTTTTTTCTGAAAGGTATTTTTTGGTTCTGGGTTGCATGGAAGTTGAGATTAAAAAAAAAAATTTTGGTGCTAGGATAGAAATTATTTTTTATCCTTTTTTCCCTTTTAATCTGCTAAAGAAGTCACAAAGTTTGGAGTTTCATGAACAATAAATAATATTTATGAAATATTTCTTCTAGCTGGGAAAGGATGATACTATTCGATAGGAATATGCATTTATGAAGTTCTAGCTACATTCTTGGCACCAATCTAGGCTCTGCAGATACAAAATGCAAACCATAACAATAACAACAAGCAAACAGCCCATACCTTCTAGGAGCCTTCATTTCACTATGGGAACAGAATGGTTCATACGTAATTAAATCCACTGTCTCTACAAAGGGAACATAAAGTAATTTGAGCAGAGAGAGCATTAGCAACTAGAGGAATGAGGAAAGGCCTTTGGAGAAGGAGGTACATAAATCTGGAAGGGAGCCAAGGATGCAAGAGGTAGCAGATGAGAAGGGAGAATACTCCAGGAATGGGGTCAGTTGATGCAAAAAATATACAGGGTTGGAAGATAGACAGTCATACACTGGAAAAAATGCATAGACAAATTAGTCTGGAATACAAGCCATAGAAAAGAATGCAACATAAAAGCCTCCTTGGAAAGTTGGTTGGAATGAGAAGGGGAAGGCTATTGAGTGCTGAATGGAGGAGTTTGTACTGACCGACCTTCTTATTCTTCCTTATCCAAGATACTCCATTTTCCATCTTGTGTCTCCTGTGGTCTGGTTCTCAGGCCTTGCACTTCATCCTTACCTCTGCCCTTTGAAATTTCTATTTTCTGTCAAAGCCCAGCTCAAACACCCATTGATACATGAAGATTTTTTTGCTCCATTTCTTGTTCCTTCCCCACACTAACACCTTCTTCCATCTCTCCCTCTCAAAAAAAAAAAAAAAAAAAAAAAGCCCTGCCATTTAGGAAATATCTACATTTGTACATTTCATTCAGTCCTTCCTATCCTGCCCTCTATGTAATGTAAGCTCATGGAGGGCAGGAATTCTTTGATTCCCCCCCCCCTTGTAAACCCAATGCCTAACACAGTGACTGACACATAATAGGCACTTAATTTTTATTGATTGATACATGAGAATTTGTGCCAGGTTTCTCATGAATGAAAATAAAACCTTGAAATTTAAATATTAAAATAGAGAGAAATAATCCATAGATGCAACTCACAGAAATAATTCCCTAAATCCACAGTCCTTTCCCAACCTAATGATTTAGTGATTTGACTTTCCCAACCTAATCAGAGCTACCTTTCTTACATCAAAATGATCAGATAGGGCCTTGAATTCAACATACAACCTAGGTTAAGGGCTAGAAAATAAACAAAGAAACAAAATTGGCTTGGTCTAATCATCTAAGTCAGTCTGACCCAGTGTGGAGAATTATACTGTTTAATTCCCATTGGCATCACTCCAGTGGCCATTCTCTTTACTAAGGTGGTTTAAAGGGTTTTTAAATATGCATTTGTGTAACAAGACAAAAACAGTTCAATTGGATTAAATAAACAATTTGGGAGAACTATCTAAATATATAGTTTGGGCAGTCATAGCAATTATTGCATAAATTCCCCTAATATATCCCAGTGGCCATTCTCCTTCTAACTGGTCTCCCTGACTTGAAGTCTCTCCCTATTCCAACTCATTTTCCAACTTTTTTTCTGCCAAAGTGAAGTTTCTAAAGCTTTCATTTGACTATGTCAGCCTCTCATTCAGTAAATTCATATGGCTCCCCGTAACTCCTAAGATCAAATGCACTGTCTCTTATTCGGCACTTAAGGCTTTTTACACCCTGACCCTGTCTTTCTAGCCGTCTCACTTTTCTTTTTAATTTCTCTGCTTACCCTCTGTGATGTAGTGATGCTGACCCACATGTTGTTCCTTGAACAAGACAATCCCTCTTCCTACTATGTTTTTGTGGTGCTGACTTTCCTCCATGACTGGAATGCTCTCCAAATTCACTTTTTCCTCTTGACATCTCTCAATTTTTTCAAGATTTAGCTCAAAAGACACCATCTTCAGGAGGCCTTTTATTGTTCCCCCAGATCCTTGAGCTTTTCTATTTAAGGTTATCTTTGTTCAATCTGCATATAGCTTGCTTGTACTTACTTATTCACATGTAGTCTCTCCATTTAGAACATAAGCTCCTAGAGGACAGGACTATTTTTTTTTTACATTATTTTTTATTCTAAGACCTAGCATAGTTCCTAACATATATTATGTACTTAATAAATTCTTGTTTGATAGATAGATTACTTGATTGATTTGAGGAAAAGGCCTTCAGTACATATTTGTATATCTTTCATCTTCCTGTCACAATACTTTGTATACAGTTGGTGATTAATAAATTTCCAACTGGGGGAAAAATTTGCATTCTGCTTTCTAGCTACCTTTCCTCTATAATTCCACATATTCCAGTCAGACTGGATTACTAGTTATTTTCCATACACAACATTCCAACATTCATCTCTTCTCAACATTCATCAAATAGTCCTAAATGTCTAGAATATCATCCTTCTTCTCTTCCTCAAAGAATCTCTACATTCATTGAAAATTCCGTTCAACTCCCATTTCATATGCAAATTTTTTCTCATCTGGTCCCCTTTCCCCAGCTAGTAGAGTTCTCTCCCTTTTAAAATAATTCTGTTGTTTTTGTATATTCCTTATGTATGTGTAGCATAGATTTCGAGCTGAAAAGGAGATTTTAGAGAATATCTAGGCTAACCCCTTGATTTTTTCAAGATAAGGAAAATGAGTTCTAGATAAATTTTATGTCTTCCTGCAAGGTCACATAGGTAGAAAGTGCACAGCTAGGATTTGAATCCAGGTCTTCTGACTCGAAATGCAACATTCTGCCCACTCACTGCCCCTATTGCACCCGCCCCTAGTATATATTGTATCTCTCTCTCTCTGTCTCTCTCTGTCCTTTTCAAAATGTAAATTCCTTAAGGACATTCGCCTTTTATCCCCAATTTATAGCACATTTGCAGACTTAGAGTATATCTTTAATCAATACTTAATTAAATAAATTGAACTTAAATGCAAAGAAACAGCAGCTTTTTGTATGATTGTGCATCATTTCCCTTTTATTAAGGAACTGTAGGATATTTGGGAATCATACTCTCCATAAAATAAACTTCCCTGCATAGATGGCTTCCAAACCTTCTTAATCAATCCATTTAGTATTGGGGGAAAAAAAAAAATTAAAGCGAAATCAAAAGACCGCAAATCAGCTATAACCATGTAATAGAAAGATTGAATCAGAATGAATGGACAGATAAATAATTGTAATGGAAACTGAGGGAGTAAGTTTGTAAAAAATCTATTTTATATGTGGAAAAGACATTTGGACCAAAGCTGTAATTTCAGTAGTCTCGAATGCTTCTCATCTATAACTTAATAGTCTTAGAGAGCTGCTTGGAAGCATTGAGACATTAAGTGATTTAGCTTTGACAAGGCTGTATGTGACAAGCAAGTCTTGTACCCAGGTCTTTCTGTCTTACACTGGCTCCCTCACCACTGCTGCCTTGACTTGCCATTAATGTGTTTGAAGGTAAATAATTAAAAGGCATATTTAATTAGTCCTACTGATGCTTAATATTATTTTTAACACATTCTTTTGTAATTCACTGAGTATTCTTTATCATTTTCTATCTTTTTTTTCACTTCTGCATATTCAAATAGTATCAAAGACATAAATGTAGATGGGTACCAATCTTAGTTATTTTTCCATTTCCCCCTAGAGAATGCTAGTGAATTAGTGAAAAAGGTTTGCAAATCAATTTCTTAATAAGTTTCGTAATATTATAGTTGCCATCAAAAGCTAATCAAAATGGATAATTTAATTGTAGTAATTTACTCTTTCCATGGAATAAAGAAAAACTGGATTTGATTAATTTACTATTCATGAAATAGAAGCTTTGCCTTCATTGGGGGAACATCAGTTATATCTGGAAATATATATCTGCCTTCTCACTTTGACAACCACCAGAAATACTATATTCAAAGGCTTGATGATCTAGTAGTGAATTTGAAAGGGGAAACCACAAAAAATTTACAAGCACACTACAGAAAGATGTCAAAATCTCCCAGTAGAGGTAGATGTCACTGAATAGTTTAAATGCACTGTCATATGAAATTCTAGACACATTCAACTTAATGCAAACGAGTAAACTCATGAATGGGAATGAAGTAACACTTCTTTAAGGATGCAAATTAAAAAGGAAACATCAAAATAATGAAATCTGCCATTTTTTTTTCCTCCACAGAGAAAATGCTTCGCCAGATTTCAAAAACAAGCCAGACTCTTTGGAAAACAAATGATAGCAAAAAAAGGTATTTGAAGTAGAGATGGGTTTTGGGAACTCTCAGGAGATGCTTCTATTCCTATTTCAATAATCTTATAGGAAAATGGCAGTAATTAGGTGGATTAGCTATACATAGTTAAGTATTCACTAAATCAGATCATATTATAGATTAGAATGAATTTATTTTCAAAGCAAATTTTAGAAATCACCTTCCCTATTTCAATGTTCTCTGTAGAGTTATTAAGTTCTCTTGTCTGTTGATTTGTTCCTGTGTCATGGAAAGTTTCTATCAAGCGATCTAGTTGGACGAATTATAATAGTACACATCTATTTGGGTTTCAAATGAATAAGATTTTTCAAACTAATACCATGTCAAGTCAATATTTGCCAAAATATGGTACAGACTAGGGAAGGAAAAAAGTATAAGCATTTATACAGGGCTTACTATGTGCTAGGCACTGTACTAAGCATTTCCAAATATTCTTTCATTTGATCCTCACAATAATCTTGTGAAGCATCACTATTTTACAGTTGGGGCAGACAACCAAAGTTTAACTGACTTGCTCGAAGTCACAAAGTTAGTGTCTGAGGCCAGAAATGAACTTTGTATCTTCCTTACTCCAAGCTCATCTCTATCTATTATACCACCCCCAATGACTCTTAGGCTACTTCCAAACAGTTACTTCCAAATTACCTTAAACATTAACTTTAAATAAGACATATAACAAAATTTATTATCTACCTATAGTTATCATGGTCTTTTGGGGAAAAAAATTATTTTAACTTTAGGAAAGAATCTGTTAAATTCCTTTGTATTACACATGACACATTGATAAGACTTGGCATTCCACTGTAGGACCTACCTTCTTACCATTTCTGTGGATTATTTCAAAAACTTTCTTTTTTTCTTCTTTTTAAAAATTTTATTTATATTTAATTTAAGAAACAAAATAAGCATTTCCATAACATGATACATTTTTTTAACAGATGATTGTACATGAAACTGCAAATCTATTATGTACAACTTGCTATTCCTCTTAAATTCATAATAAAGTTATCATGTGACTTTCTTTTTTTCTTTTTTCTTTCCTCCCCACCCCCAACCTAGAGATAGTTGCCACTAGATAAAAATAACTTTCACAAATAACACAAGTAGAACAATAACTTTCTGATAAGCTTACCCATCTCCCCACTTTCCCACACTCTGATGTGTCTGCCCTTCATACCACTGACAGAATCACCTGGTTTATATATTTATCTTCATGGTCATATTATTGTTCTACTTGGACATCTCCAGTGGCTGGCTCCCTATGGCCTCCCTACAGTTTGAATTCCTCCACTTCACAGCCAAGGCCCCCTACAATCTGGTAACCTCTTGCCTGTTTAGCCTTATAGGATCAGAGGGTCATAGCTTTAGAGTCGGACAGAACCTTAAAGGCTATCTAGTCCAAGGCCCTCTTTTTCAGATGAAGAACTGAGGTCAAGAAAGGATCAGAGTTAGTAAATTTTGTGTGAGGGAGATTTGAGCCCAAGTTTTCCTGTTTCCAAATTCTTCCCCCAATCTATAATGCCATGCTGTTTTTCTCTCACCTCCATGAATTGCATATTTCCACATTCCTCTTCTTAATCTCACACATAGAAGAACTCTGCTTTCTCATTAATTTATTCACCCTATTGCCTATTTCTAGAAGACCATTCTTTCCCTTTGTCATGTATTTGATTATTCTTGTTATTGTTCTGTTCTGTTTGTTTTTTTTAGTTGTTCCTGACTCTTCATAACCCATTAGGAGTTTTCTTGTCATAGATGCTAGAGTGATTTACCATTTCCTTCTCCAGTTCATTTTATAGATGGGGAAACAAGCAAACAAGGGTAAATGGTTTACCCAGGGTCTCACAGCTAGTAAGTGCCTGAAGGCAGATTTGAATTCAGGTCTTCCTGATTCCAATAATCAATTTTAAAATTCTAATTCAAATGTTGACTTCTCCATCAAGGCTTCCTTGATTTTTCCAGTTGATATGACCTGCCCTGCTCTTACAGTTGACAACAATGTTATCATACTCCTGACTAGACTGTAGGTTACTGAAAGAAAGCGATCACGTCTTAATTAAATCTTTTACTACTATTCCAGCAGCTAACAAATTTATCTGCATACTCTAGGGATTAAAGAAATAATGGGAGACAAAAATCAAGGGAGCTGTTCTCATGTTTATTTATTTATATATCTTTTATGTGGTAATAGCAGTAGTGGTGATGGCAGTTAGGTGGCTTAGTGGATAGAATGCCAGGAAGATGGGCTAAACCAGGCTGAGGGTAACCCACAGGCTTCAAAGTCATCAGTGAATTAGGGGGATGTCTACCCTAAGCCTGTGAAGACTTCCCCCAGTGGAATGGGCTGATGAGAAAAATTTGTTCCAACATCCATGCAGGTGGTTGAAGTACTTAGATCTTAGTCAAACATCAAAGGCAACAAGGTCATCTACCACCTCCTGGGCCACTGCCAGTCATCTTGACTTTTGTCTTGACACTGGACTTTGATAGCTCTGGAAGTAAGAATGAGACCGACAACTTTGTGCAACTCTGTCCCACTTAAATCCAATTCACACTCCAGTCAACACATTACCCAGTGATGTCATTAATCCTCTTCCAAAATGAAAGACAAACAAAAAGTGATGGTGGTGGCAGCAACAGCCATAACAGTACCAGCAATAACAGCAGCAGCAGAAACAGCAACAACAGGTAGTGGTAGTAGTAGTTGTAGTAGTAGTAGTAGTAGTAGTAGTAGTAGTAGTAGTAGTAGTAGCAGTAGTAACAGTAGTAGTAGCAGCAGCAGTAGTAGTATGCATAGGATTTGAGCTCATCAGACTCTAAAATGCATGATCTTTTCATTACACTACTTTCATTAAATTCAACTTTTGAACAAATTTAAGTTTTAGGAACTTTTCTTTTGCATCTGGGCTAAATTTGTCTCCATGAAATTTATTTCTTTTTAAATGGTATTTTGTTTTTTTTTTCCTGAAATTACATATCAATAATTTTTAGTATTCATTTTTACAAAATTTGGAGTTTCAAATTTTTCTATGAAATTTCTACCCATTACTCTTAGTTGTGACCTCTAGAGCCAAAGCAAATTCTATAACCTATGGCCAAGTCATGTTAAAGTAGAGTTGAAAGGAAAGTGTTCCCCTTGGAAGACTTGAGAACAATATAAATTCCTATCAAATTAACCTAGTTGATGTTCTCATTCAGAACATTTCCACTTTCTATTTTGTGCCTCTATGGTCCTTCTCTCCCTAATCTCTAGAATTTTCTCTTTCCTGATCTAGTAGGTTCTTTGGGAGCCTTAGACCCTTTCAAGGCTAAGTTCTTGTTTCCTCCCATGTCTTAGCTGTTTCTTCCCTTCAAAAATATTTCTTTTGTGTTTATTGATGTGTGCCCACAAAGATTCTCTCTGCCACCCCCACCATCCACCACCAGGAGAATATGTTCCTTGAGGGCAAGGACACTTTTGTTTTTGTCTTCATGGTCTCAGTTCTTATCACAATTTGATACCTAGAAGACTATATACACTTAATAAATATCTATTTGAATGAAACTGAACCACATTAAATATCATTTGTAAACTTATAAAGGTAAAAGGAAGAACAAATGTGGTTGTGATATATACCTACATATATGTATGGTTCAAAACTCTCATCTTCAAATTATTCCCGTTGAATAAGCTAAAAAAAATATTAATGTGATATAAAGGATTCCTGACATTTGAATTTTGGAGCCCATCCGATTAACATCTCCTGAGGGGGAAAAAAAAATCCCACTTTTTATGTCATCTTTCATTCTAAAATGCTTTGTGATCAGGAACTCCACATGTTATCCAGATTGGACTTCCAAAGTCCCTTAAGGCTCTTGACCTGCAGGACTAAAGGTTCCCATTATCTAGTCAAAAACATTTATGAGTGACCACTGTAGAGAAATATCCAAAGGACTCAGGAGAAACAATCCCTGCTCTCAAGAAGCTTACAGGCAAAAGGAGGAGTGGAGGCTGAAGAAATCCATCCCCATAAACACAAGTGACAAAAACATCTGCCAGATGGAGTACTCCAGCTGCACAGGGACATCAACGTAAGTGTTTGCTATTGAGCTAGGAGAGCAGGAAGAAAACTGGGGAGATTTACTGGAGTCACCGGAGAGAGGAAATCCAAGAGGGGCTAATTTGGAAAGACTTCAGGAAGGACCAAAATTTTCTTGGCTTGTTTATAGAGAAAGCTATCTGGCTGCGTAAACTATTTCCTATTTCTTTGTAGGATCTCCCAAATGAACTATCCATTAAACACAAATATGTACTCCTTTTTTCCCCTTCTATTTCTCTTCTTGAATAATAATAGTAACATTTATATAGTACTTATTGTGCGCCAGGCACTGTACTAAATCTTTTACAAATATTATTTCATTTGATTCTCACAACAACCCTGCTAGGTAGATGCTATTATTATACTCATTTTATAGTGGAGGAAACTGAGGCAAATAGAGATGAAGTGACTTGCCCAGGGTTACACAGCTATTAAGTGTCTGAGTTCATATTTGAACTCAGGTCTCCCTGACTGCAGGAGCAGGGCTGTAGTCACTGGGCCATCTAGGTGTTCCTCTATGACTTCATTCCAAAGCAGTATTTCGTTTTAGAGAGGAACTGATTTGATGCATATGGTTGGAGGCTTTGCTTTCTTCACTATAAACAGGCTTGAATCCATAAGTGAAATGTGTTTGAGGATTGTTCTTTTGGGTACAATAGAAGAGATATAAGTTATAGTGGGAGTATTCTAAGCTAACTTTTGTTAACCTTTGGTTTTGTGCAAGCTGACATCTGATGGGCACTTCTTTGAAGTATCTTAATCTACTTTAATTAAATAAAGGAAGGAGATGATAGCGTGGAGTGAGGGAGTAGCCAGGTCTCTCCAACCCATCTGGGGGACCATATCTGTGCTATTGAAGGCCCCAGAGGTCTTTTTCTTTCTCCTGGTGCTTAAGATGGAATGTTAAAGAATTAATAAGAATGGCACTAAAAGAAAGAGGGAAGTTTATTCTATACATGTTGAATTTGAGCTACCAGAGGAAAATCCAGGAACAGATGACCATTGGAGATATTGATTTAGAACTTAGAAGAGAGGTCAGGCCTGGAGAGGTTATTATCTTAATGGAGCCCTGAAAAGAAGTTAACATAAAGTGCTACTCAAAACCTGAGGAGGGAAAGCTTATTTCTTACTAGGAGGAACAAGGGAGACTTTATGGAAGAAGTTGTTTCAGAGCTGCGTTTTGAATGGTTGATAGCATTTCCACCAGGAGAGATTGAGAGTAGTTCAATCCAGGCAGAGAACATAATGTGAGAAAAGATATAGATGTGGGAGGGCATAAGGTGTGTGTGTGTGTGTGTGTGTGTGTGTGTGTGTGTGTGTATGTGTGTGTGTGTGTGTGTGTGTGTGTGTGTTTCAGGACAGTGAGTAGGCCATTTTGGAGGACACACAGAGTCATGTGGATGAAAGGGAAAATAAGACATCATCTCTATGAGGTTGATTGGGCAGCTAGGCGGCATGGAGCATTGGTCTTGGATTTTGAGTCAGGATCACATGAGTTCAAATCCTGTTTCAGATGCTTTCTACCTGTGTGATTCTGGACAATTTATTTGACTTCTCTTTACCTTCAATTCTCTCTGCTATAAAATGGAAATAAAAATAGCTCCTAGCATCAGGAAGGTCTGAGTTTGAAACTCTCCTCAGAAACATATTACCTAGGAGACCTTGGGCAATTCACTTAATTTTTCTAAATTTGTTTCCTTGTCTTTCAAAGTAGGATGTTGTACTCAATGATCTTTGAGGTACCTTGCATCTTTGTAAGCTTTGCAAATTCTAAAGCTCTATATAAATGTCATAACCTACATTTTGAGAAAGGGCCCAGACCAAGCATATGGTTCCCCCTCTTTCATAGGTAAATTCTTTTTTGAATGTACATTTTCAGGAAACATTCACACCAGTCACTCTTCTTTCACATTACTTTGTCACTATGCTCCAGTAGAGGAAACTTCCATTCGAGATCTATCAAGATAGTTCTTCAAAGAAGAGAAATTTCAAGAGATTCAGATGAGACAGAGTATGTTACTGGCATGGGAAATGTGTGCATGAATGAATAAGCAAGCACAAGAGAGTTCAAGATCAAACTAGAGAAGAACTAGGGGATAAGGTCTAGAACTGTGATTCCATTGGTATAAGGAGCTCCTGAGTGAGGAAATTTGTTCTGCTAATACAGGTGGCCACCTCCTCTGTAACTTATAATCTTAGAGAACTGCCCAGAACACTGAGAGGTCATTTATTTGCCCAAGGTTCTACAGTCAGTATTTCTAGAAATGGGAACTGAATTCAAGTCTTCCTGACTCCAAGGTCATCTCTAAATTCAACATATCTCCCTAGCGTATAACTAGTAGTCCCAAATCACAGAATTTCTGAGCTGAAAGATGCCTTGTTGACCATTTAATCCAATGAATAGCCCCCCCCCAAAATCACTGCTAAAATATATCTGACAAATGGTCATCCAACCAATTGTTTGAAGACCTCCAGCAACGAATAATGTACATACATCCTTACTTAATATAACCCTTTCTTTTTATGATTAGCTCTAATTGTTAAAAAGTACTTTTTCTTCCTATTTTTTTTTCTTGAGACTAACTTTATCCATCTGCGTCCATCAGTTGCTCCAAATGCATTCACTTGGGTCAGATAACACAAATCCAAGCCATCTTCCACATGAAAAATGTTTTTAAGTCCTCAAAAACAGCTGTCATATCTTCTCAGTTGAATTTTCATCTCTTAATTGCTGGATACTATGGCTCTTAATATAGCTCACAATCTCAAAGTCAGATTCACTTTTTTTTAGCTCCCATATCACATTGTTGACATAGAATAAGTTTATGGTGCACTAAAACCCTCAAACCATTATAATAAAACTTGCCTCTCCTAACCAAGCCTCCTCCATCTTGTACTTATGAGGATACTTTCTTGAACCTGAGTATAAGACTTTTCATGTATTCCTTTATATCTGTCTAGTCCAGTTCCCTTGGCAGGTTTAGTTTTGGGTTTTTTCTTTTTTTTAATAAATTAAGCAAGAATTTATTAAGTACTTCCTTGATTCCAGGTACTTCCCTCAGTTGTGGAGAGGCAAAGATAAAGTAAAAAAGCTCTCATGGTCGGGGGAAAAAAAATCCTCTGTGTTCTAAGACAGAATGCATATAAAGCAATGTGTACAAGATAAATACAGAACAGAATGTAAGGCAGTACTAGAGGTAGCAGCTATGGGGATAGAACGAGCCATAAGGTTGCATAGATGGCTTGGAGATAAAATGTGGAAAGCCTTAAATGCCAAGGAAATGAGTTTGTAATTTATCCTGCCAGCCATCAGGACTCACTGAAGATTTTGGAGAAGAGGTATGATATGGTCAGATAGGTATATTAGGAAGATTATTTGGTCAGTTAAGAATGACCCAAAGAGGAAAGGAATTGGTGATAGGAAGAGCAGGCAAAAGGCTTTTAGAAATGTCTAGAAAGAGTTGATAAGGCTTCACTGTAGGGATATAGCAGCAAGGATAGATAGGAAAGATCTTCCACGACAATGCATTTCCTGATGCCTCTTGGCAGTAACTGCCTTACCACTTCAGCTGCATAGGTAACTTTGCACCACATTTTGCTAGGAATCAGGCCAGTATGACCCTTCCCAGAATCTCCAAAGCATTTCCCTTATACTCTTCCTTCTGTACAGTCTTATTTTCAACTGTAGCTGCCCAAAAGGTCTTGGCTTCTCCTATTGAAATATAGGTCCCTGGAGGTTGAGGACTTTTTCCTTATGTAAATCTTTATCTCCAGGACAATACTTGGTGCTTAGTAAATGATCAATGATTGTTTTCTCATGCATTAACTCATTCCTTTTCCTTCTTGCCTCTCTAATATACTTTCTATGTATTTTTGTGTATTATAGTTATCTGCCTACTTTATTCCCCTTTTAGAGTGTAAACTCCACAATGAGAAGATTTATCTCAAATTTGTAGCCAAAGTACATAATAGGTATGAAATTAAATATTGAACTCAAATGAATGCACTCCAAGTTTCAACAAGTTAACTTCTTCATTCCTGTGAGCTTTCACAAATATTATTAATCCCATTTTACAGGTCCAAAAAATGATGAGCAGATAAGTTGAGTAAGCCTTATAATTACAAAGCTAATAGCTTAGCCAGTGACAGGGATAATAAGTAATCATGAAATCACAGGGTCTTAAATTCAGATCTGTAATTGTATAGGAATTTGAAGATCTCCCCTGCCCCTTAATAGGCCTAAGGGAATTTCAAGACCTTCCCTGTCCTTCACAGGCCAAATGTAATTACATGGAACCCATGGTGGAAGGAGCTTGCTGAAAGGGTGGAACAGGAAGGGTGGAGCAGGAAGGAGCAGGAGAGAGCATGAACAGAGCTGGGAGCAAGCATTGTGGAGTCAGAACAGCTAGCGGGAGTGAGAGAGGTGCATTTTTGCTTAAGGGAACCTGTTTTCTTTTGAAGGCCTAATAGAGGGAAGGCTTGGGGGTGTTGGTGCTCACTGCATTGGTTATATGTACCAACTTCTTGGTTGCTATGATGGATTTGGTTTTCTGGTGTTGAGATTTGGCTTTCTGGTGTTTGAATAAATGTTTTAGTTCTGTCTTCCATGTGAAGAGTCTGGTACATTTTGTGATTCAGAACTATACTAGCACATTCATAGCCACTGTGGGCACTATGAATATTGCATTGGCATTATAAGATCTCAGAAGAAACAGAGGTTATTCCCTTCTTCTACACTTAAAAAAAGTCCAATATAAATTTTGCTTTAATATTTTTAGTTATTTGTTTTATTTTTAATGTGCATGTTGTGTCTCCTGATAAAACATGAAGGCCTAGAGGGACAATCCTGAAAATCCACTGCATGAGAAGCTTTAGTAACTTTTCATTGATATCAAATTAAAACACAAAACCCTTAGTCAAGAACTTAAAGCATTTTGTAATATGACTTCAGATATGTTTTCTCTCCTTTATAGGTATACAAGGCTAAACTGGCCTACTTTCTGATTTCTAAAACTGGCATTCCCTCTCCTACCACCATACCTTTATACAGGATTGTCCCTCATGCCAGGAATGCAATCCCTCTTCACCTCTACCTTAAGCTAAGTTCATGTGCCACTTCTAAAGGTTGCCTTTCCAAGACCCATAATTTTTAGTTCTTTTTCTCTTTTCAAATTATATCGATTCTAGTGATTAACCATGATTTCAGAGATCTGATGATGAAGATTGCTATACACTTCCTGACAGAAGTGATGGCTTAAATATGCCCAATGCAACATATATTTTTGCATAAGACCAATATGGAAATTGATTTATGTGTATATTTGTCAAAAGGTTTTGTTTTCTTTTTGTTCAGTGAGAGAAAATGATATGGAAAGAAAATTTCTTATATCTTTTAAAAATTAAGGATAGATTATACTGTATTTATTTAACTTTTTAAACTCTATATGCCTACAGGAGAATGAAAATTCCTATAGAGCAGAGATCATCCCATTTTTGTCTATGTATTGCCTAATGGCTAAGACAGTGACAGCAGGTGCTAAGTAAGATGGTTTTTCTGGTTTGTTTTTGGGTTTGTTTTTTAGAATAAATGGAGTTAATCATTGGAACAGAAAATTAAAGTTTCAATTACAAAGTTTCTTGACCACTGGCCATAAAGGATATTATTCTACCCTTATTGAACTTATAACAATGCCTGTCAGAACTACAGGAATAAAGGACTACAGAAAATTTGGATGGAACTTTCTTGAATAACATATGTCATCAGGGAATGACTACTTCTTTGTTAGTGACAGTAGTGGGCACTAAACCATAAATAACCTTTAATTCAGTGATACAATTGCTAGCTTTATGATTCAAGAAGATTAAAGACATAAGGCAAGGTCATAAGAGGTGTAAAATATTCATAGCAGTACTTTTTATAGTATCAAAAACCAGGAAGAAATGTGAGCAATCATCATTTGGGAGGCTGGTAGACAAATTTTGGTATAAAAATGTGATATAATATTATTCTATATGAGAAAAATGGCATATAACAAGAATTCAAAGAAGCTTGGGAAGATTTGTATCAACTGATGTGGATGGAACTAAACAACATTTTATACAATGACCATAATTATATAAAGGAAAACAACACTAACAGATATCACAACTCTGATCAATATAATGAGCAGAGCAAAGAGAGCTAATTCCGTTTCCTGCTTTTCAGTAGAGAGGTTGTTGATTACAAGTGTGGAGTAAGACAAACACTTCAGATCCGATGTGGCCAAGGAGTTGATTTTTTTTTTTCTTAACCATAGTGATTTGCGCCAAAGGAAAAGGTAGAGGTGTTTGTGAATTGATCTTTTCTCAATGACAAAAAAGAGGAAATATATGACTCAGAGGATATAGTGTGCAGCACAGAATGGGGTGCTTCATAAATGCATGTTAAATTGAATTTAAATGTAATTGAACTAAGCTACAATGAATAAAATTGAATCAGAAACTCAATATCCAGTGGTTGGTTTGTCTTGAGCTGACACACCTCTTATGAACCCACCAAGTGACTTACAACAAAATCTGCGTCCCTCAAATTGGGAATATTTCAGTCTTCTTTTCCTCTGAATGTTTGCCTTTAATTCACTAATTTAAAGCTTGTCCTTGGTTGGTTATTTTCTCCAGAGAAAGTAAGTCCCCTGACAGCAAAATTCCTTTTCATTTCAGTTTCTAAATCTGGGGGAAAAGAAAACTCTTTATTTATGAACCTTACAAAAACATTCTTATAACATCTGATGCACAAATATTGATCCAAGAAGGTGTTACCTCCTGTGGTTACCCTGTAGGTTTCCACTTTGAATTGCCAGGGAACTCATACTGAAATAGGAAAGTAATGTTATGTTACATGTCCTTTTTCTAATTTTTAGCCCTGAAAGTCATACATTTTTTTTAAACACACAATAACATCTGCAGACATCTTATGTCAGAAAGTAGAAGCAGGAAGATTTAAAATAATCCTTGCTTAATTTTTTATTTTCAAACTTGAGAGAAGAAAGTAAGCTAACTAATTAATAAGATGAAAAACTTAATTGAAAAAGTAGTAGTTTTTGTCAACAAAGTTTGTCTGAGTGCTGTACTGACCATCTTCTTCCACCCTGAAAACAGGCCTCTGTTCTAGCAATTTGCAGATTTAGGAGTGAAACGGAGTACAATATTTATGTCCAGAGTCAAGAACAGAAATGGCAAGAGATTTAATTTAAACTGCCATTTGACAACTATTTGGCCTTGACCAGTCATGGTTGAAACTGAACTACTTTAAATTATCTTTTGAGGGGAAAATGGAAGAATTATTTTCATTTTTAGTGTAAAAATGGGGAAAAAAACATCAACTTCTCCTTCTAGATAACGTAAATTAGAATATAGAACCACTGAGCACTAAAAATCCTGGGGGTTTCAATACAGCTGAAAAGGTATTGATGTTCAAACTCAGAAGACCTACATTCAAATCCAAGCTCTCTCACTTGTGTGATTTTAGGCAAGTCAATTATTATTTCTTGTATCAGTTTCATTAAAAAACAAACAAGTTTGTACAACATGATCTCTAAGGTCTTTTCCAACCTTTGATCTATGAGACTACTATCATACCTTCACGTTGTAAAGTACTTAGAGGCACAGGAAAGAATTCAAGGTTTCTAACCCTAAATGTACATATGTGTATACATACACATGTATGTAAGATATACATATATATGTAAACACACTTCTTGGGATGAAATTTATATACGTGTATTGTTGTTCTACTATGCCTGACATTTCATGACCCTATGTGTTTATTTTGGCAAAGGTTCTGGAGTGGTTTACCATTCCTTTCTCTAACTCATTTTACATATGAGGAAACTGAGGCTAACAGGGTTAAATGACTTCCCCAGGGTCACACAGCTAGTAAGTATCTAGGTAAGATTTTAACTT
>CM053586.1:325670776-325695520 GCA_028646515.1 Pseudochirops corinnae
ATCTATCTATCTATCTATCTATCTATCTATCTATCTATCTATCATCTATCTATCCAGTGATATGCTAGAGCCAGTACAGATTTGCTCTCAAGAGGTGACTCATAAATTTTCAGTGAAACCTGGAAAACATTTAAATGCTACTAATCAAAGCTTGATTTATTTTTTCTTGATTGTCTAGATTAACATTATGATGGAGGAAGTGTCAATGATGCTTAGAAGTAGGCTGTAACTGGTTATTAAATATTGACCAGCACTTCTCTAGTTATATTCATAGACATAACTATCAAATATCTTGTCTTGATCTATCTCTTGCATTTCTGTCCCATGGGACCATCTGCTTATTAAATATTTTTGCATGCCTCATAACTGTCAGAAAAAGAAAAAAAAAAACCCTGCCCTCGAGAAGATTACATTCTTCTAGAAATATTTCAAGTAGACAAGCATGTAAGAATAGAGCCCATATAGAGGAAAACAATCTGTTTTTAAGAAACAGAATAGACTAATAATTGGTGAGACTAAGAGACACATCATACAGCAGAAGACATGAGGACTGTTCTTTGAAGAAGGAATTATTCAAGCTAGCACCTAGAAGGGAGTTTATTTCAGACATGGTGGAGGGAGGGGCACTGGTAGGGGTATGATGGAAAGAGTACAGGATTTGGAGTTTGAGGACTTGGACTCTCAAATTATTTGTTTTTGGAGGGGGGAAAGCAAGGCACTTGGGGTTAAGTGACTTTCCCAAGGTCACACAGTTAGTAAGTATCAAGTGTCTGAGACCAAATTTGAACTCAGGTTCTCCTGACTCTACAGCCAGTGCTCTATTCACTGCACCACACAGATGCCCTCTCTCAAATGATCTTGGCAACAAATTCTTTGACTTACAACCAAGCTAACCTCTGGGAAATCATCTACGGTCTCTGTGGATGAGTTTCCTCATGGGTAAAATAAGGGAATTGGGTTTGATGAACAATAAGGTATGTGACCACTTATAAATCTTTGCCTCTATGGTGTAATAATGGAAATCATATTCATGATTGATAACTCCAAGAGTATAAAATAGTATATAGCCTAAAGAGGTTTAACCATCAAAGATTCCTACAGCCAGAATTTAAGGAAAGTGAAATTAGCCCTTAGGGTAGAAAAAATACCTTTGTAATTAAAATGATATTAAGCTGAACAAGGATGCTGATAAATGTCCCTTGCTAAATATAGACCGACAATAGGTCTGCACCTGAGGGATAGCTGTAGTGACAGGATTAAAAAGAAATATTCCTCGATGTTTGCTTCTCCCCTCCATGACTACCCATGTCCCTTGGATGGCGGGAAGGTTTCAGGCCAGAGGTTTAGAGGGATGAAAGGAAAAAGTGGAGGGAGGAATTAGGTGCTATGGATAAAAAGTAAGTACAGCTGAACGGTGCTGAAATGGGTTATCCAAACAAGTGTCAGAAGGCTAAGAAGCTGTTTTTATTAGCCAGATGCTTCCAAGCCTGAACAAGTACAGAAGACTCTACCCAATGTGGGGCAGTACTGAGTTCTGACAGGTCTGCTTTATGAAACAGATGATTTGTTATTTATTGATCAGAGGGTGATTATACTGGCTGAGTTAAGAAGAGGCTGGATAAAAGGCAATCACGAAGCTCACTTGGGTATGAGCAAAAGTGGTGTCTACTGGCTTGCCACGTCAACTGACTTTGAAGCCAAGGCATCCAGATGTTCAACATGTGAAAACTACAGAAACAAACAAAAAAATCAAAAAGAGCCTCCCTTGCCACAAAAGCCAGTAAAGCATTTGAAATATTTCCTAAGCAAAGAAGAGATATGACTGCGTTGTATATTCCCAGGCATATCCTCAAAGAAAAAAAAAATAAAATAAAAGCACAATTGAAGCTATCAGGTCGATTTCTTGATGCAAATATAACTTCACTCGCAAAGATCCAGCAAGGTACCAATTCAAATATAGTACCAGCTCCTTGTTCAGTCAGAAGGCAAATATGTTTTCACCTTCCCAAGCACCAAATCTTTTTTAGAAGTGTTTCCTTCTCAGTGGCATAAAACAAATCAAGTATTATCTCCTGTTCAAGAAACATTTCAATGATGTTATATTCTTTCCATCATATGAATGAGGTTGATCGTACATACACACACACATATATATATATATACACACACACATACGTATACACACACACATACACACACACACACACACACACACACACACACACACACATATATATGCATTTTATTTTGCTGTCTTATGTACTTCAATCATGCCATGCCTATTTACTATGAGTATAGCCTAAGCTCTATCTTCGATCTTCTTTGTTATTTCTCTATATTCAAGAGCCTGGTTATCCCATCAGTTCACATAGGTTTAATTATTATATATGTGCAGATGACTCTTAGATCTCTATATCTAACTTGTATTTCTCTCTTGAGCTGCAGTCCCACATTATCAACTACTTAATGAACATTTCAAACTAGATGTCCTATACACATGGAAAAGCTGACAAATAAAAAATAATCATAATTTCCCACAATTCTACATTTCTTTATTTTTTAATCAAGGGCACTCACATTGCCCAGGCTCTGGCAGGCATGGACCTCCTCTATGCATTTTTTTTCTGGAATTACCTTTGACTGCTAATTCTGCCCACTCCCCTCATATCCAATCAATTGTCAAATCATGCCATTTCTATCTTCAAATCATTTATTCCATTTGTCACTTTCCTCTATTTTAGCTACCACCCTATTTCTGGCTGTCATCAATTCCTGCTCAGTCTGTGAATAAACGAGCAACTGAATGAATAAAAAAAGCATTTGTTAAGCATTTCCTATGTTCAAAGGTCTATAAATGACTTTGTCATTTTAGTATCTTGGGAGGATGAACTTATGCCACAAGAGCCATCCCATTTCACTTCTCTCCATTGCAGATTTGGGACTTTAAATTTCAGTTTTACCTTCTAGGGGTCAGGCACTGTGCTAAGCTCTGAAGACACAAAAAGAGGCAAAAGATAGTCCTTCCCCTCAAGGAGGTTGCTATCTAAAGGGGAGACAACATGCAAATTATGTGTGTACATATATATATATATATGTATATAGATGTATGTATATGTATGTATGTGTGTATAGATATGTATGTATATGTATAGATATGTATTTGTACATATATACACATGCATATATATGCATACATATATGCATGTGGAGAGAGAGAGAGGGAGAGAGAAAGGGAGAGAGAGGGAGAACTATATTATATGCAGGATAAATAGGACATGAGATCCAAAATATTGTTTGGCTGACAATCACTCAGGCTCTCAGTGGCAGAGTTACAGATTTGGATGCAGGTTCTTAAATCTCAAATCTATCCTTTGTTCCAGTATGTCAACCTGCCTTCATCATATTATCATTCTAGTTAAAAGTTGTAAGGGTTTTGAGTTGACATTTAATGAGTAAATGCTAGAAGCATCATATTGCAAACTGACTTGTCCAAAGACCATCCATAACTCGCTTCCCACCTACATTTCTAAGCTCATTTCCTAATACTCCCCTTTGCATTCTCTTCATTCCAGTTCACTTGACCTGCTTGGCAGCTGTTGATCACAGAAGACATTCTGACAGTCTACCTTCTACCTCTATGCCTTTGCACTAGCTATTTCCCCATGCCTAGAATGTGCTACTTCTTCACCTCTGCCTTTCAAAACCTTCTGCTTCTTACAGCAGAGCTGAGGAGCTATCTTCTCCATGCATTCTTCTCTGTTCTCTCCCCTGCATTATTTCTTTCTTCCTCTTGGATTTACTTGGCATCAGTTTGTACTTAATTTGATTCTATCTGTGTGCATGTTGTGGTCCATCCTCCCCTCCCCCATTCACATTGTGTAGAGGAACAGAAGAACCAGGAGGGCAGAAACCATTTTTTTTTTTTTCATCTTATTCCTAGTAGGACTGTGTTTGTCATTCAGTAGGAGTTTAATAACGGTTTGCTGAAGTGAAGTACATTAGATTTCACTTAACTTCCCCTTGGATCTATCCTGTCACACAGAGAATTCTAAACTTTTCAGGAGCCAGTGGTAACTAGAGATATTTTGCCTCCTGAGAATATGTGGACCTTTTTGTATGGTATTGCCTAAGCAGTCTCTTTTAAGAATGGGGAAAATAACTTATTGAGGCAAGTTGTATCTTAAATTTCTTCTTCTGCAGCAGCACTTCTGGGAATTACCTCATTCAAAATGGAGCAGCGAGTATATTTCAAAGTAATTTAACTTCTCCTAACTGGTTTGGACTTGTGTTTAAAACACTTTTTTTTTTTTTTTTTTTTGCTTCTCACAGTTGTCGGAAAAATAGATGGTATTAAGTTATCACCCTTGGCCTTTCAGTCTAACAAATACTAGTTAAACAAACACATAACAAAGGATGTAGTCATTATCACTATGTAACAGCGCCAAGCTATAAAATTGTGAGTGAGGATTTTATTCAGTAATAACGGGCTGCCACATTTACCACACTGCCACAGTGAGATCATGTTTTTGAGAGCAAGAACCAGAGTAACTTCAAGAGCCTGCCAGATAATTTGCTTGGGGATTTAATCAACTTTTTAGACTGTGGGGATGTTTAGGCAGTTAGTGGTAGAACTTGGATTCAAGTCAATTTGTGTTGCAGAGAAAATAAGCCAAGTCAACATTTTTCATATGTTTCGTTTGCTATAAGCAACTAGTCTTTAGAATGACATTAATAAATTAGAAAATGTTCACAAAAGGGAAGCTAGACTAGGGAAGAACCTTGAGTCTTTGTCATTTGAGGATTGGTAGAATGAATTAAGAATGTTCAGCCTGGAAAAGTAAAGACTCTAGAGAGGCGTGGTAGTATCTCCAAGTATTTGAAGGGTTATCATATTTAAGAGGGATTTTACTTTTTGTTCTTCAACCCAGAAATCAGAGCCAGGAACAATGAGTAAAAATTCCAAAAGAAGACAATTTAGTCACGAAGGAAAAAAGTATGTGGGTGGGGACACCTGCCTAATAATTTAGAACAATTTAGAACTGGAAAAGTAATGGATGCCTTCTCAATGAAGTTCTTCAAGTAGAGCCTGGAAGGCTACTTATTAGACATGTGATAGGGGACACTAATTCAGTGATGGGTTTGATTCAATAGCTGTTGCACATCCTTCCAAATTCAATATTCTCTGAATCTGAGAACTGAAGACACCAAAGGCAAGTGTGTGAATGGAATGAGTGCTAAATTGTCCACAGTTCATTGTAATGTGGCAATTGCCTATTTAAAGAACATGCAACTTTGCAATCAAGAGCCCATGACTTTATTGTGTTTTGATTTTCATCTCAATAACCCTCATTCACTTATGTAGACAAACAAGACCTTTTGTGTGTTCATAAGATTATAGATTTAGAATTTGAGGGAGTCCCAGAATATATTGGTCAACCTTTTCATTTTATATAGGAGGAACCTGAGGTCCTAAGAGGTTAAGAAAATTGTTCATCTTCATCCAGTTGGCAGCTGACACAAGAGTCAAATAGAAACAATCTGCTTCAAGATCTAGCATTATTTCTCCTGCAGCATAATATTGACATTATTGCATTATATTTCTTACTTTTCTCCAGGCTGCTCTCTGGATTTCTTATTCCATGTCTCAAAAACCTCTTCATCTTCAAGCTCACTCCAGCCCTGGAATTCACACAGTGGGAATACCCTCTGCCTCTTTGGCCTCTCCCTCTGATTGGATGACACCTTCCTAGAATCTCTATTTTAAGACAGGTGCCCTGACCAGGCATGTCTCATTCCTCCTTCTCTCACAACACTCTGAACTTATCTGCCATGCCTCTGTGTGAATACCTTTCACTATCTCCCTTATTAGAATGTAAGCTCCTAGGGGGAAGGGACTATCTTTCTGTCTATTTGCATTGTTTTTTCTAGTGCTTTCACAGTATGTGAAGCATAATAAACAATAAGTGTTTGTTGATCCACTGTTGCAAAATGTAGACATAATTTGGTGGCACAGTGAATAGATCACCAAACCTGGAGTCAGCAAGACTGAGTTCAAATCTGACCTTAAGCACTTACTTACAGGGATCTGAAGATCTTCCCTGCCCAGCCCTTTGATATGCTCAAGTGACTCGGAGAACTTTCCCTGATTTGAAAATATACTCTGCCCCTTAATAGGCTGAATGTGGTTACATAAAGCCTGTGGCAGGAGGCTTGTTCTTCAGGAATGCCCACACCTTATTATTTTGTGATTGGGCAGTGGCTAAAGAGGGTTGTGACATTCTCTGATCCAAGAGAAGGCTATATATACCCTGATGTGAATTTTTGCTTTGTGGCTCACTTTGGAAAGAGTTATGTGATTTGGCCAGATGAGACTCTGAGCAGCCATTGAGCCCCTTAGCTTTGAAAACCCTGATGTTGGTGCTTCCCTCTCTGGTAACTAACTAGGGATGGATGTAATGGTCAAAGGACTGGAAGCCCATCTACTGATCTGTTTGTCTGCTTTTAACTTCTGTTTGTATTTTGTTGCTATTCTCTGAAGTTCAGGGTGCTGACTTTTTCCCCTTAACTAGGTAAAAGATATATGTTTGATTGATTAAAGTGAGACTGTTAACCCATTTTGAGTTGCTTTCCTTTAGAAAAGCAGATCTAAGAACTTGTGCTAGCAGCCACCCTGGGTATGCTAGGGTGCTTGCTGCTATACTATGTGATGCTGGGTAAGTCACTTAACCCAGTTTGCCTCAGTTTTCTCATTTGTAAAATGAGCTCAAAAGGAAACGGCAAACTTGCCAGGAAACAATTAAACAGGTTCACGAGCAGATATGACTGAAATGACTCAAAAGCAACAACAACAGAGAATCTGACACACTCTCGACTCCAATACTTGGATTTTTTTTTTTTTGTAACAAAGGTGTGATTCTAGTAGAAACAGAAAGGTCAGTTGACCAACAAAGGAAATAGAAACAAAGAAACACTGCTTTTTAAAATTGTTATTATGTGAAAATTAAATGCAGAATAGCTACAAAATTAACGGTAATCTTATCACGATGATTTTGTCCACACAATTTCAATAAACCAGATCATAAAAGACATTTACTTTGGGAGAAAATACAAATTGTTTGCAAAATGTAATTAAAATTAAATTCAATAAGCATTTGTTTAGTAAGTAATACATGCTCAGTGCCATCCTGGGCACTAAAATAACACATCCTCCTTACTTGCTACCTAATAATGATTTGAAAAAAACTGGTTTAGCCAATTTTATAAATTTCATCTAGACATTAAGTCAATTCAATTTCACTTTTCAATTCATTCTTTATTCATTCAGTAAATATTTAGGGCATATTATGTGAAAAATCATTACTGTAAGAGGGATGTAAAAGATGTGAAGATTAATGAGACTAAATTCTTATCCTCAAAAAACATTATTATGTTGTTAGACACGGTGGCATAATGATAATACTGCTACTAAAGTGAGGCTAATAGTAGCTCACATTTCTATAACACTTTAAAGGTTGCAAAATTTTTTCTATTATTATATTTGAGGCTTATTACAATCCTGCAAAATAGAGAATATTTTTATGATTATTTTTATTAATAAAGAAACTAAAGTTGAGATACAGTAAGCAGTTTACCAGGAATCAGACAGCTAATACTTTATAAGTCAAGATTCAAACCCAGGTCTTCCTGGTTCAAAGTCCAGCCATTTATTCACTATCACCACCAAAAGCCCTGTATATGTAATGAACAAAATGAGCTGGAGATTCAATATAGAGTTCTACATTAAACTTCATTCGCATCTCTGACATATGTGCACAACCCATTAACGGACTCTTGTTATGGTGTGACTAATATTCAAAAGAAACAGAAAATATTCAAAAGAAATAGAAAAGATAAAAGAACAACATAGTGTGAATGTGTAATATAATACATAAATATGTATACACACATACACACACACATATATATTTCACATATTCGAACGAAAATTTACAAACCAGATTGGGGAATGCTGGTGGAGAAGAATTCCATCAGGATTAAGGAATGAAGAAGTAGCATTAATGTGATAGGAATATAAAATAGGCAGCCTGTGCAGAAGTAAGAAATGGATAATGAGTTGGAAACAGATTAAAAGCCTAACAAAAGGTTATGATATTGGAGTAATGGAGGATATTAACTATTCATGTCTGATGGATTTTTTTTTCTTTCCTTAGATTAGCTGATTAGGTTTTGAATTGCTTTAAAGATAATTCCTTTGCTTAAGATATAGTGGAAACAATGATAAAGAATAGTGTTCTGGACACACTCCTAACTAATAAGGAACAATTAATTGTCCTTAATTTTAAGGAATTATAGGACAAAAGCATGTAATACCACATAGGAATCATTTTGTGATTGGTTGAGAGACTATATAAGAGACAGAATTTATTCTGTAGTTGGCTCAGGAACCATTTATAAAGGTAGATTTCTTCACCTGTACCAGAGGGCATTAAGGTGGTTGCCCTTTGAAGTCCCCCCACCCACATACCATCAAACATATCACAAGTGTTACTGAATGAATAGAAGAAGATGCCTTGAAATCAATGCTGAAGCACACACATTCAAGGATAGACACAGATACAGGGACATAGCAGCCTGAACAAGAAAGTAGCTTCAAGTACCCCTTTGTATTAGAAAAGAGAGCTGGTAATGGAGTCAAGAAAGGAGCAGACCCTGAGACTCTTTGTGAGTTAGTCTTTGCTACATGTGTGCCCTACATGTATGCCTAACCATCTTTTCACTCAATCCCTTCTTCCTCTAGACACTATTTGTATATGTGAGATCATATGTCCCAGGCTGTTGAGGGGGGAGGTTTTATACAAATTACTTTTAAAATTTTGTTTATTTATATTTATATATTTTACAAATTACTGTTTTATTCATTCTAAATAACTGCTAAAAATCTAATTAAATCCAGTGAAGGATTCTTAATGAGAAATTTGTTTGGTGGGGTTCCTGAACCACAGTATCAGGATTAGCCACTCACAGGATTTCCCCTGGAATCACATGGAAATCACCCTTTGGGAAATTAAGCTGCACACCTAAGGAAGACAATTGGAAGAGTGTTTTAAAGAGGTTTTACATATTAGAAATAATATTGAAGATGAAAATGTTGCCTTATGGTTTGTAAAAAATTTTACCTACATTATCTTTTTTCATGCTCATAACAACCACATGAGGTATATGCTATGATTATTCTGATTCAATAGATGAGAAAACAGGATCTATTAAATGTTAGGAAACTTGCACCAGATCACTCAGCTGGCAAATGCCTGAAATAAGATTTGACCTCAGGTTTTTGTTTTGTTTGGTTTTTTAACTTTTTGGACAGGGCAGGGCAGGGCAATCAGGGTTAAGTGACTTGCCCAAGGTCACACGGCTAGTAAGTGTTAAGTGTCTGAGGCCACATTTGAACTCAAGTCCTCTTGACTCCAAAGCCAGTACTCTATTCACTGTGCCACCTAGCCACTTCCTCAGGGTTTCCTGTCTCAGTGTACAACCCTTACATACCACCAACTGCTCTCCTGTTGAAAAATGGTTAAAGAAATGGTAGTATATGAATACGTAGTATTTGTAGTGTGATTGTTTCATCCATGTCCAAGTCTTTGTGATCACATTTGGGCTTTTCTTGTCAAAGATACGGGAGTAGTTTCCCATTTTCATCTCCAACTCATTTTATAGATGGGCAGCTGAGGCAAACAGGGTTAAGTGACTCACCCAGGATCACACATGCAGTGCCTGAAGCAGTTCACAGCTTTCATCAGTACTGGAGTCCCTGTTAACCCATAATCCCCCCAACATTTCCTATTTTCTTCTTTCGCAAATCTTTTTATTGACTGACTGATAAGCATAAGGTAGAACTTAGAACTTCTAAGTTATTTTAATTTACATTTCTCTACTCAGTAAAGGTTTAGGAATTTCTTTTTTTTATGCAATTGTTGATAACTGGGATTTCTTTTTTTAAAAACCACCTTCCTTTAAAAACTTGAACCATTTACCTTTTGGTTCTTGATCTCATCCATTTATAATTGTTTGTTCCTCTTCTCCCCTCTACTCTCTTCCTGTTCCTTCCCCTTACTTAAGGGTGTTCTGCCCAGAGGAAGCTAAATTATGATGGTCAAAAGCTGCCTTGTTAACTTGGGGTTTACT
Source organism: Pseudochirops corinnae (assembly GCA_028646515.1). Taxonomy (NCBI): domain Eukaryota; kingdom Metazoa; phylum Chordata; class Mammalia; order Diprotodontia; family Pseudocheiridae; genus Pseudochirops; species Pseudochirops corinnae. The sequence goes on from CM053586.1 coordinate 325,680,962, forward strand.
GACTAGATGTCTTTCTCAAAGACCAAACCTTAAACCTAATTCTCTCTGTTTCTCATGGATTGTATAATAGGTTTCTGCCCAAATACCACTTAATGGTTATTTTTTTGGCTCTCCTGGCTCAGAATGAATGTAAATAGTAACTGTTTCTCTTTTGACTAGCAACCCTGAGGATCTTCCCCTCCCAGTTTGATTTTTTTTTTTTTAATTAAAGGGCCTATCCTTAGACTCACTTCTTAAAAAGGTCTATTCACTGAATGGGTGTTGCCTCACTCAAAGTGAGAACCTGAAAAGACCTTAGCTTTAAAGGGCTGAGGTCTCCTGGGCCATCTCCAGTCATCCTGATGGATATCTGGCCATTAGACCCAGATATTTCTGGAGGAGAAAATAAGGCTAGTGACTTTGCACAGCCCTCTCTCACTCAAATCAAAGTCAGTTGCAAGTCATGTCATCAACTCTCTGACATTGTGCTCCTCTTTGAGAATGAAGATAAAACCATAACCACAAAGAAAAAAAAAATTTCTATCCAAGGACCACTATTGGGAATCAAGTAAGGCCTTATACAGGAGATGGCACTTTAATTAGTCAGTCAGCAGTCAAAAAACATCTATTAAAAACCTACTATGTGCCAAGCACTGTGGTAAGCTCTGAGCTGAGCTTTGAAGAAAGATAAGTATTATAAGTGGGAGAGGTGAGAAGGAATTGACAGCCTGAACAAGGGCACAAGACATGGCAGTGACATGTCACACATGAGAAGAATGCTCCAGTTTGATTGGTACATAAATTGCATGAAGACGGTAATGTGTAACAAGGCTGGGAAGATAAGTGGGAGGCATATTTAAAAGGGCCTTCATTGCCCAAAAGGAGCATTTCTATTTTATTTTGGAGTCAATGAAATCCTCTAAAGTAGTGGTTCTCAACCTTCCTAATGCCATGACCCTTTAATACAGTTCCTCATGTTGTGTTGACCCCCAACCATAAAATTATTTTCATTGCTACTTCATAAGTGTAATTTTGCCACTATTATGAATCATAATGTAAAAATCTGATATGCAGGATATATTTTCATTGTTACAAATTGAACATAACCCACAGGTTGAGAACCACTGCTCTAAAGAATCAAATTTCGATGACATCAACTCTAACAATTTTGATGAGGAAAACAACATGGAGCTATCTAAACTGAAAGAGAAGTCAACTGCCAACATAGATTTTTAAATACCGTAAAATGAAACATGGGAGCAAAGGCAAGGTCTGAAAGAATCATGTCAGAAACAATAGAACTGAAGAGAGCCTGGTGAAGAACATTAAAGATAACAATGGGCCTTTTAAGCTATGTTGGCAACAAGAGGAAAATCAAAGAAGGGATGTGACCACTGCTTGAGAAAATAGATAAGATGATAGCAAATAGAAAGGAGAATTTCTCCATTTCGTCTTACTTTTTTTTTTCCTTACTCTTTGTTTGGTTTATATCAAGGAAATCAATGTTAAAAATGGCAAGAAAGAGGAAAAATGTTTCCTAAGGAATTGAAACTGAGGTGAGTAGATAGTAACAGATCATTCAAAACAGGGATTCTTAGCTTTTCTATGCTATGGACCCTATGGCAGCAGTCTAGTGAAGTGTATGGATCCCTTCTCAGAACAATGTTTTTAAATTAAATTTTAACTTAAAATTTAATTTAATTTTAAATTAAATTTTGCAAATAAGATACATAGATTTGTAAAGAAAACCAGAGGTCTGTTAAAATAAAAAAACAAATTTTCTTTCTCATTCAAATTCATGAACCCACTAAAAGCTATCTATGGATTGCAAGTTCAGAACCTCTGATCTAAATGCCCTCAGCAAGTTCAGAACTTCAGGTTTGGCTAAACTATTCCCCAGATCCTGAAAGAAATGATAATGTTATTGGCATATTACTGTGAATTGTCTCCATGGGAGGCATGTTACATGACCAAACTGGAAAATGTCATCCTGGAAATTGGGTAGATTCCTTAATCTTTAGACTGGTGACTCTAATTCCTGGAAAAATTCTAAAAGTTTAAAGGCATACATTCTGATCATATAGAGAGGAAAGAAATTATCGTTAAGAATTAAAATTGATTTAATAAAAAACATGCCAGACTAAGTGAATTTCTATCCAATTCCTATTGTTTTTTTTTAACATGGTTACTAGAATGTTCAATAAGAGGCATCTTATTGACAGGGGTGTGCTGGTAAATGTCTTAACAATTGACTTTCTGGGGGGAAGGGGAGTGTACTAAGGATATATCTTTAAGTTTAATCTGTATTATTAATATATTCTCCATCATTTTCTTGAGTATAAAAAATCAACAAAAGAAAAAAAAAAGCAAGTCCTATTTTTTGGCATTTGTTTATTTATGAGTTGCAAATGCTCTAACTGAAATTTAAAAATAGCCTCTTAAGACATAATTCAAGTACACCCTGGCGCTACAGACATAATAAACCTTGATTTCAACAAGGCATTTGACAGTGTCTCATATATTATTCTTATAGATAACATGGAAAATGTGGACAAAGTTATAGAATGGTTAGATTTTTTAATTGTTTGGTTAATGGATTCATGTTAACCTGGAGGGAGGTCTCAAATAAGCCACTCCAAGAATCTTTCTTGGCTTTGTTCTAGTAAATATTTTTAGCAGTAACTTGAATTGAGGCATAATAGGCATGTTTGGCAACTTTGCAAAAAGACACACATCTAGGAGAGATAGTTACCATGTTGGAAAATAAAAGTCAAGATTTTTTTTTTTTTAAGACCATAACAGACTAGTCTTTGGTACCAGATCTAATGAAGTAAAAATCAGTAAGGATATATCTAATACCTTTTGAATGCATTAACAAAAACAATATAAGAAATGGGAAATATAGTTAGACAACAGGTAATTTAGAAAAATGAAAAGAACTAGGGCTTTTAGTTGCCGACAACAGTGAGATTTTGTAATAATTATAATGTGTGGTAGAAAGGGGTGCAAAAAGCATAGAATCTCAGAATTTGTAAAGACCTCAGAGGGTGTCATGGCCAAAATTTTGTGAAATAGGAGTCCTTTCTACAGTATTCTTAATAAAATAATCATTGCCAGAAGACTTATCAGTGAGGAGGGATAAGGCAGTCCCAAAGATATACACATAAAGTATTATGAGAGCTTATTGGTGAGGGTAGAAATTCTGACTTGTGTAGAGACAAGGGAGATCTGGATGTGTTTCTTGGGGAAGAAATTAGTCCTTGAACATTTTTAGAAATTTAGTAGGTGAAAATAGTTTGGGAGAACATCTCCTTTGTTAATAAGGACAGCATAAACAAAATGAGGAAAGACTTGGGATATTGGAGAGAGAAACAATGGGAAATACAAAGTAGTTCAATTGATTAAAGTATAGGATTCCTGAAGGGCAATATTACAAAGTTTGGCTTGAAAAGCAGGCTAAAAACTGATTGTAGAGAGTCATTGAATGCTACAACGAATTTGGATTTTATCCTGTGGAAAAGATGAAATATTATTTCTCACTCTCTTGTCTCTGTTTCTGTCTCTCTGTCTCTCTCTCTCTCTGAATACATGGCATGATCAGAGCAGTGGCTTTTGTAGAACCATCTCTTAATTGGGTGTGGAATAGATTGTGTGAGGAAAGGTGACAGAGAAGAGTTAGGACAATTTGGTCATTGTTCCTTTATGAATCATGCACCCCTAGAGTAGTTAGTGTCAATGGGAATGGAAAGTAGTGGGGAGCTGGCTGAGGAATAAACATCTAAAGGCTGCCTACAATGTGGTAGGCATTGTGCAGGTATCTCATTTGATCTTTGCAACAACCCTGGAAAATCGATGCTACAGATCTTTATTTTATAGTGGACAAAACTGAAGCAGACAGAGGTTAATTGACATGCTCAGTATCACAATTTAGAAAGTATGTAAGATTGAATTTGAACTCAGGTCTTCCTGACTCCAGACTCAGTAGTCTATTCATTGAACCATTAAGCTGCCCAAACCTTCAGGAAATGGAATAGACAGGAATTATTAGATCAGAGGAGTGAGAGGGAGTAGTCAAAGACAAGTGTGGGTGTACACTGGAAGACTGATGGAATCATTAGCAGAAACAGGGACATCATTTAGGAGTAGCTTTGGCAAGGGTTAGTCTGGAAATGGAGGGAGGAGATAATGAGTTTAGATGATATTGCTGAGGGAGACTTTGGCTTTGAATATATCAAATTTGAATTGTTGAAAGACCATTGTGACCAGGATGTCCAGCAGATTGCTGGAAAAGTAGGAGGACGATGAGAAGGCAGTTGGGAATGGTGAAATAGATTTGGAAATTAACTACATGGAAATGATCATTGAAGCTATGAGAGCAAATGAGATTGCTAAGAGAGAATATAAAGAGAAAAAACTTGAGGATATTATATTAGGCAAGACCCATATTTGGGAGAGTAGAAGGAGGAAAATAGCCAGTGAAGTACTTAAAGAAGGCATGGCTTAATAGACTAAGAGAGCTAGGATAATGAATTGTTAAAGAAGCCAAGATTCACCTGGACCAATTTTCAAGAAGCAAGAGGGATCATTTGTGATAAATGTTGCAGAAAAACACCATGGAGGATTAGATTAGAAAGAACGCCAAAGGATTAAGCAATTTAGGAGATTATTGACTTGCTAAGGAGAGAAAGTTCAGTAACATAGTGGTAAAACAAATTAAAAGAGTGAAGGAATGCGTAATGAGAAAATGAAGGCAATGAGAAGTTAGTGACTAGAAGTGGTAGCAACATTTGAGGAAAGAAGTTTTTAAATATCTCAGGAAAGTAGAAAGTGATGTCTACCATGAGCATGGATTTGGGGGGATAACATGAGTGGAAATATTTTGGAACCATCTAGAATGGGAATGTTCTAGGGAGTCACAAAAATAACTTAATTTGACATTCATTGACAGTGAATCCAAACAGCACCATTTCCCAACTTTGCAAAGCAAAACTCAACAACCAGGGAAAAGGAAAAGAAAGAGATGGCAGTATTTACATCTCATTCCTCTTCTCATCTTCCAAAAGAAATCTAGTGAATGATAAGGCAAATATAATCAAAGATTAAAGTGACAAAGAATTTAAGAGCATGGGAAAGAGCTAGCCCTAGGAATGCTTAACAATAATGGTCAGGCTGTATATGAAAACCAGAAAGGAAATGATGAAGTGGGAGAAAAAAGGAAATTTGAAGAATAATAGTTACCATGGTATGAAAAGAAGTTTTATCAGGAACGAAAAAAAGGCATGAAAAAATAAAAATAAGAGGCAGAGTCAAGATGGTGGTGTAGAACCAGGAAAATTCCGCAGCTCCCCCCATAACCACCTCAAATACCTATAAAATATGACTCTAAACAAACTTTAGAGCTCCAAAACCCACAAAATTACAGAAAAACACATCTCCCTCTGAAGGCAGCCTGGCAGGCAGAAGGGAAGGGCTCATCACAGAGTTCTGGGAGCAGAAACCAGCCCAGCCTATAACTGTGGCTTAGCCCCAGGGAACGGGCCATGGCAGGAGCAGTCAGGAGAGTAGATGACGAGCAGCTGTGGCAGTTAACAGAATTATCAACCCATAAGAGCTAAGGACAAGGTGAAAGGTCAGTGGAACTAGGCTAAATTTGGGGGAGAGAAGTGGGACCAGCGGCCCACTCCCAGGGGAAGAAAGCAGCTGAAGCGGCCCCTGCAGAGACCTCCACGTGGCTTCTTCAGAGCTCACAGCCTGCAGATTTCAGGGGTGCCAAGCGATCATTCAGAGGCTAAGTGCTCTTGCCTTAACCTGCCTGGATCAAGATGGGTAGTGGTCCTGAGGTGTGTGACCAGTGAGCCAAAGCTGGTGGGGGCTGCGGAGAGGGAGGCCTCCTAATAGCTCCTGAAGCTGTGAAAACCCCAGCAATTTTGGACAAAGATCTTCCCCCGGGAAGCAGAGCTCTACTGTGGCTCAAAAATCAAATTAATTGACTGGCAACATGACTAGGCAAAGGAAGCAAACTAAGCTCAGAAATCCAACTTTAGATTCCTTTTTTTGGGGACAAAAAGCATCAAAGCATGGAACAGGAGGAAGACAACACAGTCAGAACTCCTGCACCAAAAGATTACAAGAAAAATGTAAACTGATTACAATCCATAGAGGAGCTTAAGAAGTATTTTGAAAACCAAATAAGAGAAGTGGGGGAAAAATTGGGGAGAGAAATGAGAATGATGCAAGAAAATCATGGAAAGAGAGTCAACAACCTTACTGAAGAAAATAACACCTTAAAAAATAGATCAACTCAAATGGCAAAAGAGGCCCAAAAAGCCAGAGGCCAAGAATGCCTTAAAAAAATGAATTTGACAGATTGAAAAAAAAATCTCAAAAGCTCACTGAAGAGAATAACTCCTTCAGAAATAGAGTGGAGCAAATGAAAGCAAATGACTTTATGAGAAATTAAGATACTATTAAATAGATCCAAACAAATGAAAAAATAGAAGATAATGTGAAATATCTCCTTGAAAAAAAACACTGACCTGGAAAATAGATCCAGGAGAGACAATTTAAAAAATATTGGACTACCTGAACACCATGATCAGAAAAAGAACCTAGAAAGCATCCTTCAAGAAATTCTCAAGGAAAATTGCCCTGAAATTTGAGAACGCCAGGGCAAAATAGAAATGGAAAGAATCCACCAATCACCTCTTGAAAAAGATCCAAAAAAGAAAACTCCTAGGAATGTCATAGTCAGGTTCTGGAGTTCCCATATCAAGGAACAAATTTTACAAGCTGCTAAGAAGAAATGATTTGAATACTGAGAAACACAATCAGGATAACCCAGGATCAACAGCTTCTACATTAAAGGATCAAAAGGCCTGGAATATGGTATTCTGGAGATTGAGGGAGCTAGAATTAAAACCAAGAATTGTCTACCCAGCAATATGGAGCATAATGTTTCAGGGGGAAATATGGTCATTCAATGAGGTGCAGGACTTTCAAGCATTCTTGCTGAAAAAAACAGAACTGAATACAAAATTTGACATTTAAATACAGGAAGCATGAGGAGGTAAACATGGAAAAGAAATCATAAGGAACTTATCAAAGTTGAACAGTTTACATGCCTACCTGAAAAGTGATAATTGTAACTTCTGAAACTTTTCACAGTATGAGGATAGGTGAAGGGAATATAAATGTATATGTACATATACATACACATATGTCTATATAAAAGGGTCTATATATATATGTGTATGAATACATATCTGAGTGTGTGTGTATATATATATATGTACATAGACAGAGGGCACAGGATCAATTGAACTGGAAGGGATGATATTTTAAAAGGTGAAATTGAGAGGTGGGAGAGGAATAGAATGAGAGGAGATAAGGAGAGACAGAATGGGGTTAATCATCTCATATAGAAGTGGCAAAGAATAACTGTTACAATGGAGGGGAAGAACAGGAAGGCAAAAGGGAATGGGTCAACCTTACTCTCATTGAACTTGGCTTAAGGGAGGAATGACACACACTTCAAATTGGGTATCTTGCCCTACAGGAGAGTAGGGAGGATGGGGATGAGAGGGGGATGATGGAGGGGAGGGGAGGGTGTGGCTGAGGGTTGTTAGAAGCACACAGTTCTGTAAAGGGATAGAAACAAAGTAGAGAATAGAACAAGGGGGGAGCAGGATAGGAAGGAAGGAAATAGAGTCAGTCTTTCACAATATGTCGATTGTGGAGATGTTCTGTGTAACTACACATGTACAGCCTGTATTGAATTGCTGGTCTTTCCAGTGGGGGTGGGTGATGAGGGAGGAAGGGACAGAATCTAGAATATATATCTATATCTATCTATCTATCTATCTATCTATCTATCTATCTATCTATCTATCTATAGTTTAACATTTGATTTCAGAACTTGAAATTCTAGATTCTTATATATATAAAACTATAATTATTTTTATTATTAATTACATGCAACTGAGAATTAAGATATACAGGCACTGGGGTAGGGAGATCCATCTTGCCCTACCGGAAAGTCAGAGTGGTGAGGGGGGAGGACAGGGGAGAACAAATTGAGGGAGGGAGTATATAGTGGGATCATTATTTTGGAGTGGTGGGTAGGGGAAAGATGGGGAGAAAATTTGTAACTCAAAATCTCATGGAAATGAATGATGTTAACTAAAAATAAACAACATTTAATTATGAAAAAAAGAAAAATAAGAATAAGATACTGAAAGTCTGAGACACATTTCAAAATTCAAGATCTTGCATATGGAAATGAAAAAAACTACAGAATTTCGGAGTCCAAAGGAACATTTTTGAGGGCAATATCCTCTCTGTATCCTCAATGCCTATTACAGTGACTTGCTATAGTGGGAACTTGAAGAAGACTTGTTGAATTGAATAGGAATGTCATTGTTGAGTCTCCATCTAGTATACTTCCCATTGGCCACATGCATTGTCTACTGCTTTTTATAAGATCACCTTACCTCAAGGAGTTCTTTCTTCTTTCGAAAAAAAAAATAATGGTTTCAAATGTGCTCTGGTTTATGTAAATTCACAATGCAATTCTCCGTTACCTTTTGATCCACTTTGATACTTAAATCTTTGGAGACTATGGGGTTTCAAGATTCACAAACATACAATATCCCCATGACAATATTGATATGAAAAAAGATGATTTTTCATGGTCTGCTAAGCAGGTTAGCATCTTTGAAAGTACTATATGATCTCTCAAATGAAATGTACCACATTTTACATCCCAGTTTAATTCTAGGTACAAATCATTTCCCATATACAGTGCTATTCTCAGATATACATGTTGCTTGTGTTTATAACCTCAGATAACTCATTTACTACAGTTAAAGGCCTTTGCATTTCTTGATAAGACTTGATAAGATATCTCCAAGTGACAAATAGAGAGGTAAGGAAATCTGGTTATATTCTTCATCACTATTAGATCTTGGTAACCAAATAATTCCTTCAAGTTGATTCTGTTTAATAAAGAACTAGAAGGCTCATATTCTAGGGATGAAAAGTTATGAAAAAGAGACAAGATATGTATGTATATACACATATGTGTGTATGTGTACATATATGTGCATATATATATTTAAATGAAAATGAAACTAATCAATCAATAAAAATTTATTAAGCTCTTACTATATGTCTGGCATGGTATTGGGCCCTACATATGCAAAAACAAAAATGCAATAGTCCCTGCTGTCAAGGAGCTTGTATTCTCTTGAGAATCAATAGACGGTGACTTGGGGAATGGAGACACTAGCAGCTTGGGGCTGGGGACATCAGAATAATCCTGGTGCTATAATCTTAATATAGAAGATTCTAAGAGGAGGGGATAAGAAAGAAGAGCATTGGAAGTTTCCAAAATCCAGGAAATTTCTATAAAGCTTGCTATAATTCTTCTTTCCCATAAAAAGAGACAAAATAAACCTGTTTACATTCAAGAGAAGAATATTACCACATGAAAAACAATATTTGAGAATATTTGTGATTGTGATCAAAGGCACAATTTAAGCACAGCTTTTCACTGAAGGAATGCCACATTTTGCCTCTAGTCAAAAATTTGCCATTCTTCAAGAACAAATTAGCAAACTCTAAAGGAATAAATAACATTTTAGAAAAATACCCAGCCAAGGTGTCGGGTGAAAACTCACTCTTAACATTTTATGGGTAAAACTTTAAAATTCTTCATTTGTTCTTGAATACAACTTTAAGTGAGAATCAAACAGGCCTAAAACATGCATTGAATGTCAAATTAAACCCAAACAATGTCATCATAAATTCCAAATGTGGTCCAGGAAAGCACAATATGTGGCTTAAAAAGCACAATAAACCTTCACTAGAAAAATTCAATACATAAAACAGATCACCAAATCTAAGGGAATAATAGAAACAACAGAGGCAGCTGTCTGACAGGCCTTTCCCCTTTTAATGAAACAAGTTTTAGTTGGAAAGTTAAAAGACGGAAAATTTAGATTCAAGTCATTCCATTCCATTCCCCCCTTAAATTTTCTAGATACTCCTAGAAGTACACTTGGCAATTATCGAATTAATGTGAACACTGAAGGCAATCAAACCAAGTAGACAAAGTCGAAAAAAGGGTAAACCATTAAATAAACTAGCAACCTGCCTTTTTTTGCATTGTTTGGTTATACTAGTAAATTTCAACCACAAGCTGCTAAATTTCCCCTTCAAATTGTGAAGTATAGTTTAGTTTAAACATCAATTATATTTGACCTCATAGCTATGCTCATCTATTCACTGGCAGAGCTTCAGAAAATTGCATTCCGCTTTTTGTGCAATATGTCATCTTGTTTTTCTTAAGTTTGTCACTGGATATTTATAACCATTAGCAAAACCAACATATTCATTTTCTATTTATTTCAATTCCAAGTTAATGAATGTCACTCATAAATTTCATCTTATTACATAGGAAGTACGTTGTTTTCACTGCTTAATAGAAACATACAAAACATCATGGAAATAATTTTCGTATCTTGAAAACATTGCTATTTGTTAAACACTATTACTTGATTGAATCACATAAAGTTTAATTCCTCTAACCAAATTTTCTTAAAAGTAAGTTGAAATATTTTACTTAATTAATATATTAAGAGAAAAACTAGAAAAAAAGTCACTATTGTCCATGTTGAATCTGATGAAATAAAAACCCTTCCTTCAATTGTTATCTGAAAAGATTTCATGTAGCTCTCTTAAAAAGGGCAAAGATTCCTCAGGCTTTTCATTAGTGCTAACTTGAAAATTTCAGTGGTGTTGTTCACCATTGCTTGCAAGTTTACTAAGACACAGTTGACTTTGGGTCACACAAGCAGCACTCTGATTTATGAAACAAATGTCATGGAAGATTTGTAATGCCATCTTTGCATTTAGATAAACATTTTAAGTCATCCAAAGGGGATGGGCAAGGCTGACGGGTCAATTGTCATTGTCTAGAAAACTAAATGCTGGAGATGCATTTGGCAGAAATCATTTCTACAGGCGGCTTTGGCCAACCTGTTTCACCAGATGTAGTCACATGTATATAACTAATGGTCAATAGAATCAAGTGTATTGATGTGCTACCAAAGATGAAATGGATCTCAACAGATTAATTTGTTCTATTCCTTTATAAGATGTCATTGTTGTGTTTGTTTTTTTTTTACAGAACCATCTCCTTTGCTTTTATTTAGTCAAGAAAGTATTAGTCAGAGAAGATACCACCTATCATTTGTACAGATATTATCCCAATTAGTGAGGAAAAGATTCCAAACAAACTATTTGTAAATTTTTGACTTTGACAGATTAATTGGGTGACAGACATTTCCTCTAATTAAATTAGGAAGGATTAGACAATATCTGCATTTGCAGTAACATGGAAATTTGGAAGGAAGAGATGCCTAAAAATAAATAACTGGTTTAGATTATGGTATACTGTCATGCAAGACCAATAAAATTAAACAGATATTAAGCAATTTCCATCTGGATTTGATTACTGTTGGCTAAGTCTGTCTATAGTGGGGATTCTTGTTATGCAAAATTCATGGAAGGCATCAAGTTATATGATGCTGATAATACGGTAAGTTCTGCTGAAGTCTAGCCTTCTAATTAGGGGGAGTCGTGAGGGTAAGGGGACGGTGTATATGTACATGTGTACGTCTAGGTATATGTGTGTGTATATATATGTGTGTACCTACACATACATACACATACACACTCCTGACATTACTCATTACTGGGGTACAGGGTGATTATGGACACTGAGAGGGTAGGATTGTGTCTATCATTATACAAAGATAAATATCCTCAAGACCAAAGAGATAACAATGGTGGAACCTCATTACTGCTTACATCTATCCCAATTACATATACTTCTATCAACTGAGTAATAGCACAATAAGTTGGGTAAGAGAGTGGGAATGTCCAGTGTATAATGACCCCTTATTAGTTCTTTCATTTATTGATACAACAAACATTTATTAGAAACCTAATATGTAAAAGTACTTTTGTTAATTATGGACATTAGTTCTACTGAGTAACAGGAACAATAAGTTGAATAAAGGAAAGGGAATGTCCAGTGTCTAAAGGCCCTATATCACTTCCTTCATTTATTGATAAAATAAAAATGTATTGGAAACCTAGTTTGCACAAATCGTTGTGTTTGTTTGGGTGTTAGTTCTACCAGCTGAGTAACAGAAACAATAAGTTAGGTAAGAGAGAGAGAATGTCTAGTGTACAATGACCCCATATCAATTTTTTCATTCATTGATACAATAGACATTTATTAGAAACCTAATATGTACGACTTGTGTTAGTTGTTGAGGTTACAAAAAACAAAATGAAAACAAACAACAGTCAATAAGCATACATATCAATGAGCAGGTGGTGTTATTTAAACAATAATTAAATACAGTGCAATTTGAGGATAGTGAGTGTATTAAGTATTAGGATGATGAGGGAAGGCTTACTATAATGTGTAACCTTAAAGGACATTAAGAATTATGTAAGACAATATTGAGAAAAGTATTTCAGTCATGGAGGGCAGCCTGTGAAAAGTCCCAGATGTAGGAGAATGAATATCTAATTTGAGGGAGGGCTAGCTGGAGATTTACTTGGAACAGAGTGTGTGAATGAAGAAATAGGAAATGTCTAGATCCTGACTGGAAGAGCTTTCATTGTGAAGCTGAGGGGTTTTATTTTATATTAAAAGCAAAAGGGAAGCCCTGAAGATTTTCATACACAGGAGTGACTTGGTAAAACCAATCTTTTAGTGGGTAGTGGATGAGATTCATTATCCCTCAATTTAATGTGATCAAAATTATCCATTTTGCATTTCAGCTTGTTCTCTACCTCTTGGTTGGTCATAAATTCTTTTGTTTTACATAAATCTGACAAATAGATCTATTCCTTGCTCACCCAGTTTGCTTACAGCATCAGCCTTTATATCTAAATTGTGTACCCATTTTGACTTTTTTTTCTTTTTGGTAGACTGTGTAAGATATCGGTCTATGCCTAGTTTCTGCCATACCATTTTCCAGTTTCCCAAAAACTTTTTGTCAAATAGTGAGTTCTTATCCCAGAAACTGTAGTCTTTGGGTATATCAAACAGTAGATAATTATAGTCATTGACTCCTGTGTCTTTTGTACCTAACCTAGTCCACTTATCCATCAATCTATTTCTTAGCCAGTACAATTTAGTTTTGATGATGGCTGGTTTATAATACAATTTAAAATCTGGTATGATTAGGTCACTTTCCCTAGCATTTCTTTTCATTAATTCCCTTGATGTTCTGGAACTTTTGTTCTTCCAGATGAATTGTATTATTTTTTTTTCTAGTTCTATAAAATAATTTTTGGTAGTTTGATTATAATAGCTTGCCCTACCCGTGAGTAATTGATGTTTTCCCAATTATTTAGATCTGACTTCATTTGTGTGAGAAGTGTTTTATAATTGTGTTCATATAGTTCCTGGGTTTGTTTTGGCAGGTAGACTCCCAAATATTTTATAATGTCTACCATAACTTTAAATGGAATTTCTCTTTCTATTTCTTGCTGTTGGGCTTTGTTAGTAATATATAGAAATGCTGATGATTTATGTGGGTTAATTTTACTTCCTGCAACTTTGCGAAAGTTGTTTATAATTTCAAGTGGGTTTTTTTTTTTTACTTAATTCTCTAGGAGTTTTTAAGTATATCATCACATCATCTGCAAAGAGTGATAACTTTGTTTCTTCTTTGTCTATTCTAATTCCTTCAATTGCTTTTTCTTCTCTCACTGCTAAAGCTAACATTTCTACTACAATATTGAATAACAGTGGCGATAATGGAATCCTTGTTTCACTCTTGATCTTATTGGCAATGCTTCTGGCTTATTCTTTTACATATAATGCATGCTGATCATTTTGGGTAGATGCTACTTATTTTAAGGAGACCATTTATTCTTATGTTCTCTAGTGTTTTTAGTAAGAATGGGTATTGTACTGTGTCAGAAGTTTTTTTTCTGCATCTATTGAGATAATCATACAGTTTCTGTTAGCTTTGTTCCTCATATGCTCAATTATGTTGATAGTTTTGTTAACATTGAAGTAGCCCTGAATTCCTGGTATAAATCCTACCTGATCATAGTGTATTATGCTCAAGATATGTAATCTTTTTGCTAATATTTTCTTTAAAATTTTTGCATCTATATTCATTAGGAAAATGAATCTATAATTTTCTTTCTGTGTTTGGACTTTTCCCAGGTAGGTATCACTACCATATTTGTATCATAAAAAGAATGTAGTAGGACTTCTTCTTCACCTACTTTCCCAAATAGTCTATATAGTATTGGAATTAATTGTTCTTTAAATGTTTCATGGAATTCACTTATAAATCCATTTTGCCCTGGATATTTTTTTCTCTTAGAGAGTTCATTGAAGACTTTCAATTTCTTTTTTCTGAAATGAATTTATTAAAATATTTAATTTTTTCTTCTGTTAATTTGGGCAATGTTTTTTGGCAAAGTTCATCAATTTCATTTAGATTGTAAAATTTACAAAAAAAATTGTAAAAATGCACACAG
>CM053586.1:325696020-325726753 GCA_028646515.1 Pseudochirops corinnae
AGGAAGGAAGGAAGGAAGGAAGGAAGGAAGGAAGGAAGGAAGGAAGGAAGGAAGGAAGGGAGGGAGGGAGGGAAGTAAAGAGGGAGGGAGATGAGAAGGAGGGAAGAAAGGAGGGAGGAAAGAAGGAGGGAGAAAGAGAGGGAGGAAGAGAGGGAGAAAGAGAAAGAAGGAAAGAGGAAGGGAGAGAGATGAGGAGGGAGAAAAGAAGGGAAGAAAGATGGAGGGAAGGGAGAAAGGACTGGAGAGGGAGGAAAGAAGGAAGAGAGAAAAGAGAAATGGAAAGAAGGGTAAACAGTTATTAAATTTTTACTCTATACCAGTTGTTATACTAAGCTCTTTACAAAAATGGTCTCCATTTATCTGCACAAGAGTAATAGAAGATTGGTGTTATTATTCCCATTTTTCAACTGGATAAACTAAGACAAACAGAGGTTATGTGACTTGCCCAGAGTCACACAAGTAGTATGTGCTTGAGTCTTATTTGAACTCAGGTCTTCCTGACCTCAGCACTCCATTCCAATACAATAGCTAGCAGCCTTGTGAAACTTTCTATACCACTGAAATAATTGGACCAGACCCTAATCCAATTTTATATTTCCTAAAAATATAATTACATATTTTAGCCTCTAAATTGTAAAGTTTTACAAATTTGCATATGTCTCTATGACCAAAGGAGGGACTCTTCTGAGGCTCAGTGTTTTTTAACACCGGATTTAAGCACAAAGCAAATGGAGAGAGAGAGAGAGAGAAAGAGAGAGAGAGAGAGAGAGAGAGAAAGAGAGAGAGAGCAAGAGAGAGAGAAAGAGAGAGAAAGCAAGCACTAACTTTAGGGAGAGCCAAACTCTGGCAAACTCAATACAATTCAACAGCCATTTTCTAAGTACCTACTATGTGCCAAGCACTGAGCTAGGGATCTAAAACCAAAACAGGCTCTACCTTTAAGGAGCTTACATTCTCCTGAAGTGTTAAGACATGTATAACAATTACTAAATACATTAAATACAAGGTATAAAGCTGGACAGGAAGAGCTGAGTTCAACTCATCTCTCTGATACTTCCTCTGTGGCACTGACTCAGTAACTCCAACTCTCTAGTCTCAATTTCCTCATCTGTGAAATGGATGTAATAGCAGCACCCATCTTACAGGGTTGCGAGGGTCTTATGACATATTTTGTTGTTGTCCAGTTGTTTTCAGTGATGTCTGACCCTTCAAGATCCCATTTGGTGTTTTATTGGCAAAGGTAATAGAGTCGTTTGCTATTTCCTTTCCCAGCTCATTTTACAGATGAGAAAACTGAGACCAATATGGCTAAGTGATTTCCCAAGGGTTACATGATTATTAAGTGTCTGAGGCCAAATTTGAACTCAGGAAGTTGAGTCCTCAGGCCCAGCACTCTGTCCCTTGCACCATCTAGCTGCCTGGATGACATAATACATCTGATAATATATCTTTGCAAACTTTCTGATGCTGGGTATAAATGGTACTCATAATATTAAGTCTCTCTCTGGAAAATTTCAAGAGGGAGTGAGCTATGTTCTGGAGGTACAAAATGTTCATTTAGACAAGAAAGCAAAGAGAGAGTTTTTATTTCAAAAGTTCTTCCACAAAATTCTGTGCCCATTTTAAAAAAATGAGGTTTTGTTTTTCTTAAGAGCTCCTTACTAGGAAATTACTTCTAAGAATGCATGGAAACACCTCTAAAACACACAGTCTTTAAGAGAGTGATCTGAGTAACCAAGAAGTTATACGATCTATGCCAGGTCATGTCAACATAAAACCCGTCTTCCTGACCCTTGAGACAAGCTCTTTATTCACTATACCACATGTCCTGTTCTCCCTACTTATATTTTCCTCTTTTCACCGCATGCTTTCTGGTTCCCTTTTCTGTCATCTTCTTGAAACTTTCTTCTCATAATTCTCTAGTTTTCCATTTACCTCCATATCCCTCTGTAAGTCTCTTTTCTTTCACCTTAGCACAGAGTTTGACCTTGACTTCCTTACTCAAATATCCATATTCACTTCTCATTTACTTTCTTTTCTATCAGCATTGCCCCTCTCCTTTTAGCCCAGGTCTTGTCCTCTGGAGGTGGTTTAGGAAACTTAAAATTGTTGCTGTTTATCCTTTGTTCTTGAAGAGGATCATTGACATCAGGAGGATGATGTCTTGACTTGGTGGATTTAAGGGAGGCAGAACTGTACAAAGTCGTTAGCCTCACTGTCTCCTCCAGGGTAATTTAGTCCAGTGGCAAGAGATAGGTCAGGGTGACTGGTGATGAACCTGGATGCAATGGAATGACCTTTTAAGCCAAGTTCTTTCCCAGGTCTCCTTTTATCTGAGGCAACACCCATTCACTGATCCCAGGTTAGGTAGGAATTGAGTGAAATGATGACCTAGTTTAAAAATAATAAATCTAGAAAGGGAAAACTCAATCTCTATTTTTTACCTGAGGTTTTTCAGTGACCAAATGACCATAGGATCATAGATTTAGGGCTAAAAGGGCCTTCAGAGGACAATTAAGACCAATTCTTCATTTTACTACTGAGGAAACAAAGGCACACAGAGGTTAAATGATTTGTTCAGGCTCATATGACTAGTAAGTTTCTGAGGAAAGCATGAGCTATAGGAAAAGAGAGAACCAGGACTATTTCAAAGGCAGAAATAGATACAGTGGAGAATGGCAGGAAAAGAACTCAGGAACATAAAAGATTGGAAAGTTATGAAGATGAAAAATGACAGGAGATAGTTGCAGGCATGGGAAAGAAGACATAAGGAGCCCATAAGATTGCTTCGTCAGTTGCATTGCTTAGAGGATGAGAAAGCGAAGATACATACTGAACAATGTGAACTAACTGTTCTTTGTATATAGAGTGAGTCATGTGATCTCCCCCCACTCAAATGTAGCTTTTTCTGATTTATATTTATATTTTTTTAGATGCCTAAATGATGGGCAAATGCTGATGATGATGGAATGACTTGGGAAGGGTATTCACACAACTGGGGAGGCACCAGATGAGCTTGGAGGTAAGAACCGACATCTGCTGCCAACAGCTCAGATGGGGGATACCAGCCTCTCTCCCATTCCTGGGCTGCCCACAGGTGCCAGATAAAAATCAGAGAGTGCCCAGCCCTTTGGTCTGGTGTTCATTAAAGTAGCCATTATTCAGTGGCTATAGAGTGGAGTGTGTTGACAGGAGAGGGAGAGAGAGCATAAAGAGTAAGTCATAAAAGTCACAATGAAATATTCTGTATATGGAGGGAATGGTTTACTCTATGGATAAAAATAGTAGACTAAAATCACTGTCCATAGAACATATTGATACAAATTATTATAGTATATACAAGGTGTCCCATAAGTTATAGTTTCATTTTAGCTCTGTTTTTTTTTTTTTTAAAAAAAAGGCTTTAAAAGCTCAAAACTGCACTAAGACTTTTGGGACACCCTGTAAAATATACGCCTTAGAGAACATAAATATTTTAGAAAGGGAAATATTTGGTCAGGTCCCACATATTAATTTTTATCAAAAGGAAAATGAAGCTATGTGATGCCTCCTTATTTAATAGCAAGCCACAAAGCTGTTTAGTATGCTTTTGCGTATAAAGACATTAGTAGGTGGACCAGAAACAGAGCTCCCAAAGGAACAAATGGGTAAAGATCTGCAATTGTACCAATACTTTATTATTATGGGTAGATGGGCTGTACAATACTTAGAACTTGGCCTGGAGCCTGAAAAATGTGAGTTCAAATCAAGCCTCAGACATTTACTTATCTTGGTGACTTTGGACAAGTCATTTAGCCTCAGTTTCCTCATCTGTAAAATGGGGATAATGATAGCACACACCTCCAAGGGTGAATGTGAGGATCAAATGAAATGAAATCTGTAAAGGGCCTGGCACATAGTAAGTACTATACATATGTTAACCCTTTTTAGTATGAATAATATCAGGAATAGGAAGGTATGGGTACAGCAGTGCAAACTGCACAGGGCCAGGGCTAGATACTAGATAGAAAGGCAGAGAAATCCTCAGATATAAATCACAGGAGGGGATTAATTCAACTTTATAGAATTTCAGAGCATTTGTCATAATGAAAAGGAAGAGGTCTAGGCAGGATAGGTCTTGAGGAAGGAGGTGGAGCAATGGAAACTGAACAGTTCTTAGGAGGCCATTAAAACCTTGCTTCAGGGTAACCTGATGTTGGACTATAGACAGAAGGCCAGGTAAACAAGCAGTCAGAATCCAATAGCTCTAGCAGTAAGTAGTACACATTGTGGCTCCCAGACACAAGGGCTTAACTGAGAAAAAGATCTCTTCCCCCTGAGGATTGTTGGGAATGAGAGACACTGTTCACAAAATAAGCAGGTATTGGAAAAGTTACTTGGCCAATACACTAAACCAAAAGGAACATGACTAAGACCTCATTATTACAAACTTATGTACAAGTTTTCTTAGCAGAGACGATAGAATAGTCCAATGGCTAGAACTGGTTATGGTTCAGAATGAGACTAGAAGAAAGGCTGATTTGATGTTATCTTTAAGTGTTTTCTTTAACGTTTTGAAGAATGTATTTAAAAATCTGTTATTCATCTTAATAATAGTTTCCTACAAAGTTTTAGATGGCCATTCACCCAAAGATAAAATGCATTATTATTTTAAATATCAGGCTAGACCCTTCAGGGTATCAAAATTTTACTTTTTGGAAAGAACATTTTGTTTTCCTAACTAGGAGAGCTGATAGTTATAAGCAGTATAGGGATGTTCCCTTGCTTTATTCATCAAACTATCATTTATGGGAAATTTAATTGATGTTTAGTTTGGATACTTGGACTATTGCAAAAAGCCTGCTCTGTGGTCTCCTTGCCTCAAGTGTCTCCCCACTCTAGTCCCTCCTCCACTCAGCTACCAAAGTGATTTTCCTAAATTAGAGGTCTCGACCATGGTCAGCAGCGACTCTCTATCACATTCACTACAAAATATAAAATATTACATTTGGCCTCCAAAGCCCTCCCTAACCCATCTCTCTCACTCAACCTTTCCAGTGTTCTTACACCTTAATCCCTTACACACAGTCTTAAATGCATTGACACTAGCCTCCTCACTGTTAGTTGACCAAGATCCTCCCTCTCCCAACTCTGGGCATTTGCAATGACTGTCCCTCATACCAAGAATGCTATCTCTTTCTTCATCTTCAGCTCCTGGCTTCTCTGAGTTTCTTCAAGTTGCAATTAAAATCCCTCCTTCTGTAGGAAGCATTTCCCAATCCCAATCTCATCTCCTCCTTAATTCTAATGCCTCCCCTTTTTTGATTGTGCAACTTATACAGTCTAAATCTTGTTTATGTGTGGCTGTTTTAATGGTGTTTCTCCCAATTATACTGTTAACTCCTCGGGAGCAGGGATTATCTTTTACCTTTCTTTGTAGACCTAGAGTTTAGCACAGTGCCTAGCATACATTAGGTACTTAATAAATGTTTATTGGCCAACTCAAAATAGGTGGGGAGAGGTATGACACATAAATACATTTTCAAGACATATTCAATATTCTTAAGATTCAAATACTACAATCACCCTTCATCTAGTCAGGAATGACTAATCTAAAAGTGAGACAGCATATTTTAGTTAGAAGGGATGATAGTGATGGATAATTATGCATCCCAGAATCCCAGAATTAAAGAATTAGAATCATTTAGTCTAACTCCTTCCTGAACAAGAATCCCTTTCTATAGCCCTAGAATATTTTCAAAAGGCAAAGAAAAATTAACCAAAACAAACAGAAAAAAGAAGTTCAAAAGGAGATACCAACAGGACATTCATTAACTTTGTTAAGTTTAATAAGCCCTTTAAAAAGCAAACTGTATCTTAGCAGCTTTATGATCTCATATGAATTGTCTTTCTTGTTCTTTTTTATTGAAATATTTGAATTTTTATAATTAAGTTCATAATAAAAATTCAATTACAAAGATATTCCTCACCTACAACATATTTAACAAGTGGCCAATAAATGTTTACAAAACCTTCCAAAGAATGAGAGATGACTGCCTTCCAGTGCAGACTATTCGGTGGCCAATAGAGTCAATTGGCTCATTTATAAATGAAAAACAAAAGTCTCAGAGAAGTTATATGATTTGTCCAAGGTCACACAGTAAGTTGGAGGTGGTACCTCTCTTGCATAAAATTTTAATTTGGCCATCAGTAAAGCTGCATGCATTTGTAATATTTCACAACAATGGAGCATATGGGAAACCCTCTAATGACTGTTGATTGAAGTCATAATGGAAAGAAACTGCTCTAAGTAGTGTTGTAGAAATGTGTTTCTATCCTTTGATGTGGAAATAGAAGCAATGAAAGAATCTGGAAATTGAATAATATCAGGTTTCCTGGGAATTTTCATCATAGGAATCTACTCCAACCCCAAAACATCATCTTGTATCTACATGTATATGTTTGTGAATATATACAGATATATTCACATAGATATACATATAGAAACACATCTATATATACATATGTGTATATGTGTATGTATATATGTATATCTGTGTACGTGTGTACTTGGCGGACAACTAAGAGGCTCAGTGGATAGAGCATGGGCTCTTAAGACTCATCTTCATGAGTTCAAATCCAGAAACTGGCTGCATCATCCTGGTCAGGTCTGTTTGCCTCAGTTTCCTCATTTGTAAACATGAGCGAGAGAAGGAAATGGCAAAGCACTGCTGTATCTCTGCCACAAGAAGCCCAAATAGAGTCACAAAGAGCCAGACATGACTGAAAACAACTGAACAACAACAAATGTATTAGGGGCCTCTTCGGAGAGATTGTAAGATTCTTGATTGCAGTTCTCGTTTTCCTGTTGTCTTTTTATTTCTAGTATGTAGCACAGTGCTTGCCACATATTAGGTGTTCAATAAATACTTATTGTTTAATTGATTGAATGAATGTAGAGCAGGATGAAACCTTAAAGATCCTATAACCTACACACACACACTCACACACACACACACACTCACACACACGCACACTCATGTACTCACACATACACATGCACACACATGCACTCACACACTCACACATACACATGCACACACACACACACACACATACACACATACACTCCTTTGCTGATTCATGGACCATCTTCCATCCTTTAATTATAGGTGTTACCAAAGAGTCTGGCTTGTGGTTCCTTTCTGCTCTATCCCTTGGTACATCCTCTCCCACTGGTAATCCCTTGATGCAAGTTTAACCCAGAGCTACAAATCTAGCCTCATTATCTCTTTAACTAAAAGCCTTATCTTCCCTTTACTCCTAGACCTGTTCTTTTGATATTGTTAGTATTTCAAATTAAAGTTGTTCCGATTTGTAGTTATGCACCACCACCAAACCTCTCCCTTCTCTAGGTTTCTCTGTGTCTTTTACCCCACCTACTACTCCCCTGGTTAATTTTAGGAATCATATTTGACTCTTCCTTCCCTTTCCCTGACTCCATCTACAAAACCTTGCCAGCTTCTGTCAATCTCACCTCCAGGGAACCTCTCTAATCCATTCCCTTCTCTCAAATCTGGTAGCCACTCTTCTATTTTTGGCCCTCATTACCTTTCAAATGCTCTGCAATGATCTCTTAAAGGATTTCCTTGCCTCATTCTCCTTTCTCTCATTTGGAAAACACAACTACGAGAATGGTCTTCCTAATGCAAAAACCACTGCTTTCAGTGGTTCCGTAATAAGCACAGGACAAAACGGTAGTTGTGAAGATACAGTGAGATGACATTTGTGAAATGCTTATTACAGCGCTTGGTACAAAATAGGTATTTAATAAATTCTTGTTCACATCCTCCAATCCAATATTCAATGAATGTTAAATATTACCTAGTACACACCCTAGGATCTGGACAAAATTTGTATTTCTTTTTTTTTTCTTGCTTTTTGGCAGGGGGAAGGCAGGGCAATTGGGGTTAAGTGATTTGCCCAAGGTCACATGGCTAGTAAGTGTTAAGTGTTTGAGGTCACATTTGAACTAAGGTCCTCCTGAGTCCAGAGCCCATGTTCTATTCACTGCACCATCTAGCTACCTCTGGATAAATTTTCTTTAAAAAGATTAAATGGAAGTAAGATGAAGGGAATATGAATTTGAATAACCTCTTAAGTGCCAGGCACTATGTTCGGTGCTTTATAAATAGTATCTCACGTGATTCACACTAGATACCAGGGAAGTAGGAGCTTTTATTATTCCCATTTAACAGATGAGGAAACTGAAGCAAACAGAGGTTAAGTGACTTGCCCCAGGGTCACACATCTATTTAGTGTCTGAGGCCAGATTTGCACTCAGGTCTCCTCCAGGCCCATCATGCCAACCAACTCTTCTATTTTAAATGATTAAGAAAGAATCAATCCTTGCCTTGAAATTGTTGGTAGAGGCTAAGAATACAACAGATATTTCAAAAACTATCATACAAGACAGAACATCATAAATGCATAAGAGAAATATAATGAAAATGTTATTCAAAATCCCAAGAAGGAGAGGTCAACTCCATTCTTAAAGATGACTCACAGGTTAACTTTGTTCAGTCCTCCTTCAGATGCCTTCACTGAACAGTGGTTTTCTTAAATTGTATTATTAGAATTTTGACATAGAAAAAACATAGATAGGTAGATAGATAGATAGATAGATAGATAGACAGACAGACAGACAGATGGCTTCCCACGCAGTAAAAATTCATATACTACTCACAAAGAATCACTTCATCACAATTACAGAAGCACATGGAAGTTACAGGCAGGAAAATCTGAAATATTTCAACTGAAATAAATCTAGGACCTAATTAGTACAAAAAATTAATTCCCTTGAAGTAAGTGTATTATTCAAATTCACACAGTGTATTTTCTTTGGACAGGAACTGATTGTTATATTTTATATACTTTTAACTTCAAATAGTGTTTTCTAAACTTAAGAGCTACCAGAAAGGGCATCAAGTTGTAGTATGATCAGAAACATTCAGCTAGAGGCTGGAAATCTGTTACTGAGGATGTCATGAAGGATGTTTGTTTTCCAGATACAGACTTAGATTAACAATACTGACAATTCCCCAGGGTGGGGGCCTGAGGGGTGGGAGAGTTGGCAATACCTAGTCAGGAAGACCTTTGTCTTCCTTCTGGTGCTTTCTAATTATGTAATCATGAGCACATGTAAACAATTTATCTGAATCCTCTAAAAAGCAGAAATCATAAAATTCGTAAAGCCTACCTTATAGAATTGATGTAAAAACTCACATGAGATAATGTTAAGCATTTTGCAAATGTGAAAATGTTTTACATATCTATCTTTATCTATCTATCTATATCTATATACCAAGGAACAAGAATCAAGAGCCTATGTTGTTCCAGGCTAGGGACTGAGAATCCAAAGACCAAAGACTCTCCCACAAGGAGCTTATATCCTCAAGGAGTGCAACTCCAATGGACTGGCCATGTTGTTCAAATGCAAAAAGTACACTTGCCAAAAAAACTATTTTATGGAGAACTCACACAAGTCAAGCACTCAAATGGTGGTCAGAAGAAGCAATACAAAGACACTCTCAAGGTCTCTCTTAAGAACTTTGGAAATGATCGTGTGACATGGGAGATACTGGCACAGGGCCACTCAGCATGGCATGCCCACACCAGAGAAGGTGCTATGCTCTATGAGCAAAACAGAATTGAAACAGCTCAAAGGAAATGGAGGATTCACAAATTTAGAGAATAGATCCCAAAAGCTCACGTGGACTAGTTGTGCCCACCCCGCGGTAGAGCATTCAAGATCATATTGGTCTGATGAGCCACAGTCAGACACCTTGAAACTCAGCTCTGGCATAATGGTGTTATTTTGGTCCTCTTTGAGAAGGGAGGATAATAACCAATCAAATATCCTCAAAAGAGAAACAATTTCTATACAAATAAACAAGTTATTAACTCTAAGATCATATACCCTGTGATGATTTTAATATTAGAGCATACAGCACACACAGCTAATGTCATATATTCTGTTATGAAATCTTTTCTTATTCTATATTGCTATTTGTGTGTTATAAATTATTTTGGCCACGCAGTCAACAAACATATACTAATAACGGTTTGAATTGAAATTGTGCTACAACGTTTGCCAACTCCTTATTAGCCCTCTCGAACTGGATCTCTCGGAGACATATCAAAGTTAACATTCCCCAAACTGAACTCATTATCTTTACCTCCAAACCCTGCCCTCTTCCTAACTTTCCCATGAAGGCAATACCTTCTTATTGCCTAGGAAGGCAACATCATCCTCTTAGTCACTCAAACTTGAAAGCTCAGTATTACCCTCAACTCTTCACTCCCTCTCTCCACTCACAACCAAACAGTTGTCTTGTCCTTTGTTCCTACCTTCATAACATCTCTCTTATTTTTTCCCTTCTCTCCCCCAACATAACCACAACCATGGTGCAGCCCCTCTGCAATAACTTGCTTATTGGTCTCTCTGTCATAAGGTTTTCCTCACTACAATTTATCCACCACTTATTTTTCCTAAAGGGTGTTTGACCAAATCCAACCACTACTCAACAAACTCATTTCGCTCCCTATTACCTCAAGAATCAAAAATAAAATCCTCTATTTGCCTTTCAAAGCCCTCCATCAATTACTCCCTACCTTAACCAGTTTTCTTACATCTCCCTTTCCTCCACATAGTCTTAGATGCAGTGCCCCTAGACTCCTTACTGTTCCTTAAACAAGATATTCCCTCTTCTGATTGGCTATCACTCATGCATGGAATGTTCTCCCTCTTCACCACATCTCTACAGCCTAGCCTCCCTGGCTTCCTTCAAGTTCCAGCTAAAATTCCTCCTTTTTTAAGAAGGCTTCCCCAAACCCTCTGTAATGTCAATGTCTTCCCTTTGTTAATTCTCCTGAGTTCAGCCTCTCTACATCTTTACATGGTTGTTTCTCCCCACATGCCTTCTCCACTGGATTACGAGCCTCTACAGCCTGTGCACTATCCTTTGCCTTTTTTTGTGTCTTCAGTTCTTAGCATAATGCCTGACATGTATCAGGAGCTTAATAAATATTTAGTAACTCACTGACTTGACATATATAATTTCCTTCAATCCTCAAGACAATCCTGTTAGAAAAGTGCTAATATAATCTCCATTTAACAGATGAGACAACTCACCTGGGAGAAATTAAATGAGTTGCCCCGCATAACATGGCTAGTGTCTGAGGGAAGAAATGAACTCAAGTATTCCTGATACCAAGACCAATGAATGTTCTATTCACTCTGATACCTATTAAGTGGCATTGCACTAAGCACTGTATACAAGGTAAACAAACAAAAAGACCCTATACAAACAAAAAGTTCTTGCCCTCAAAAAATGTACTTTGTAATGAGGAGGGAGAAATGATATGTAAAAAACAAGCAACTTACACGTTATAGGCAGAACAGATTGAAATGGAAACATCTACTCTGTCTACTTCTTGGCCTAGTTTTCTGAAGGATCTCAATGCAAAGATAGAAGCAATCCTTTTGTTTCTAACCTCTTGTACTACTCTTTCCTTGCAAAACTATTTCAGGTTAATGTCCTAGAGAGATTGTTTGGTATGTATAAACCCAATGGTGCATTAGAAATAATGCGGCATCTTTTGAGATGCTATTTAATTTCAGGTGGCATGATACCAATATATGTGCAGATATAGGAATATAAGGAGAAAGACATCAGGAGCTAAAACAGACACATTTTTATAGGAACAATCTGTGCATTTTTAATGAAAATACCACAATCTTTGAAAAAATGCTAAAATAAAATATGTGATCTTAATGTTCCTGGGCCTTCTTTTTACATTGAATTTCTCTCTCTTGTTTCGTTTAAAAGGGATAGTGAACACTGAAGAATTATACCCATATGTGCCCAAAGAAGATTAATAGTGGGCACGTCATGCCAAGTCAGTGGCCTTTTTTTCAATCTTGTCTGAAGTTTTTATTTGTCGGTGGGTTTCTGCTATTTTTCCATGTAACCTTTATGGCTGGTTGAGTGATGTGTTGACATTGAGTTTACTCCCAAATCAATGTTGAGTTAACTATTTGATCTCTCAAATATTAAATAGAAGGGAAATCCAATAGTACCTTTACGTTTCTGGCTATAAGCAAAGATTATTTTAAAAAGTCTTTAGAGCAGATTTTTTTGGTGAAAATTTTAATGTAACTGAACACAGTGTGATTTTTTTTTTCCTTGTTAGCTACTATAGGAATAGAATTGCCATCCATGACTTGGGTAGTTAGCTGTAATAATTCACGTGTATTCATCATCTTTTATCTAGAGATCTCAAAACAGGTGATAAATGCTAATTTCTATTCTATCAACTGCAATCCTTTCATACAATATAAGGCTAGAAAATTTCCCAAACTGAGCTCTTTTTCGAGTGGTATACTAGTTATCTGAAGAATAGAAATTTTCCTGATGGAACCTATGGCATTCCCCCTTATAATGGGGCCCCCAGAATAGCTATCCTAAATTCAAGATACTCTCTAGAACCATATGGTCTCAAAACCATAGCTCAGTAGCCACCATTGAGGTGTTCACATATATTTTTCTCTAGTCAACTGAATGACACAATTAGTTCAAAGTAAAGACTTTCTGATGAAATAGTATATTTGATATTACTATCAAATAGTAACAGTATAGTATATTACTATCAACATATATATATCAATAAAATATAAATAGTATAGTATATTACTATCAACATTTATATATCATTAAAATATAAATAGTATAGTATATTACTATACTATTTGATGAAATAGCATAAAAAAGATCAAAATAGAATATTTTCCCCATAAACTAGGACATATTCTTCTACATACACACACGCAATTGAGGTATGCATAGGGATCACATGGTAGGGGTTCATATGCAGGAACCATGTCCAGAGTATATTGTGGAGGTGTAATGTATGACTCCTACAATGAAGGGCCACAAAACTTTTTCATTTATGTCATCATATGACTCTCATTGGGCCTTCTTCCTGCTGAGTGCAGCATCTCTAATAGGCACATTGCTCTGTTGGTCCCCTCTTTCTCAAAGTGGGTAACTGAATGGAATGCCGTATCATCTGCTGATTGCTGATAGTCTCATGTGGCTCATGGGCAAATAGTTCCTATTGGTTATTGTTCCCTGCTATATGCTCTAGGCTTCATTTCTGTTCTTTTTGTTTGTTTTTGTGAAGGGGGAAAGGCAGGGCAATTGAGGTTAAGTGACTTGTCTAAGGTGACACAACTAGTAAGCGTTAAGTGTCTGAGGCTGAATTTGAACTCAGGCCCTCCTGACTCCAGGGTCAGTGCTCTATCTACTGTACCACCTAGTTGTTCCTAGCTTTTATTTCTTAAGTATCACATGTTCACTTTCTCAGCTCCAGCCTATTAGTTATTAGGACTATGATGACAGATTGACAACTCTTTAGAAACATTCATGAAAACCAGTTAACAAGCACTAGGCAAAGTTCACCTAGGCCAAGATTGTTGTTCAGTTGTTTTTCAGTCATGTCCAACTCTTCATGATATCATTAGGGGATATCTTAGCAAAGATACTGGGGTGGTTTGCCATTTTCTTCTCTAGCTCATTTTACAGATGAGAAAACCGAGGTAAAGATGTTTAAAGTGACTTTCCCAGAGTCACAAAGCTAGTAAGTGCCTTAGGTCAAACTTAGCACTGAAACTCTATCCACTGCATCATGTAGCTGGCCAGGCTAAGATTAAGGTTAAGTCGTTTTTTGGCTTTTTTTTTCCTTTTTGACTCCTAATTCTATACCAAGATCTAAGTCATCTGTTTTAGGCAACTGTCTCACTTAAGATTACTTAGTCCAAAAATGCTTTTTGGATTAGTATGCAAATGAATTTGAGGTAACACAAAAGCTAAGATGACAAGACCATTGTTCTCCATCCAACTAGCTCCCAGGCCTGTCTTTATTAGATACACTTTTCCACAGCTATGGTGTTTTATTTTGTATGAAACAAAAAATGACCTGTCTCTCTAAATACAGATACAGTTATTTCAATGCTTCATTGTCAATGAACTATTTACAAAGTTAGTGCTTTTGCTGAGTAAGCAAGATCACTTGATGGTGTTGTGAGATCTGGGTTCAAATACTGCTTCTATATACTAACTGCATGACATTAGGAAAGTTACCTCACTTCTCTCTCCTTCCTTTTCTTCATTGGTAAACTGAGGTGTATTGATTGATCGTGGGAGTCTATTTCAGCTCAAAATCCACAATGCTATGGTTTTTAAGATTAGAAAATAATAATCCTTTATGTGTTGTAATATGACTATGAGTTATGCAGTACTGCCATTTCAAAAGAATTGAATGTAAGACTCACCTAAGGCAGTAGAAAAGTGTGTGGGGAGGGTGTGTAGGTATGATGTATCACATTACAGGTGAGAGACTTTGAAGGACACATGGCATGAAAGGGAGTTTTTTTTGGTGGGCTAGTCATGTGGAAAGTGACAGGAGTGAAAATCCCATGTGCTCTGTTAGAAAGTATACTCTTCTAGAACACACATACACACACACACGCAGTTTTCACTTTCACTGGTTCCCTGTGGTGAACTTCTGGGAGAACCTGGCAAGAACCATACTGGATCGGCAAGCACAGATGGGGTGTGATTTGCATTATTGGAAACAATGGCCATGTAGATGAGATCATAGTTCCAAGGGAATATCAGAGCGCTAGAGACCATATGGACGCACAAATGACCCTACATGTCAGTACCAAAGGGTCAGGTGCATGTCTGCTGGCATCATTCAGATGTCTTACTGTGTACACTTGAGCAATCAAATCAATTCATGCCTTCTCTGCTGGTCATGGTTTCCATCCACCCTGAAATCAAATCCATTACTTTTCCTAGGGCACTATACCCTACCTTCTTTGAGTAGTTTTGTAGCTTGAAGTTTTTGGAGCTCTTAAGTACAAGGCAAATCAGAAAACTGTTAGCTACTAGGCTTTGACTATGCATTCAATATTCACCTCTCTGCCTAAAGAGAAATTGAAATTAGATATAATACCCATTCATACATGAAAATTGCTAAGTCCACACACACACACACACACACACACACACACACACACACTTTTTTCCTGTCTTCATCTTAGATGTTATTGAGTTGCATTTTTTAAATGCAACAGTAATTAAAAGTCTGAGCCATGAAATTTGACATAGTAGCCCATTTCTTAAGACCATCATGTTGATGTATGACTTCTAGGAGACTTTGCCACTTCTTTCTAGGAGCAAGGGGAGAAAAAGAGTGGAAGTGGAACGTCAACATTGAAATATTCTATGGATATAAAGTTTTGTCTTCAGCTCCTTCTGGATTTGTTGTAATGGCTATAAATAGTTAGTCGGCCCTCTATATTTCATAGAGCCCAGTTCAGTTATGTGCTGTTGCCAGGGGCAACACAGTCTCATTTGAGTTTTGAATTAAAGTCCTTCAATCCTTATATTTTGTACTTTTTTCCTCCAGTTGAAGGATAATGCCTGCTTCTTTATGAGAAATTACTTAATTTTTTATTTCTTATACAAGCTTGGTCTTTTAGAGAAATTGATTTTAGAAGGGAGAGTATTAAGATGTTGGTATGATATAAATTTTGCCCATTTGCTACACATAGGATAAACTAGAGAAGAGGATGTGAAAATGTGCTATACAATCCCCCCCCCCAAAAAATTGATTTCTTAAAAGAAATTATTGTTTTTTTCCCCTTGGATGCTTGGAAAATATATGCTTCTCAATTGGCATTGGAAAGAAAAAGGGAAGCCCATACTTATAATTTTAAAAGTATATATTAAATTTCTGAAATGCCAGCATAAGAGTGTTATAGAAAAGTGGGAAGGCTTTTTTTAATGTGTTTATGGCACAGTTACCAAACATATGGAATTTTATTGGTCTCCTATACACACAACATGTCAGTATTTTATGGTATTTCAGTTAGCTAATGGGCAAGATTTCAAGAAACGGTGCCAGTGTGAATACCTTAATATGTTCATGACAAAATTTGGAAAAGTAACTCAAAGCAAAAGATTTTACTGCAATGCATGCTGTGTATGCCAAGACACTTATTAGAAATTGATCTAAGTGGAATTTTAGCTAATAAAATGAGTAAATCAAATTATTGTGCTTTTACTTATTAACTGGTGTTAAATTGTGAAACCACACCAGAGAAAATAGAATTACTATATTTACCAGACTTTCTTTCATCATTTGTTAAGACGAATTCCCATAAAAAATGTTTTCACTAGTATAAGGTTAAATGCCACTGGGCGAAGGTACAGAGCAGCACTCTTAGGTTTTAATTCAGTGCTGAGATAATACCTAGGGAAATGGAGGCAGGATTTTTTCCAAATGTGCCTTAAAATAGGAGATTATATAAATTATTCTACAAAAGAGAATTTCCAAAATGTTATGGTCCAGTTGCATGTACTAGATTTTCAAAATAATGCAGATTCATTATTATCAGTTCAGTCAACATGGAAATGAAATTAATAATCTAAATTCTTATTCCATTCAGAAAGAATACTCTCTCACCCCTCTGATGCACCCTGCTGATGTGACTAGAATATTATTCATTTGGGTTATCTAGGCATTGGAAAGTGACGTGGCAAAGGATGGACAATTACTCAGATAAAACAAGAAAAAAAAAAACACTACTCAGGCATCTGATAGGGCAAGTGGCTACATTAAATAGACAATCACAATAATTCTCCATTGGAGGTTAGTAGATAATGGCCACATTATCTGGAAAGGGTAATACATTGGGATGGAGTGAAACTGAAAGAAGAAGTCACAAAATGAAGGTGGTAGGAGGATGTCCTAGAAGTGGCAGTGAAAAGCAAGAAGCCCACATTCCTACTTTCCTGGCCCCATGTGTTGGGGGGAATGGAGAGTTAGGAGAGACAATTCGTCTAGGAATGGAGAGAAAGAAAGTGACACACAAAAAGAATAAGACAACTCTACAAGGTTACACAAATAGTAATTTGTCATCAAGATTAAAACCCAAGAATTTTAAGGCCAAATCTTATAAGAGTGTATTTATTATTATATTAATTGGCAAAGAGGACTTTGAGCTATAGAATTTCAAGTCTACTCCATATAACCACTATATAAGTATATATGTGTTGTTGAGTCATTTCAGTTGTGTTTGTTTGATTGATCATGATCCCATTTGAAGTTTTCTTTGCAAAGATACTAGAGTAGTTTGCCATTTCCTTCCCCAGATCATTTTACAGATGAAGAAATTGAAGCAAACATAGTAAAATGACTTGCGCAGAATCACACAGCTACTAAGTATTTGAGGTCAGATTTGAACTTAGGAAAAGGAGTCTTCCTACCTCCAGGCCTGGCACTCAATCCACTGTAACACCTAGCTGATACAGATAGATAAATACACATGTATACATATACATATAAATGCATAAACAAAAACACATACATCTCTGTACATACATAATGTGTGTGTTCCTTACTCAACATACACAAAACATATCACTGCTGTTATTATTGTTCTAGTCATCTTGCTTTAAGAATTTCTACCCCCAGAACATCTAGAGATGGAATAATAGACACCCCATTTTGAAGGATGGGGCAAAATATACATAACAACAGCTTCTGCTACACAGAGACCTTTAGATCTTGATTTGCTGCCTATGAAAGGCATATTTTCTCTTCCTCATCTTCAGGAAGGGGTACTATTTTGGTAGGAAATTTGATATATTTTTTGGTATTTAAGCTGCTTATAAGAAATATATATAGGTAGTAAAGGAAAAACCATAGACCATCCAGAAACTCAACATGCTTTTTTGGGGGGGGGAGGGGCGGAGGGGGGAAGGGAGGCAGTGTAGAGAAGTGGTTTCTATCACAATTTTAGTTTACCTAACATAGTATAGTCATAGAATTCTTGATACTCCCACCTCATCCTGTAAAAAGAGCTTTTAAAATTGGCCACTTTTCACATGATGTCTGAGAACATGAATTTTGGCAGCAGTGAAGAAAATAGGATGCAAAAATAAAATTGATTACCGTTTAATAATCAGGGAATTAGAGAGTACTGATTTAAGATCCATTACCAGATCAGTGGATTACATATAATCAGACTATCTCCTTTTTAGAATAAAGATCAAAATTAATGTTAGACAAGAAGTATAAAAATAGGAAAGATCCATGACATGCACTTAAAACTACTACAGAATGGTCTCTTTGATAAGTTATTGATGCCAAAAATGGAATTGGGAGAAATAGACAAAAGAAAGGATATTCATACTGATTTAAACAATTTCATGCAGAAAGTTAGGAACTGTAAATCAAAGAGACTGAAGAAGACTAGAAAATGACAAAGGAAAAATGGATTTACTTGACGATAAAAGCAACATGGCAGTTAAGAACAAGTTTATATGAGAATGTTAAGATATTTATGAATCTTATGGAGATGGACAGTGGAATGAATATATGGTTTATCCCTCATTATAATGTAAACTCCTGAGGATAGCATCTACTTCTTGCTTTTCCTTGTATCCCCAGCATTTAGCAAAGTGCATAGCAATAATAAATGCTTAATTATTTATCGAAAGAATGATTATGAGCAAATTTGTCTCATAGGATATTGAAAAGGGTTATAAGAAAAAAGTTTCACAAAACTTTGTCAGGATACCAAATAAGCAAAGTCATCAAACAGCATTTTAGGAGGAAATTTAAAGTATTAAAACGAAAAGATGAAAGATTAAGAAAACCTGTCATGATTTTTGTAAGAAACTGTATTCCCCATCAAAAGTAGTGGAGGTATCCTTGGACTTTTACATCATAGTCCCACATGTAGTTACTGAAGACAGCATTTGTGACCCCAGCTTTTCCCTCAAAAATCCATCTTTTTGATGTCACTATCATTTCAGTGATTTTATATGACTATGAGTCATAGAGTTTTACAGTCTCTGAATAATTGAAACTAAACACGAAGCTTGGGAAGCTAACACAGTGGATGACAGAGGCAGGATCCAAAAAGATCCTGACAGGATAGAGCATTGAGTTTAAGATAAGAAGTTGAAATTCAATGTGGATAAACATAAAGCCTGTTTGTCGGCCATGAAAAAAATCAACTTGTCATTGTAAGATGAAAGGATCCATGAATATAAATTGTTTTTGAAAAAGGTCATTGGATATTAATGGTCTCTAAAAGTCAATATGATGCAGAAGCAATATGATACAGTAGCAAATAATAACTAATAATAATAATAATAATAATGTAATCTTGGACTGCATTAAGAGTGATTTAACTTCCAGGAACAGGGAGGTGAGAGCACTTTTGTACTCTGCTTTCATCAGACCTAACTTAGAATATTGTATTCATTATTGGTAACCACAGTTAATAAGGACATTGATGAGTTTAATAATTTCCAGAAGAAGGCAAGCAAAATGGTGGTGTCTTGAATCTACATTATATAAAGATTTGTGGAAGAAACTGATTATTTACTTCAGAGAAGACTAGACTGAGGAATGACATTAGAACTCTTCTCATCTATCTGAAGGTCTATCATGTGGAGGAAGAACTAGATTTATTCTATTTGTCCCCAAATGGCAGAATCAGGAGAAATGGATAGAAGCTACAAAGATTCAGCTGTAGGTTTGATATCAGGAGAAGTGTCCTAATAATCAGAACTCTCCCAAAATGGAATTAGCTGCCTAGATGAGTGTGTGTACCCTCTGTACAGGTTTTTGAGCATAGCCTTGACATCAATTTTCCCAATCTGTTACAGTGGGGATTCTTTTATTATGTGGTTTAGGAAATGAAAAAAAAAAAAGATAGGCTATTCTTATGGAATAGAGGTATAACTGAGGGATAGATGAGGCATAACTGATGAAAAGGAAATGTGCCCCATAATTATGTTATGGATGAGTAAATAATGGGAGTAATATCTTTATCACATTGAGTAAGTCTTCTTTGGTAAACTTCTGAGATGGCAAGGATAAGAGCTGTCCAGTATTGACTGACATAGAGGGATTGAAATGTATATCACTGGAGAAAATACTTATAGCAATCTGAGCGCAGATACATTTGAGTATAATCTATTGTCTCAGTGAGTTCCATCTGGAAGTTGGAATGACCTTCATCATTTTAGACACTTTATGGATTCCTGCTTTCCCCCACCTTTGGATACTTTACTTCAATGTTATTGAAGTTCATATTGACTTTTTGTGGTGTGAATTCTAATGTTTGAAATACTGCCCAACTAGGTAACTTTTTTTCTGAATATTGATAAATTTTGTTTTTTTCTAAATGGTTGAATAATTAAGTTCATGATGATAGAATAGCTCCTGGTCAGTGTTCTAAATACCAAGGAGAAAATATTGTGGAAAGTATGCTAATCAGTGGGAGATCCTCTGTCTTATCTGTAAGACCCTAGCTAGTACTTTATACATAAATAATTCCAAGGAGGGGAGTGGGGAAACATAGTTCAAACACTGAAGAATCATTATAAAACAATGCTAATTTAATTAGATTTCTCGACTTAAATAGCTTGACATGCTTGTTGAATGACATCAATATATTTTATTTCCCATATCACAGTTCACCTACCATTCATTTTCCTGCTCTTGCTGTTGTTTCATGAGCTACAGATCATTTCATTTAATGGTTATATCAAATACCATCCTTCCAGATATTTTGGCTGATTAGTGTTTAAGCTTTCTCCACTGTTCCCTAGTTTATTGATGGAACGGAATGTCCCCTGGTGTTTTCTTCTGCTTTCCACTTTAGATCATGTCCTAGCATCTTTATCTCCTGCTTGCTTTTCTTTTGATATGTGCTCAGGGACTAGGTTGAATACTCCTTAGTCCCAAACATACATTCTGGAAATTCATGCTCTCTAATTTTTGCTGCATTTCCAAACACACACATATATAGTTGACACTATTTTGTAAAAGTTTTACAAATGACACTTGAAAGGCAAAGGAGACTGAAGAAAGAAGGGGAATAAGTGGCTGGAAGGGTGATGAAAATTGAAATACTAACCAAGAGGAAACCAGGTATGAAAAACAGGGGAAATGGATAAGGTTATGATTAACAGAGACACTTTATAGATTCAAATAACCTTTATATATTTCTGTTCTTTCTACACTGAAAGCAAACACCTGAGTCATCTTTGGAGGGCCATTGTCAGTAATTAAGTTTTAATGCAATGAAAATTGCAAACATTAACATTCTTTCAACAGCAGTTCTGTCATGGCTGAATTACATTCTTGACAATCAATTGACACCTTTGACTACAAAATGGGAGTTTAGTATAAAGAAGTGGGACTGGGATATTTTTCTTTATGCAGTGGCTTAAGTAGGCCATTACTAGATTGTATTTCAGGTATGTTATTTTAATATCTTTCCTAGGTTCACCAAGGTCAGCTGTGATTTCTTGCTGAAGAAACTCACAGGGCTAAGACCAATGCTAATTGCTTTGATTATGACTTATATAACCTCTAATTCCCCATGACCTTATCTGATTCAGTTTTCAATTTAATGAACAGGGTGGTAAAGTTTACACTGTCCTTTATTTGAGGATTTCCAAGTTGTCCTTATGAGTTAAGATTTTTGCTTGTATCCTGGTTCTTCATAACTCAAAGAGGCTAAAGAGTTGACACCTTTATCTTAAACTTTGCCATTCGTTTGCATAATTATGCTTTGAAAAGTGTTTATATCTCTGATCTTCTCCAATTTTCAATTATTCAGTTTTTATTTACTGCTTTATCTGCTCCAAATCTCTTAGAATATCCTGAAGGAATTCTCTGTTCCACACACAATGGTGTATATCTTTTCTTCAGTTATATCCCTTCCAAATCATCCAGTCTACTTATGTTTTATGTGGCTACATTGATTTCTCCAAGTACATTCTACTAAGATAAAAATAATAAAAGTGTAATATTGTGGTATGGGTGAAAGCTTAACTTGTACTGTGTCACTGTCTTTAAATAAACCTTTGTAATTCAATGTTATTAATCTCAAACATAATTATATAATTTGAATAAATCAGTAAACAACTGAAAGTGAACTTTAAATATCTTATCTTATATGATATAAAAAATGCCCTTACTTTGGATTCAATTCTACATTTGTGGAATAAGGTTAATGTCTAACCAATTAATTTAAAGTAACCACAAATAAGTAAAGATCCAGCAAGCTCATCTTTGAAGTCTGTTATGCTTGTCATCTTTTAAATGGCTTGAATCTGATGATAAATCCCTCAACTTCCTCATAGGATTCCGGGCACCTTTTGTCTGTAATTGGGAATGGTTCACACTAGATGGCAATTTTCTTTTGTTAGTTACCCAAATCTACCCTTCTATGAACAATGACAACTTCAATCTATGATTCTCCCAAGCTGTCATGATGTTTTTCAACATATATCTACATCCTTAGATGATAATACGCTACACCCAGGAGCTAGATTGGTCCTTGAACATCAGACACAGGAACTATTATGGAGTCTTGTCAAAGTTTGGAATAAATTGTCAGATGCAGTCCTTCCCTGGCATATGCTTTGAGAAACTAAGTGAGGTCCACTCCACAATTAAAATAGAGCAGAGTAAAAGGCAGAGTTCTATAATGGGTAAAAATAAATAAATAAAAATAAAAATAAAAATAAACTAGCCTCATTCCCGAAGTTCCTGGTTCCAAGTATACCTCCAGATACATACTGTCTTCATGACCTTGACTGAAGAAGACAATCCCTGACCTCAAGCTTACATTCTAACGGAAGACAGTATATAAATGGGAACTCCTAAGGGGTTGGCAAAGAGTTGGGATATATACAGCATCATGGAGTAGAAATAACATGGATCCAGACAAGATAAGGCCAATGCTAGCGTATCAGAGCCAGAATCCAGAGAAGAGATTGTGACATGCTAAGTGGCTTAGAAGTGGGGCTTAAAGTTCAATGTCCTAATTCCTACTACACTATCTTTAATGAACCATGATTTCATTGATTTTACTACACTGTACCTTCGATGGCAATCCATTAATGCAAATGTTAGCACAAATATAATGAGCTGTTGTGGCAAACACAGAAACATACAAGTAAAGGCTGTGATATGTGGGTCTCATATAACACCTCTCAGATACACTTTGGAACAACTATACCAACTTCTACCTCTCTCTCCTATGGCTCTTCTCATAAATTCAGTCTCTCTAGGTCAAAGGAAGTCTAGAGGGTATGTTCTAGAATATTATCAGAATTTTAAAATATCCATAAAACTCTCTTGACCTCTATCTGGGAGCAATAATAGTGAAACTTATTCTCCTGTGGCATAATTTCCATGAACAAACAAAATCATTTCAATTACCATGCAATATAATAGTCACATTGAATAACATAAAAGCTTTGTGACTGTTCAGTCAGGTCCAACTCTTCTTGACACTATTTGAGCTTTTCTTGGCAAAGATGTTAAGTGGTTTGCCATTTCCTTCTTCAGTTCATTTTACAGGTGAGGAAATTGAGGAAAATAGGGTTAATGACTTGTCCAGAGTCACATAATGAGGCTGAATTTGAACTCACAGACATGAATCTTTCTGTCTCCAAGGTCTGGCCCTCTCTCCATTGTACCACATAGCTGCTTCAACATATAAAAACATTTCCTGAGAGCAGTACCCTCTCCCACCCCAGAAAAGAAGAGGAATATACACTTTATTGATCTAATTCATTCCCACCAACCAGCACAACTTCCACAAGTGATGATTTGGTCTGGTATTAGAAAGTTACCATTTAAATCCAGGTTCTCCGGATTTGAGAATTCTTTAGAAATCTTTCCAGAATACTATGCTCTTTCTCAGAACAGAGTAAAGGCTTCTGTTAACAGATCTACAATTAAACTTATGACAATGGACTACTTCAAGTAGATGTGTGGTAATAGGTCACATGCCCACTGTCAAAGCAACAGCCTTACTCCCCAGTAGGCTGCTGACCACTAGGTAATGAGTGCGAGGAGGGGGGACATGCTGAAGTGCCTGACTTAGTCCAGAACTCTGATAGTT
Organism: Pseudochirops corinnae; assembly: GCA_028646515.1. Taxonomy (NCBI): domain Eukaryota; kingdom Metazoa; phylum Chordata; class Mammalia; order Diprotodontia; family Pseudocheiridae; genus Pseudochirops; species Pseudochirops corinnae. The sequence goes on from CM053586.1 coordinate 325,720,076, forward strand.
TAGGTTCAATACCAGAATAAAAATTAGACCTTTGTAGGTTTCAATTCAACAATTAACAAAAAGGGTGTTACTTAGGCATCCAGGAGATAATAGATTCCTATTCATGAAGAATGGGAATAGAGGATATCTCAAGTTCATTAAGGTAAATGAAGCTGCCTTGACTAGATTTGTCATCATGACTAACAAATCAAGTATCAGAAAGTATTCCTGGGATTCCTCTTTGTTGTTTTGTACTCATAAAATAAGGAATTGATGTCAACACTATAAGCCTTTACTTCACAAAGACACTGAAGTCTGAAAGATAGTTTCAATACCTCATAAGGGGAAAAACACTAGAAAAATTACTTGGAGAAATGGTTAAGCTATTTTATTTACAATAGCAGAGTGTCTTAATAAATTTCCTAGCTAAGAAATGAGTTGGTATTTTTGTTGGTGATAGGAATACTTATTGGCTTTTCCTTCCTTCCTTCCTTCCTTCCTTCCTTCCTTCCTTCCTTCCTTTCTTTCATTCATTCTTTCTTTCTTTCTTTCTTTCTTTCTTTCTTTCTTTCTTCCTTCCTTCCTTCCTTCATTCATTCATTCCTTCCTTCCTCCCTTTCTTCTTCCTTCCTTCCTTGCTTGCTCTTTGCTTCCTTCCTTTCTTTCTTTGTTTTTTTTTTCCCTTGAGACAATCAGGGTTAAGTGATTTGCCCAAGGTAATACTGCTTGATTATTTAAAAAATTCTATTACTTACTATGAAAAACTGAAAGACAGAAATCAAACATTCCTTTTTCCAAGATAAGCCTGCCAGCTCTGATGTAGCCAATAGAAATCAAGGTTGTTTTTTAAGCACCTAGAGAAAGTTTAAATAATAACCACTCTTGGATAAATTTTATTGTAATGGAAGTCTCCAGTTTGTCAGTGAAGGGTCTATACAGTTACCTGTAGAGAAACCTGGTTGCAAATAATAGCACAAGAAGGTGTTGCTCTCTGTTTCAATTTTTCCTCCTAGGGAAAGGGAAATAAATGTCAGGTTTGAGTTTTAATTAAGCAATTAACTAAAATGTTATGTAGAAGAGACAAGAAAAAAGTTCATTTGTGTAACTTAATTTTAATTGAAAGAAATGTTTGGGAAAATTTGTTGCTGTTGTATGAGCTGTGTTCAAGGGGCAATGAATGAATTTTGACATCCCAGATAGGCAATATTGAGTTTAATTCTACTTAATTAACAGGCTTCCATCTCTCCACAATATCAAAGTAAAAGTATGATTAAAATGTTAAACATTTTATTTGCAATGTCCTTTGGCCAAAAATGATAAAATCTGATCTCTCAAGAGAAAGTCTTTTGGGTTTCAAATCATACAACGTTGTTCCAAGTATTATATTGGCTATTTAGTAGCTTCAAGGCCATGAATAATGAATAAAATATTTGAGTCATTGTTGCCTCATCTGTGAAATGGGATGAATGACTCCAGAATCTCAAAATTTGAGAGTTGAAAAAGATCTTAACAGCCATGGAGTCCCTCCAAACCAGATCTGAATAACCAATAGTTAAAGAATTTTTTTTTTTTCCCCTTAAGTATCTGCTATGGGCCAGCACTATGTACTTGGGGGAATACAAAGAAAAGTGAAAGATAATCCCTGTACTCAATGAGCTCACAGTTTAATGGGAGAGACAACAAGCAAACACATATGTACAAACAAGCTATATACAAAATCGATAAATAGGAAACACTTTATGGATAGAAGACACTAGAATTAAGAGGGATTGGGAAAGGCTTTCTATAGAAAGTGGGATTTTAGTCAGAAATTGAAGGAAACCAGAGAGACTAACTGGCAGAGATGAGGAGGAAGAGCATTCCAGGCACAAGGGACAGCCAGAAAAAAGAATTCACACTGAACAAGCTTGCAAGTGGTCATTTGGCCTCTGCTTGAAGATTTTCAATGTAGCCTTCTTCTTCAGAGGCAACTATTCTAATTTTTAACAATTATATTTGTAAGGAAGTCTGTCAATTTGTTTTCTTTTCTCTCAAGTCTAAATTTTCTCTTTTAAACATCGGTCCATTGCTCCTAGTTCCTGTCTTCTGGGGCCCAAAAGAATGACTGTAGTCCATTTTCTTCATAACAACTGCTTAAATAATTGATGACAACTAGTATTTCCATATGAATATTCCCTTGACCATATTAAATATATCCAGTTCCTCCAACCAGTCTTCTTATAACATTCAATCAAAGCCCTTCAGCATCCTGGTGGCCCTCACCTAAAAGCTTCCCAGATTTTCCATGCCTTTTTCCTAAACTGTGCCATCCAATACTGGAAAGACAATATTCCAATTGAGGTCTGAAAAGGAAAGAATTAGGTGGGATGATTATCTTATTACTAGAATCTATGACTATTAGTGCAACACAATTTGCTTTAACCTTGCTACATTACACTTCTGTCTCATATTCTTAGAAAAAGAAATTGAACAAGCCATCAATGAACTTCTTAAGAAAAATCCTCAGGAAAAGATGAATTCACAAGTGAATTCTGCCAAATATTTAAGAATAATTAATCCCATTACTATGTCAAGTATTTGGGAAAATAAGTGAAGGAAGAGTCCTTCCAAATTCCTTTTATGACATGAATATGGTGCTAATACCTAAACCAGGAAGAGTGAAAACAGACAAAGAAAATTATTGACCAATTTCCCCAATGAATATAGATGCACAAATAAAAAAAAAATCAACTAGTAAAGAGATGACAATAATATACTACAAGAATCATACATAATATGATGCTGGATATTTTCTTTCTCTAAAATAAATTAGACTTTCATATTTTCAAGGGTTGTGCCCATTTAAGTTCTTTCATTTATGTTTGATTTTAAAACTGCAAAGGACTCTGCAAACAAGAAGTATTTACAAAGTCATTTGCAAACCTTAAAGCTTTCTATAAGTCTTAGCTATTACTATTTATATTACTCTTTTTATTGTTATGAATATAACTATTATTATCAAACATTTCTCCAACAATGGATACAGTCTAGGATTTATAGGATATAACTAAAGTAGTAATTATAGCTAAAATTTATATAATGTTTATGTTTGAAAAGTCCATTAAAGATAAAATCTTATTTAAGCCTCACAATATAGTGAAATAGGTGCTATTATTCTCTTTTTAAATATTAGGAAGGAAATAAATACCCAGTTAAATATCCAAGACTGGATTTGAATTCAGATCTTCCTGTAAGCCAAGCACTCTGTCTATATACTGTGGCACCTAGCTGCCCCATTTTCTGTTTAAGGATGGGATAGGGGCTGGACTTCTGATTTCATCAGTGTGGGGGAACTTCTGGATAAAGAAATTTAATCTCTCAATAGAAGTCAACACCTTCTCTGCAACTTAGGATTTTGGAGAGCTTCTTGGATCACTAACAGGCTAAATGATTTTTCCAAGGTCACAGAATGACTTTGTGTCTAGGATGGCTAAACACAGGTAGGACTTTGTGTCTAGGATGGCTAGACACAGTTTAAAGTAGTATTCAAACTTAGGTCCTCCTAACTGCAAGTACCTCATTCTGTCCACTACCATAATACATTTAAGTAAAATGTAAACATGCTTAAGGCCGGCATTCACTGCCCAAGAGTACTAAATTATGTTATTAAAAGGTTATTTCATTCCTCCTATTTCTTTTTGTTTTGTTTTATTTTATTTTTAAAATATTTTATTTTTGCTAATTATGTGTAAAAAATACTTTTTAAAATCAATTTTAAGTTCCAGATTTTCTTCTTGCCTCCCTGTCATCCCCCTCAATTCAGAAGGTAAACAATTTGATATATGTGATACATATGTAGACATACAAAACATATATGTTATGGTAATTAATTTAAATTTGAAGACCCCCCTTTTTTGTTATGTCAAGTAAGCAGGTACTTAGCTCTTAGCAACTAATCAAGCCTCTGTGAAGGAAACAGAAGGTGTGAACTCTGTCTCCTGTTGCTGACATAACAGGAAGGGGTTGTTTGAGACAGAAGCCAATGTGTGTATATATGTATATAAGAAAAGCCCCAGAGAGAGAGAAAGAGTCAGAATTTTCTCCTGACAAGTTCCTGGTAGAAGAAGCAGAATTTTCTCCTGACAAGATCCTGGTGGAAGAATTGTGGAGACTGAAGCTAGCTGAGAGAGAGAAAGAGAGAGAGAGAGAGAGAGAGAGAGAGAGAGAGAGAGAGAGAGAGAGGGTTTCTCTCTGCAGCACCTGAAAGCTGGGCTGCCACAGCTGACTGAGAACTGAGTTGGAGTTTTCTTGCAACCAGAATCTTTTGAAAGCCAAAGTTGTTGTTGAGATTTCTTCTGGGTCCTAGGGCCAGCCAAACTGCTGGAGGACTGAAGAAGCATGACCAGCATACTAATACTTTGTTTGTTTTTGGCTTGATTGATCCTTGAGTTCCTGGGAACAGAATTTGTGAAGGTTTTGAGATGTATTAGAACCTGTGAACTTCACTGTGTAGCTGGAACTGCCCTGAGAACTAGACAAGGACCTGGGAGATCTTCCTCTGAATCCAGGTGACTGTTTGGTGGATTCAGGTAGGAACTGGGACCATGGAAGGGGATCCAGGGAATCTGGGAGACCACCCTGAATCAAGATGAAGAAAAAGCCTCTCCTTGGATATTGAATATGGTGATGAAATTGAAGTTTACTAGAGAGTGAGGGGTGGAGAGTTTGTGTAATTTTCTAATGATTGTACTTACTGATTAATGATTAACCAGAATCCAACAAATTTAGTGAATCTGAATAAGCGATTGATTAAGTTAACTGATAGGAGGGTTTGTGTATTTTCTAATGATTGTATTCAGTGATTAGCAATACTTAGTAGCTGATTGCTAAATAAGTGACTAATTAAGTTAATCTAGTTGCCCCAGGAGTGAAAGACTGACCTGTATTGATTGAATGATTAAGTAAGGATGCAAACCTCTTTAGGGACACCAGATGATTGTTCTTTTGTTCTTTGTTCTAAATATTGTGACCACTTTGGTGAAAACTATGTGTCCATTCTAATGATAAGCTGTTGTAAACACTATATTGTGATTTTCTATGATAAGATATAATGTTGTATACATTGCATCTTGATTTATTGTGAGTGTTTTCCTTTGATTTGTTCTTGAATAAATGGAGTGTTCACTACACTGTGTAATCAGAACCCTAAGAGCTGTTCACAGTAGCATTCTTTTGGGGAGCTGCTTGTGCATGGCATTACAATCATATTGTGAAAGAAAACAAATCAAAAACCAAAACAACAACAACAGAAAAACAGAACAAAAACCCAACAAGAAAAAAAAAAGTAGAAAAACAGTATGCTTTGATCTTCATTTAGACTCTCATCAGTTCTTTCTCTGAAAATGAATAGCATTTTAACCATAAGCCCTTTGGAATTATCTTGGATAATCATATTATTGATAATTGCTAAGTCATTCCAAGTTGAATATCATATGATATTGCTGTTACTATGTACAATGTTCTTCTGCTCATTTCACTTTGCATTAGTTCATGTAAGTCTTACAAAAGTTTTATGAGAATACCCTGCTCATCATTTCTTGTATCACAATAGTATTCCATCACAATTATATATCACAACTTTTTTAGCCATTCCCCAATTGATGAGCATCCCCTCAATTTCCAGTTCTTGGTCACCACAAAAAGAGCTACTATAAATATTTATGTACATGTAGATCCTTTCCTTTTTTAAAAAAAATCTGCTAATGTGAATTTGATGAACTCTCTCATAGAAAGAAATGAATAACAAAGTGGATCAAACACCAGAATCCAACAATATATTGTTTAAAAGAAGCACATTTGAAGCAGAGAGGCTCATACAAAGAATAAAGTTAAGGAATTAGAAGAGAATCTATTATGCTTCTGCTGAAGTTAAAAAAAAAAAAAGCAGGGTTAAAAATCTTGACCTCAGACAAAACAAAAGCAAAAATAGACCTAATTTAAAAAGATAAGGAAGGAAACTACATCTTGCTAAAAGTTACCATAGGCAATGAAGCCGTATCAATACTAAATATATATTCACCAAGTGGTGTAGCTTCCAAATTCTTAAAGGAGAAGTAAAGTGAATTATAAGAAGAAATAGACAGCAAAATTATGCTAGTAGAAGACTTCAAGTGTCCCCTCTTAAAACTTGATAGATTCAACCAAAAAATAAAAAAGGAACTAAGCTAAGTAGAATGTTAGAAAATTTAGATATGACAGAACTTTGGAGAAAACTGAATGGGAACAGAAAAGAATATACCTTTTTCTCAGCTGCACATGGCACCCACATAAAAATTAACCATGTATTAGGACATAAAAACCTCAAAATCAAATGAAGAAAGGCAGAATTATTAAATGGATTCTTTTCAGAACATAATGCAATAAAAATTACATTCAACAAAAGGCAATGGAAAAACAGATTAAAATTCAGTTGGAAACTAAACAATCTCATCCTAAAGAATAAGCGGGTCAAATAATAAATCATAGAAGCAATCAATAATAATTTAATGAGAATGACAACAATGAGACAAAATCCCAAAACTTTTGACATGAAGCCAAAGAAGTACTTAAAGGAAATTTTATTCCTCTAAATTCTTTTTTTTCTTTTTTTTTTAATATTATTATAGTTTGCATAATTCATTTCCACAAGATTTTGAGTTACATATTTTCTCCCCCTCTTTC
>CM053586.1:325727253-325755086 GCA_028646515.1 Pseudochirops corinnae
GCCGCCATCTTGGCTCCGCCCCCTCTCCTCTAAATTCTTATACCAACAAAATATAGAATGAGTAGATCAATGAACTGGACATGCAACTAAAAAAAAAATAGAAAGAGAACAAATTTAAAAGTCCCAACTGAGCACCAAATTGGAAATTCTGAAAATCAAAGTTGAGATTAATAAAAGTGAAATTAAAAAAAAAAAGTACTATTGAGCTAAGAGATAAAATTAGGATTAGTTTTATTTAAAAAAAACATAGTAAAATAGGTAAGCCTTTGGTTAATTTGATTTTTAAAAAAGAAAGAAGGAAATCAAATATCCAGTATCAAAAATGAAAAATAGGTGAAATCATCACCAATAAAGAAGAAATTAAAGCAATCATTAGGGAATATTTTGTCCAATTATATGCCAACAAATCTCACAATTTGAGTGAAATTGATGAATATTTATGAAGATATAAATTACTTAGATAAATAACTTAGGAAATAGAATGCCTAAATAATGCCATCTTAGAAAAATAAATTGAACAAGCCATCAGTGAATTCTCTAAGAGGCCCTGATAGGTTCAGCAGTGAATTCTACCAAACATTAAAAAAAAATTCCAATACTATATATACTATTTGGGGATTTTATGGGTGAAGAAGGAGATCTACCAAGCTCCTTTTATGACACAAATATGATGCTGGTATTTAAAGCAGGAAGAGCTAAAACAGAGAAAGAAAATTATAGACCAATTTCTCTAATGAATATCAATGTAAAAATTCTGAACAAAGTACCAACAAGGCAATTGCAGTAATGTATCATGAAGACAATTCACTATGACCAAGTGGGACTTATACCAGGAATGCGGGGTTGATTCAATATTAAGAAAACTATTAACACAATTGACCATTTCAATAACAAAAACAACAGCAATCATATAATTTTCTTAATAGATGCTGAAAAAACTTTTGACTAAATAAAACACCCATTCCTATTAAAAACACTAGAGAGCATAGGAATAAATGGAGCTTAACTGAAAATGATAAGCAGTATCTACCTAAAATCATCAGCAAGCATTATCTGTAATGGGGATAAGCTAGAATACTTCCCAATAAGATCAGGGTGAAGCAAGGATGCCCATTATCAACACTATTATTCAATATAGTACTAGGGATTTGTAGATGATATGATGGTATACTTAGAGAACCTAAGAGAATGAACTAAAAAATTACTTCAAATAACTAGTAACTTTAGCAAAGTTGCAGGATATAAAATAAACCTCCGTGAATTATCAGCATTGTTATATGACCAACAAAGCCAAGCAGCAAGAGATAGAAAGAGAAATTCCATTTAAAATAACTGTAGACAATGAAAAAAAATACTTGGGAGTCTGCCTGCAAAGACAAACCCAGGAATGATTATTAGCACAATTACAAAGCAGTTTTCAAACAAATAAAGGTAGATCTAAATAATTGGAAAAATATTAATTGCTCATGGGTAGGCTGAGTCAATATAACAAAAATGAAAATTCTGCATAAGTTAATTTACTCATTCAGTGCCATACCAAATTACCAAAAACTACTTTATAGAGCTAGAAAAAATAACAAAATTAATCTACAAGAACAAAAGGTCAAGAAAATCAAGTGAATTTTTTAAAAATAGAAAGAAAGATAGACTAGTAATATCAGAGTTCAAAGTATACTATAAAGCCATAATCATCAAAACTATTTGATACTGGCTAAGAAATAGAGTGGTAAATCAGTGTGATAGATTATGTATACAAGACATAGCAGTAAATAACCATCCTAACCTATTGTTTGAAAAAACCAAAGACTCCAGCTTTTGAGATAGGAACTTACTATTTGACAAAACCTGTGGGGAAAACAGTATGGTATAAACCAGTTATACATCAATACCTCATACCATATATCAGGATAAGATTAAAATGGGTACATGATTTAGGCATAAAGGGTGAGTTCATAAGCAACTTAGATAAACAAAGCACAGTCTACCTGTCAGATCTAAGGAGAAGAACTCATGACCAAACAAGAGATAGAGAGCATTGCGAACTGCAAAATAGATAATTTTGATTATATAATTAAAAAGCCTTTTGCACAAATAAAATCAATGCAAGCGCAATTAGAGGAAAGCAGAAATCTGGGAAATAATCTTTATAGTGAATATCTCTTATAAAAGTCTCATTTCTCAAGTATATAGAGAACTGAGTCAAATTTATAAGAATACAAGTCATTCCTCAATTGACTAATGGTCAAAGGACATGAACAGGCAGTTTTCAGATGAAAAAAATCAAAGCTATTTATAGGCATATAAATAAGTGCTCTATTCACTTCTGATTAGAGAAATATAAATTAAAACAACTCTGAAATGGATAAATATCTACAAAAATATAAATTACTCAGATTAACAGAGGAAGAAATAAAATACTTAAGTCAATTTTAGAAAAGGAAATTGAACAAGTAATCAATGAACTTCCTAAGAAAAATTTCCAGGAACAGATGGATTCACAGGTGAATACTACCAAATATTTAAAGAACAATTAGTCTCAATATTATATAAACTATTTGAAAAAATAGGTGGTGTCCTCCCAAATTTATTTTATAACACAAATATGGTGCTGATACATAAACCTACAAGAGCCAAAACAGAGAAAGAACCATATCAACCAATTTCCCTAATGAATATTGATGCAAAAACTTGAAACAAAATGTTAGCAAAGAGATTACAGCAATATACCACAAGGATAATACACTATAAGTAGGTGGAATATAAAGTAGGAATGTAGTGCTGATCAATATTAGGAAAATTATCAGCATAATTTACTATGTTAATAACAAAACCAACAGAAATCATATGATTATCTCAATAAATGCAGAAAAAGCTTTTGACAAAATATAGCACCCATTCCTCTTATTGGGACACCAATGTACTGTTGGTACAGGTGTAAACTGATTCAACCATTCTGGAGAGCAATTTGGAAATATGCCCAAAGGAATATAAAGTTGTGTATATCCTTTGATCCACCAATACCACTACTAGGTCTGTATCCCAAAGAGATCACAAAAAAGAGAAAAGTACCTACGTGTACAAAAATTTTCATAGCAGCTCTTTTTGTGATGGTAAAATCATGGAAATTAGGGGGACATTCATCAATTGGGAAATAGTTGAATAAGTTGTGGTATATGAGTATCATGAAATACTATTTTGCAAAAAGAAATAATGAGTAGGCAGATTTCAGAAAAAAAAAAATCTGGAAAGATTGCACAAACTGATGCAAATTCTTAGTAAGCACACCAGAAAACCATTGTACACAGTATCAGTAACATTGTGTGATGATCAATTATGAATGACTCAGCTCTTCTCAGCAACACAGTGATCCAAGACAAGTACAAAAGACTCATGAAGGAAAATGCTGTCCACATCCAAATAAAGAACTGATAGACTCTGAACGCAGATCAAACATAGATTTTTTACTTACTTTAATCTTTTTTGTATTTCCCCCCTTTTTGATCAGTTTCTTCTTTCATAACTGTGACCAATACAGAAATATATTTTACATGATAGCACATGTATAACTTATATCAAATTGATAAACATTTTTGGGAAGAGGGGAGGGGAAAGAGGGAGGAAAGAGGAAAAGTTAGGAACTCAAAATCTTGTAAAAATGAATGCTAAAAATTGTTTTGACATGTATTTTGGGGGAAATAAAATACTATTAAAAATTTAAAATCTCTCATGTGCATTCCTACCATGTACCAGGCAAGAGGCACCATTGAGTAGTTCATAGAAAGCAAACTTTGCAGGTAAAAAGTTTTGCTCTGAAACCCACTCAGTGAATAATCACTAGAAAATCACATTATGTCTCAGTATAGCAGGCAAGTGTTAGAGACCAACTGACAATTTAAATTTGTATTCTCATACTTCAAAGTTCTGTGTTGAAAAAATTAAAGATCTATTCCTGCACCCCCCAAAAAAATACTGCAAGGCACTCTTTTAGGTATTAAGGAGAGATAAACTTAAAAATAGAACAATTCTTGCCCTTGAAAAGCATACAACTTACTTAAGGATTAAATATAAGTGTGTGTGTGTGTGTGTGTGTGTGTGTGTGTGTGTATTTTTTCACCTCCAATGCTTAGTACAGCACCTGTCATAAGTGCTTAATTAATGTTTATTGACTCTTGATATAGGCAAATAAAACATAAATACAAGAAAGGGGAGAAGGCAGTAAACAGTGATTACTTCAAATAATGAACTATAATTAAAAAAAAAAACCTTCATTAATTTTTTTTGTACTTGGAGTTTTATATTCTACCCAGGGCTGGGGTGGGGATTGAAACTGATAGAACACTGAAGAAGGATGTTCTAGGCTCAGGGAAGGGAAAAAGCAAAAACAAAAACAAAAAAATCCAGGGCATTTTAGTCAGAACAATGGAAGGGGGGGTGATGGGGGTGGGGTGGGAAGGGGATGTTGATTCTGGCTAGCATATGAACACAGATATACCAGGGAATCAGAAAGCAAAGAACTTGAAATCAGAATGAAATAGGTTCTAATCATCCCATTACAGAGTGTGAGAAGGGGTAGGTTTTTAGATAAGTTCTAAAGAACACTTTACTTGACAAAATTTATATTGACTTGTTCCTAAGAACTTACCTATAGAAAACAAAGTAAAATTGCATATAATGACTATATACATATGTGTGCATAAACACATACATGTATACACATACATTTGTTTATACTTACATATTTCATATATGTATATATAAAACCCTCCACTTCATTATAATTTTAAAAAAATATATTTATCCTTATTGATGACTCTGAAGTGAATTTTTAGAAAGATTGTAGTCTTATCTATCAACTACTTTCCAGGATCATTGATTATACTAGAATATTTTAAAATAATTTTTCATTCATAAATATCAAAATCTGCGCAATGTCACAAGAGGATACCATTCAAGAAGCTAACCTGTCACCCTGATCAAAACCAATGGATTTCTTAGCATCATCTGAGGCCTAGAAAAAGAGAACATGAAAACTAAAATTGATTTAAAAAAAATACATTAATTTAACCAGAGCAATGAAGGATAAAAAATGAGGCTGGGGTTGGAGAGGCTAGATCCATAGAGGATCTAGTTTGCCTTCAATAATTCAATTCTATAAGCATTTAATTAAGTACCTAATATGTGAAGCATACTTTACCAGGTGCTAAACATATAAAGTTAAAATAAAAATAGTTCCTGTGCTCAGGGCTCTCATTGTCCATGGGGGAGGTTTACAAATTAAGGAAACTTGGAAATCATTTATTTGAATCATCTTATTTTCAAGATGCAGAAACCAAGGTCCACAGAGGTTAACTGCCTTGCATCTAGTCAACAAGCATTTATTTGGAACTTAGTATATCCCAGTCACTGTTTTCAAGCCTGGGAATACAAATATGAGCATAAAGAAAGACAGCTCCTGCCCTCAAGGATCTTCAATTCTAATGACACAATAGATAAAGTTGAAAAGCTGGGGGTAAAGGGGATGAAGGTACTTGATGCAAGGGCAAGATAAACAAGCCCTAGAGAATTAGGAATGCAGATGTGAATGGAATGAAGCCAAGATTGCCTGTAATTCCTCTTTAAAATGGTGATTGGGGAGAAACCAGTAAATCAGAGGGAGAGGTCATTTGGGTTGAGGTTACTTTCTAGCAGTTGAGTGAGCTTACATACAGGGTTAAGGAGTTTCCCTATATGGTAATCAAAATCCTAGGAAGTTCAGAAGTGAAGCTTAGAAAGGAAATGTAGTCACATAGATACTAAATAATGGAACCAAATTTGAATATCGGTTCTCTATTTCGGATTCTAACCCTTTCTACAATATTAAATGACTATTCAATACATGGATAGATAAATGAATGCAACATAAATTTGAGGATAAAGGGAATTTTAACTACTGATGAGGGGGTAGTAGGATGGTAGCTGGGGATCAGAAAAGGTTTTCTTTATTTACCAAGTGATACCTGAGTGAAGCTTTGAAGGAAGATAAGGAGTCTAAGATGTAGAGGTAAGATGATCTAGTCTAAATCCTTCATTTTATAGGTAAACTGGGGCTTTGTATAGAATTGATTTCCCCAAATTGACTGGAACCCAGATATCCAGTTTTCCCATTCATTTTTCTAGACAAAAGACTAGAAGGTCTAGTAAAGGTATCCTTCAAGTACACGGAGGTTAAAACCATAAAGGGTTTTCAGACAAAATGAGCCATCAACTTTAGGGTGGTAGAAAAATATTGTATTGGGAATCTGTTAGCTGAAGCTTATGTTAGGAGAATCCCCAGAGTGGTCAAGATTTCATAGAGAATTTAAGTAGTCACTGGTGGTATACTCTTACTAAACAGAGCCATTTCTGCTCTGAAATAACAAGCAGTCACTAAAGCAATATCATCAATTAAAGTGCTTGCATAATGCCTGGATCACTGTAGATGCAAGATAAATGTGTAAGGGCTTCCTTGATTTTTATCAAGGCTACCAGCACAGTTGTGTTTCTACCTTAGATCTAGAATTATCCAAAAGACAAGTTAGCCAACATTCTGATGGTGTCAGCAGATGGGTTGTCTTTCTAGCCTAACATTTTAGAAATAAGGGGATATAGAAAAGAACATACAAAGATCTAAATCCAGAGGATCTGTTTTTGCTGTTTATTTTCTGTATGACCTTGGGCAACTCACTTTCTTTCTCTGGTAGTAACTTCAAATGTAAAATGAGGGGCTTTACTAGATATCTTCACTGATCCCTTCCATCCCTAAATTTATGATCCTACAAAATCCAAATGTAGTGATCTTAGCTACCGTGTTGAGTTGTCAGTATTAAGTATTTCCCTTAGAGTTTTAATGCTTTGACACATAGATATACAGGTCAGTCTCCTTAGGACCTGGGGGTGGCACAATGGTGGAATGTCTGTATGAAAGGAAAACTCCTATATTGATAGTAGAGTTTCATGAATACTGCATTTTCTATGCTGTAGTTACTTTACTCCCACATTATTCATATAGATCCTTGAAAGGTAACATTCATTTCAGGTTGAATGATTTACTTTTCATAAATATTCTCTCATGCTTTGACTATAAAAAGCTAATATTTGACAAGCAGGCACAGTAATCAACATGAAAAAATGAAAATACTCCCAGTATTTTCTCTCCATAAGCCATAAGAAACAACATTTAACTTAGAGGATAATCGACTAATTCACTGGTAATAACATTTTGGTCAAGGCACAGTATCTATGGACAATGGTTTAAGTAATCTTAGCCAAGAATCAAAGTTTGCTGTGCCAAAATCAGCACCAGCTAAGTCTTTCTCTGCCTTTCCTTCCTTCTTCTCTTCCTCCTTTGCTCCTCTTCTTCCTCTTCATTATCACCCCCTCAAAGGGCAATGGCAAAGTAAGAGAAGAACAGCTACGGAGATGCAATAGGTACCAATCATGTGTTCTGAGATCAGTATGATTCCACAGATGACCTGGGAGAATCCTAGAAATGCTTACTTAGTCACTGCAAAGGTTAGCATGATGGTCCATATTATGAAATTTCTCCTATGAATCTAAGAAATAGTCAGGGTGGCATGACATTGTATGTTGGCTCCATTCAAAACTATCATGACTTGATAAATAGAATATCCATGTTGAATCACCTTTCTTTTATTCTGGTACCACAACAGGACAAAATAGGATGGCAGTCCAAATCAAAATCCTACTGCCTAAGAATGTTGTCATGTAAATGGAGTTGTCCCTAAGGGTGACAAACTGTGCCTCTGCATGGTATATAATGAAGACTTGAATATTTTCATTATTAGTGAGTACATACATACACACACACTTACACACACAATAACAAAATTGCTAACAGATTTTACCAGATAGAGACAAAGGCTTCAATATTGCTTTTTTTTTCTTTTTGGAGGGGAGAAGTCAGGGCAATCGGGGTGAAGTGACTTCCCCAAGGTCACACAGCTAGTAGGTGTGTCAAGTTTCTGAAGTCTCATTTGAACTCAGGTTCTTCTGACTCCAGGGCCAGTGCTGTATTCACTGCGCCACCTAGCCATCCCCTTCCTATTGCTTTTTGTCAACAATATCTTCGACTCATATGAATATATTGAAGACACATATGAATATATTGCCAACTAGTTTAATAATTAAAAAAAAAAAAAGGAATCAAATTAGAGGGAAAAAACACCTTCATACCTAAGCCTGTATTAAATTAAATCAAAGAGTTACTAAAATTTATAGAAGAAAAAAAGTTGAAGTTCTTGAGGTCATTGAAAATCTTCACTTAACACAGACATTTTATCTACTAACAAAATGTGTCAAATGCTTTTTTAAAGGAGATAAACATACTTAGACTGGAATTTTGCAAAGCCCTTTCTGATTTGGATGTCATGAATCCAATTAGGAAAACAACTATGGTCAAATGGAGTGATTTTAAAAATCTGGTTGCTGGTCAATAAACCAGTATTTGTTAAGTTCTTACTATGTAGCAAGCATTGTGTTTAGTTCTAGGATGAATATTTAACATCTTATTTGAATACCTAGCTTGATTAAAGCTAGCTACATGCTGATAAAAAGGTCCCTGAAGTCTCTATGAATCTTTCCTTTGTGGCTTTAGGGAGTTTATTTTTTAAGATAACTTCTGAATTAGGTCAGTCACAGTTTCTCTGAGATTCCAGTTAGGAAAATTTCTGACAGCAGGGCTAGAGGTTGAATTATCTGCCTGACTTTTCTTTCATATCTATCCCTAGTTAACATTTGGTCTCTTTGTAATGTAGGTAAAATGTGGCTGTTGTTTTTTATTTTTTTAACAGAGTCCTGAAAGTCTGACAGTTGATAGCTGATAAAATGTCCATATTATTGTCCATCCAAAATTATGCTTAGCTTTGTTTGCTGTATTTTGGCTAGAGGGCCAGTTCTTTTGCTTTCTGCTACAACATGTTCTAAGGTATGCAATCTTTTAGTGTTACCAGCACTAAGTCTTGTGTGATTCTAACTGTGGTACCATCATATGTAAATTGTTTTTTCTTGTTGACCTTAATATTTTGTCCTTGATATGGAGGTTTTGGAACTTAACTATAATGTTCCTGTGAATTTTCCTTGTAGGATCTTTTTCAGGTAGTTATTGGTAGATTTTTTTTTTAATTTTTAATTTCTACTTTGCTCTCTTGTTCCAATGCTTCAGGGTAATTTTCTTGCCACAGGTTTTCTTTTAATTATTTCTTGTTTTATTGTATTAAGATTCTTTTATTGATCAGAACTTTCAGGAAGTTCAGTTCTTATGTTTTATTTTCTTCTTAATCTGTTCTCTAGATCTCTTGTTTTTCTTGTGAGGTGTTTCACATTCCCTTCTTTTTTTTCATTCCTTATATTTAATTATTTTATATCTTTATCTTTTATAATTTCATTGTCTTCTCCTTGCCCAATTCTGATTTTCATGGAGTAATTTTCTTTCTTAAGATTTCAGATCCCTTTTTTTGAATTGGTTGACTTTCTTGTCATAATATTTTTGTTTTACTTGTGTTATTCTTATTTTTCTTTTTAGTTTTTTCTCCAGCTCTCACATTTGATTGTTTCAAGTCTTTTTTAAGTTCTTTAATGAATTCTTTTTTGTCTGGTGATCATTTGACATTACTCTTTGGAGTAAAAGAGGGTTTCTTTGCTTCAGTATCCTCCTCTGATGACGAACCCCAGTCTTCTCTATTCCCATAGCAACTCTCTGTGGTTGGATTCTTTCTCCTTTGGCTGTGCATTTTTTGTAATAATTTAGCTTTTGTAATCATCTCTAGTCCTGGGGGATGGGGGATAGTGCCTTTAGCATCTGATCCTCCACAGTTTTCCCCTCTGACCTTGAACTCAAACCAAGACATCCAGCCTCCTGTAAGTGCCCACAATCAGCATCATCCTGCCCCACTGCTGCACTCACAGACCCTGTGCTGGATCCTTCTGTCCCCTGCAACTCTCCACAGCACAGCTGGGTCTAGCATTTTCTCGTCCGCAGTTATATACCTGAGCTATGTCAAGGAAAACCAAAGGGGAAAAATTAATATAGGGGCAGCAAGGTGGAGGATTGAATAGAGCACTGGCTCTTGAGTCAGGAAGACCTGAGTTCAAATCTGGCCTCAGACACTTAACACTTACTAGCCATGTGACCTTGGGCAAGTCACTCAACCCCAATTGCCCTGCCCTCCCCCCTCCAAAAAAAAGTTAAAAAAAAAAGAAAAATTAATTTTTATTATCTAAGTAGTGTTGAATAATACTTAAGAACTAGGCTAAGATCCACACCAAGAAAGAATAATTAGAAAATTCATGAATCATTATTCTGTTCACACATTTGTCATGAAGGAAAACCATTCATTAGGTTACATTAACATCTACTTCAATTATAGGTGTCAGGATGACAACATTTTTACTTAGGCTGATTTTGTAATGTATAAGTAGGTTACTAAGGTCACCAAAGATTTTACCCAAAAGGGAATATATTCTTTTATACAAACAAATGATTACCTTTGACAATAGGTATGTGAACAGATCCCACACGGATACATTTTCTAATTGTTATTTTCTACCATGGTTATTAGATAACATTACATTTTTAGGCAAAAAAAATTAGAATTCTTGGTTTTCTTTATAATGTAGATAGTAAAACAATTTTCAATTTTTAATCCATATCCTTTTTACCATCAATACAATTTTTATATTCCATGATCAGGGGTATTTTTTATTTACATCTTCTTTCCATTGAGGATCTCCTATTGATTGTCTTTGGAGAATGTTAAGTACCCCCCATGCATTCCTTCTTTCGATGTTTTTTGAATTAGAATTAAGATCTCCTATAGTGATTTGCAAAATTGTTCAAAATTGACTCTAGGCATCATAAGAACCCTAAAGCTTCCAAGGGACTTGGGAAAAACTAAAATCTGAGTGCCTCCTGATGGAAAACTGCATGGCAGAGACATTATTCTGTATCATTGTGGCTTTTGTACTAATTATTTTTTAAAGTAAAAAGAAAGTAGTATTATACACATATATTTAAGTTCAATACTGTAGTACTTGTTACAGTGCTAGGAAAGTGCATAATATTGGAATTTTTTAAAATTAAGAATAGATTTTTTTTTTAATCAAGCAACAATATTGTTTATACAGTTTTGGGGACATTGAAAGTGCATTGTTTTTATTTTACCACTAAAATACCACAACAAGCTTGTGATGTTTAGTAAATTAGTTTAAACTTCATAAAGATATCAAGCAAAACTTAGCAATTTACACATAAAGTGAGCTTCCTATGTGTGCATGTAGATATGATAGATAGATGTGTAGGCACAACCTGAACAGGAAGAAAAAAAAAAAAGTAGGTTCAAAATCACACAGCACTTTCAATGATACTGAAGGGCTCCTTACTGCAAAGGTCTATCTCAGTACCATCATTCCCCTGGTTACATGAATGGTTATAACTCATTTCTTTAATTGAATTGAACAATGGACTATCATCAGAAATTCAGAAAGTCCCTATTCTCTCAATCTGGCTCCTATTATTGTTTAATAGCAATTACATGGGTTTGTTCATAGAGTTGTCATTTGGTACTGCTCATAACCAGTAATCTATGGTAACCATTAATAGAGATAAATAAGAACTCCCAAGAACTCATAATATCCAAGTCCATGATTAATCATCACAATTGAAATCCAGACAGGAAATTTTTCACCTACTTCCATCTGAGCAAAATTATTCTTTTGGTCATTGGTCTTACTCTGCAAACCATGAAGAAAATTGGAGTATTGCTTCATCAAAGGATCCCCTATGGATCCATTATGAGTGTCCTTATAAATAACCAAGTCTCTAGCACCCTATTATTTATTTGGTGTAGTTTCCTCCTATCTAAGTCACAAGGACTCAGACAAAGAACTTCCTGACTACCTGTGTTTCAACTATTAAAATAGCCTAGGGGAACAATCCCAAGGAGCAATTATTCAAATCTAGATATAGATATTTGGAGTGAATGTAGTATAGTGGAAAGAACATGGCTCTGGAAACAGATGATCTTGACTTAAAACCTGCCTCTGATGCTTTCTATCTATGTGATGATGGGTACTTCATCTCTGCAGATAATTTATTTAAACACCTTGATAACCAGTTTCTTTATCCACAAAAAAGGTGGTGGACTATATGCTATCTGAAGTTCCTTCCAACACTATAGGTTCAAAAGACCAGGTAAGGTAGTGGAATTATTAAATAATGTATGAAGCTTTCAGGGATGTCTGAAATTTGGACAAGAGAAAGGAACCCTTACTTTGCCAATTCTGATATTGTTTAACTAAAAACATCCTTATGAGTTTACCAATAACATCTTCTTTTCAACCTCATGTTTCAAAAGCAATATACAAAGACCATTATGGGAAAGAGTATCATCACTTTCTGCCTGCCTAAAATGGTACCTGGCATAGTACATCCTGCCATCATGCCCAAAGAGACTGTTTCTAGAGATAATGTTATATGCATAAGTAGCTGCAGGGCCTGCCCAAACTTCTCTATCCTACTACATGTGCTTTCTAAGCTTCAATCCATTTCCCCCTGGAATCCTTGTGTACTTGTAAGAGAGTATATCACATCCTTTGGGAGCAATATTTTATATCACCTGTTCATAATATGTCATCTTTGTAAAAAAAAAAATCCTTTCTGAAACAGAATGGGGCTAAGCCAAGATGTTGGTATAAAAGCAGGAACTTGTGTGAGCTCCTGCACCAACCACTTGGTTGGCAACCAACAACTAATACCTGTAAAATATGAATCTAAACAAATTTTAGAGCTACAGAACCCACAAACTGAGAGAGAGAAACAAATATCCCACTGAAGGTAGCCTGGCAGGCCAACAGGAAGGGTCCATCACACTGAACTGAGAGCCAAGTGCAGTCCTGCATGAGCCATGCAGGGCCAGACCCAGGGCAACCCTGATCACCAGCACAGACTGTCCTTCACAGACTTCAGGTGAGTGAATCACCAGCAACTATGGTGGTTTCCAGACTTCTCAACCCATAAACACCAGAGACAAAGTAAAAGATCAGTGGGGAACTCTGTTGGAAGTGGGTGACAGAGAAGAGCAAACAGGCCCCTGCTCCCAGGGCAAGAGATGGTGGAGGCCACTATGAGCTGAGTCTGAAGCTCCTGGCCTGTAGATTGTAGGGGGACCAAGCGACCATTCAGAGGGTATTCCCACTTACTTTGACCTGCTTGGATCTGGGTCACAGTCTTGGGTGGTGCTCCTGGGGTGAGGAATGCTAGCTGCTAGAGGTTGTGGGAGCTGTAGAGAGGGTGCCCTTCGCATAGCTCCGGCAACTGTGAAAATGACAGTAATTTGGGACACACCTCTCTGCACTCTGGAAGCAGAGTTCTACCATGGCAAAGAGCTCAAAAGTCAAATAATTGGCTGGCAAGATGAGCAAGCAGAGGAAGCAAAATCAGACTATAGAATCATTTTGGGGGGGATAAAAAAGATCAAAACATGGAACCCGAAGAAGACAACAAAGGCAAAACTTCTATATCAAAAGCTTCCAAGAAAAATATGAACTGGTTACGGGCCAGGTATAGGTCAAGAAGGATTTTGAAAATCAAGTAAGAGAAGTGGAGGAAAAATTGGGAAGAGAAATGAGAATGATACATGAAAATCATGAAAAGTGAGTCAGCAGCCCGCTAAAAGAGACCCAAAAAATATTGAGGAAAATAACACCTTAAAAAATAAACTAACTCAAATGGCAAAAGAGGTTAAAAAAAAACCAATGAGGAGAAGAATGTCTTAAAAGTCAAATTTCCAGAAGGAAAAGGAATTTCAAAAACTCACTGAAGAGAATAATTCCTTCAAAATTAGACTGGAGCTAATGGAAGCTAATAACTGTATGAGAAATCAAGATACTATAAAACAGATCCAAACAAATGAAAAAATAGAAGGTAATGTGAAATATGTCATTGGATAAATCATTGACCTGGAGAATAGATCCAGGAGAGATAACTTTAAAATTATTGGACTACCTGAAAGCCATGATCAATAAAGAGCCTAGAAATCACCCTTCAAGAAATTCTCAAGGAAAATTGCCCTGATATTCTAGAACCAGAGGGCAAAATAGAAACTGAAAGAATTCACCAATCACCTCTTGAAAAAGATCCTAAATAGAAAACTCCTAGGAATATCATAGCCAAATTCCAGAGTTCTCAAGTCAAATAGAAAATATTACAAGTTGTCAGGAAGAAATAATTTGAGCATTGTGGAAACACAAACAGGATAACAGAAGATCTAGCAACTTCTCCATTAAGGATCAAAGGGCTTGGAATATGACATTCTGGAGGTCAAAGGAGCTAGGATTAAAATCAAGAATCGCCAACCCAACAAAACTGAGTATAATGCTTCAGGGCAAAATATGGTCATTCAATGAAATAGAGGACTTTCAAGTATTCTTGATGAAAAAATCAGAGCTGAACAGAGAATTTGATTTTTAAATACATGAAGCAAGAGAAAATAAGCAGGAAAAAGAAATCATAAACTTAATAAAGTTGAACTATTTACATTCCTACATGTAAAGACTATAATTGTAACTCATGACACTTTTCTTAGTATGAGGATAGTTGAAGAGAATATATATGTATGCATACATAAATGTGTGTATAGGAGGGTGTGCATGTATATATATACATATGTGAGTGTGTGTATATGTGTACACATTATCCATAGACAGAGGGCACAGGATGAGTTGAATATGAAGGGATGATATCTAAAAAATAAAATTAAGAGATGAGAGAGGAATATAATGGGAGAAGGAGAAAGGGAGAGATAGAATAAAGTAAATTATCTCATATATAAGAGGCAAGAGAAAACCGTTACCTTGGAAAGGAAGAGCAGGAAGGTGAAAGGAAATGGGTCAACTTTACTCTCATTGAATTAGGCTTAAAGAGGGAATAACATACACACTCAATTGGGTATCTTACCTTACAAGAAAGTAGGTGAGAAGGGTAAGGGGGCAGGTAATGACAGAAGGGAGGGTAGATTGAGGAAGAGGGTAGTTAGAAGCAAACACTTTTGAAAATGGACAGGGTCAAAATAGAAAATAGAATATGTGGGGGACAGGATAGGATGGAGGGAAATAGTCTTTCACAAAATAACTATTTTTGAAACTTTTTAGGTAACTATATACATACAATCTATATTGAATTGCTTGTCTTCCCAATGGGGGTGGGTGAGGAGGGAAGAAGGGAAAGAATCTGGAAATCAAAGTTTTAAAAGCAAATGATAAAACAAAATTTTTTTTACATGCAATTGGGAAATAAGATATACAAGCACTGGGGTATAGAAATCCATCTTGTCCTACTAGAAAGCTGGGAGGTGATGGAGCAAGATATAAAAGAGAGCAGATTGGGGGAAGGGGTATTCAGCAGGCTTGTTATCTTGGGGTGGGAGTAGGGAAAAGACAGTGAGATAATTTGTTAACTCAAAATCTTGTGGAAATGAATGTTGAATACTAAAAATAAGTAAATAAAAGATCAATTACCAAAAACATTTTTAAATCCTTTCTAAAAAGCTTCTTAACTTTGCCTGACTAAATGATTTTCAACTGACAATCACAGGAGGAAGGAAATCAGTGGGGACTCTATATGATAGTAGGAGAGATTCGTCCCAGAAACCCCAGGGGTACTTTAGAATGCTGAGGCAGAGGTGGAGCCAGCCAGCCTTTATTTTTTTTTTTTCCTGAGAGCCCTACCCAGTGATAGGAGGCATTTGGATAAGTATCCTCAGAACTTATATACCATACAAACATATTACACACAATATCTGGATATCTACCTATAATTATACCAGCTTCTAATGCTTTAACATTTCAGGGATAAAGGGTTTCATAATTAATGTAACTTCTAGTAATGATTCAGATTATAACCCATCTGTGCCTTAGTAGTTAGTTTAATGAGTTCACAAGGGCATATGCTCATACATTTAGAACTGGAAAACACCATTCAGTTCATTCTCTTGTTTTATTTCCATTGTTTTAATTCAATCATTTCAGCCATGTCTGACTCTTTGTATTCCCATTTGGAGTCTTCTTGGTAAACATACTGGAGTGGTTTGTCATTTCCTTCTCCAGCTCTACAGATCAGGAGAATGAGACAAACAGAGGTATGTGAATTGCTCTGGGTGACATAGATAATAAGTGTCTGAGGCCAGCATAAAGATGAATCTTCCTGACTCTAGGTCCAGCACACTATCTGCTGAGCCACTTATGGTTCCTTTTTATAGATGGGCAAAATGAGGCCTCCTCCAAGTCCATAGAGTAAGGGATGGAACCAGGATTTTCACATATCTTGTTTGATTCCAAATCTAGTTCCCATTCCACTGTACTTAACTGGCTCCAAATTTGTTATCACCCAAAGGACAGAGCTCTCTAGGGATGAGATACGCAAAACATGTTCTCAGAGAAAAGAAACATAGAGGCTTTTCATTATATCCAAAGCCTTTCCACCTTGGTAGGATCTTTCAGACTTTGAACCTCCTTTGGGATAGCCTTTCAGAACTCAGCGCTACCTCCATTTCACCATAAGTCATGAGAATCTTTTGTGAAGATATCATTAAATGTGATCCACAAATTCAGAAATTCAAGGCAAATAATTCTCAAGCCAGTGCTATGATATACAGAGATATGTTGTAGATAGATAGATATATCAGATAGATAAAATCTGTCCATCTATCTATGTTACTTCTTTATTCGCCTATTAGAACTGCTGAGGTTGCCTTTTATGGTCTTTAAAAAATTATGGCGAACATAAAATTTGTATTGGCACCACCTGATTTGCCACTAATCGCACAGTTTTCTCCTACTTTCCGTGTTAGCCGACAAAAACAAAGGCAGATAAGAATGTTTCTTCAGGAAGCCCACTTAGCATATGTGAAACAAATAAACATGGGGGAAAAAAAGCAAAATGAAGGACAATTCATTTTTCATTAGGCCCATTTCCTGATTTTCATTAAGGCCATTGTCTGCAATCTCATTAGGCCCATTGCTTGATTTTCATGACTCCCAATGCCTAACTCTCATTAGACCTGTTGCCTGATTTTTATTGGGTCTATTACCTGCTACTTATTAGATCTGCTACCTGTTTTCTTTTAGGCAGGCTTCTGACACAAAAGGGGCCAGTGATCATTTTCATAGTAGGACTACCAAATTTTGACCGTTATCCCGTATGATCTATTATCAAATAAATGTTGGTTTCAATTCCTAACGCTTGATGAACACAAAGGTATGACAAGCTTCTTAAAGATAAAACTATTTTATAAAGCAAAGCAAAACAAAACAAAACGGGGATCTTATCTCACTTGTTACATTTCATTAGACTTTTAACTTGGAAATTTATACACTTTTAAAATATGTAGTATATTCAATAAATGGAATAAAGCAAACTTTCAGGGAGAAAATGAAATAATTTAAATTAGAAGAAATATTTTGAATGCAGCTACTGAATTAATTAATATTAAAAATATTACATATTTTCTTTTACTCATTTTTTCTAGGTTATATGTTGGGAAATATAAATTCAGAAATTCTTATTGTCATAAATAAGTTTTTTCAAGTTATTTTTTCAAAAACTAGTATAATAAAGAGATAAACCATTTAATTCAAATATAAAAGCATATATACGTATATATGTGTGTGTGTGTATATATACACACACACACATATATAAAATCATTGCATTGTAACCTCAAGATAATAAAGCAATTTACTCAAGAAAAACTTTTTTTTGCACCTATTATGTATAGGTTACTGACAGTGGTGGGGTATGTATAAGGATAAAAGTAATCCCTGCCCCCAAGGAGCCTACCTTCTACTGGTGAAACACAGGGAATTTGATAGAAATACATTCCCTAAGTACTTATTGTTTATTGTTTTATGTTAATTACCGAAGATACAAACATAAAAAATAAGACAATGCCTGTTTTCAGAATTCACATTCTAATTGGGAAGAACCTACAAGAAATTTCAGATATACTGTAGATCAGCAGTTCTCAACCTGTAGGTCGCAACCTCTTTGGGGGTAGAACAGCACTTTCACAGGTGTCACAGGGGTCACCTAAGACCATAGGAAAACACGTATTTCCGATGGTCTTAGGAACCGAGACACCACTTCTCTATCCATCTCCAGGCAGGACTGCCCACATGCAGAAATGCCCATATGTGTGTATTAAAGGATTGCAGCATTAGGAAGGTTGAGAACCACTGGTGTAGATGAAAAGGAAAGGTTGTCCTTAAAGGGCAACCATACCTTATTATGGTAGGCAAGGGTCTAGGATCCTTAGTGTTCAGTGGAAGAGCTGATGAGAATATTAAGAAGTCTAGAGGGCATAATGTTAGGGCAAATTATAAATCCCAATGCTCCTTAGGGACTGCAGGTTAAATAGATGATAAGTTCATTGTTTTATCAAAATGATTTTAGTCGGTAACTCATGACTCATCCAGGTGGTGTAAGTGACTGTAATCCTTCTATATCCCAGTAACATGATCATTGCTAGGGGAAATCCTGGTGGTATCTGATTCAGTAGTAGTTGGACTAGAGTCATTGGGACAAGAAGGTCTTCATCAGCCTCATTAGCTTTACCCTCCAGCTAACCTGGAGCTCCCTATAATGGGTTCATGATGGATGATGAAACATGTTTCCCACTTCTTGGAAGAAAGATGATAGACTTTACAAAATATAGATCCTATTTAATATATTCAACCTGTTCATCCTTTGAATCAGAATGGCCACTTAAGAAACAGGCAAAGCCAAACCAAAATCAGGATTCCATGAATAGAATTTTCTAAGTATTAGCCTTAACATGGAAAAGAAAGTCATCTAGAAGCTTCCATCTGCAGTCAAAAATAAATTGGATTGTATGATTTCAAGTAGTAGTTTTAAAATAATACTCTACACAAACAAGTAAATAGGAAGTATATGAAAAATTATATGGAGTAATTTCAAAAGGGATAGAGTACCAGTAATGAGGCATCAAGTAGGAGATAGTGGCACTCATATGGATGCTTTTCTTGAGAAGTCCTTCAATAGACTTTAACTATGTAGAATTACCAAAAAATTAAATGCTTATCTCAACTAAGCAATGATTTATATATTCACAGGCCAATTTGCTCTAAGCCTAATCTAGCCTTGAAGTGATTTGTAAAACAAAACAAAAACAAAATAAAACAAAACAAAATTATACTTTGTGACATATGAAAATATAGAATTTATAATAGCTAGAATCCAACTCATGTTGTGCATTAACCAATAAATTTGACATATCACCTGTTTTATGCCTTGGGTAAGTACTGTATCATTCTTAGCTAGAAGTTGTTAATATTTGGGTGCTAGCAAAGTCATTATGAGTTCACAAAATCATAAGTTATTAAATTACTGAGCTCATAATTTTAATATCTAGCATTGGCATATTTGGGAAATGCCTAAAAATAGAAAAATGTTTTTTAAACTGTTAAAAAAGAAATATATTACTCAATAAAATTGTTTACTCACATTCAGCATTTGAGAACTCTCTTGATAAACAGTTGTTACAAAATAATGTTTTTCATTGTTTCACGAGTCAATAAAATGTAGCTATTTCCTGATCTACTTTTTTGACACCCATGGATGATCTAGATGTCACCTTGAAAATAGAAAACAAATTGTCATCAGATTAAAAAAAGAACTGGTTTCAACAAACAAAAGGAAGTTTAAATTTTGTGATTACTTGTTAGAAATAATGTTTTGTTTTGTTTTTCCTGTTTTGACTAGGAGCCAGGAATCAGCAGTGAATTCTTGTTTGGTATACATTTGAATCATGCATTTTAGATCCTCTCTACCTGGTGGGAAGGCCTTCCACATATTCTCCTCCATCCTATAGGAGTAGAATGGAGGGACAACATTAAATATGAGATAGAGTGTAAACCTGATTAGATATAGAGGTTAACATCCTGTCTGCAAACCGTTATCTTTTAGATCCCATATTAAAATGGTCCTAGTGGCAGAGTGCTTTATTTGTATACCTGTCACTTTATTAAACCAACTACAAATGGGAATCTGATAGTCAATTAGGAAGATCTTCAACTGTGGTATTTAGATGAACTGTTCCTTAAACATGTGTGCCCCAAATTTCTCTCTCCCTCCTTCCCTCCCTCCCTCTCTCTCTCTCTCTCGCTCTCTCTCTCTCTCTCTCTCTCTTTCTGTAAATTCCTTATAAAAGGGGGGCAGAGGAAGGAATAAGCTGAAATAAAAATAGAGTAATTAACCACTTGCACCCAGTTCATAACACCCACCTAGGTCTGCATGCTTTTCATATCCACACTGATATAAAGTGCAGCCCAGAGTAATGTACTCCACTATTCATTTCAAGGGACCTTGTGAAGCCAAGCATGAGCAGCTGGCCAGAAGACTGCTGCTGTGAACAGCTTTAAGGTTCTGATCACACAGTATAGTGAACTCTCTATTTATTCAGCAGTAAACTAAAGCAAAACATTCACAGAAACCAAAGTACAGCATTCACAATCTTATAACAATTTATCACTAAAGTTGCCATATAATTTTAAACAAAAGATACCATTCAGTAAGTCCTTAACTCAATCATTCTTAAGGAGCAAGCCTCCTTAAGGGACACAAAGTACAAAGGTCAAAGTTCTCCACCCCTAGGTCACATTGTCTAAATCTCTCAGTTAAAAAGTCTTCTTTCTTATTGGTTGGAGATTACTTTCCAATCATCCTTAACTCAATCATCCTTAAGAGGTACAAGGTACAGAGTACAAAGTTCTCCGAACCCTAGGCCACAGTAAATCATGATCTCAGTCAGCACTAAGTTCCCAAGGGAAGGTCTTTTCCTCTTGACTCAAGGCTGGCTCCCAAATTCCATGGTTCCTCTTCCATAGGTCCAGTTCTTGCCTGAATCTACTCAACTGTCACCTGGATTCAAAGGTAGGCAGTTCTCATCTCCTTGTCCAGTTCCTCATCCAGTTCCATATTGAAGTTCACAGTGTCTAGTCCACTCAAGTTCTTCTTCACAGCTTTTATTTCTGGGAAGACAAAGCTTAACAAAGCCAAAACAGCATTCATTTACATTGCTGGCACCATCATCAATTCACTATCTGCCTGTGAAATCAACACAGACCCACAAATACAGTCTGAGAACTCAACACAAATTATCAGTATAGTCCCACAACCTCTAAAACCCTCCTCCAGGACTTCTGTAAACAGACAAGAACGTCCTATTTCAGGGCTTCCAGTAAGGTCCCAGGGCTTCTGTACAAAGTACTACAAACACAAATCAACACAGACAGAACAGATAGAGTGCCAGGATACCACAAGTTTTCTGCTTCTCAACTCTGCCACCATAAGTGTTCCTTTCTCAGTTCTTATTTCTCCCACCTTGTGCTCAGCTTTTTATCTCGTCATTAGCTCTTCTCTGTTCCACCCACATCTGAAGTCCTTCCTGTTCCTTCTTTCGCAAATCCCTCCCACTGTGGGTTTCAGAAGTTCTGTTTCTTAACAAAGAGTTGATACAATCATGTGCAAGGCTCAAAAGAAACTTGAACTGAAACAAGGTGCTAAATAATAGTATCTGAAACAATGAGCTAAGTACTTCTTTGCTTGCCATTACAGACCTCAATGGGGACATACTGTTTTTCTCAGAAAAAAAAAAAAAACTCTTCCTCAAACAATTGGAAAGAATCACTGAAGCAAGTTAAGTTGCTTTTGGAAAATCAGTCTTTCCCAAGAATGTGCTACAACTTCTTTAGAATATTTATTTCTTCAATAATCATCCATTACAACGAAATTTTGTTTCTTGTAAAATATAGCCCTTTCCCTCAACAAACAAACAAAAATAGCCCACGGGGATAGAAAAATGACCTTAGAAAGGCCATTAAAATAAGACTAGAAAATCTTGTTACTCTACAATTGAAATAGAATAGACATTTTTTCATTAACTCCAAGCCCCAATCGAATGAAAGATTTTTTAGAAAGCCTTCCATAATAATTAATCCACTCAATAGCTTTTTTTAAAATTTTTTAATCACTATCACAGGATGGGATATAAGTAAATAGGTGACTCTCCCTACACTTCCTCCTGTGTGAGTCAGCTATCAAAAGCAAAGGTCAAACCATTGATTAGATTAAAACACCAAGTAGCACAGTTCATATAATATGGTTATAAGGTAGCTCCATGTGCACCTTGTTGGTTCTAATTGCATTGAAATAAAATATAATTCACTATTAATCTAAAACATCTGAGTGGATGACAATCATCTTGTGAAGAGGGCATCAGGTGAGTCATTTTCAACTATTTCATGCTCTCTGGGAACTCCTTAGAGGAGACGTGAAGATTAACAACATGAAAATTAAAAAATGAATTCTGAAGATGAGAAATAAGTGGTAGTTTCTTTGTCCTCTTGCAGAAGTAATCACATGCTCTCTATGGTAACTTGCTAGGGAAGCATTTATGCTGCAGACCTGATCATGCCCAGATGACTTTGAGAAGCTTAGATAGTATGATTGAAAAATCAAAGTTTCCAATTTCACAGTCTTCCCTGCTGGCAAACATTTGAACATAAATAAAGGAAGGGGTTTCTATTGTGATTTCTTTTTTTTTTACAAAAGTGTCAAAAATCATGAAAAAGAGAAGCCATGGAATAAGCACCTTCCCCTATTTCCAGGTTCCTCCTTGCTGTCTGATTTTTCTTTTCTTGACAGATATGTCTGGATCTAATCTCTCATACTTTTGAGTCCACCCATCAAACCTTTGCCTCTCAGAGGCAGAGATCCAAACTGTCATCTATTCATCTGTGGAAATATCACAACTGAGGTTTTTTTAATTACTTATTTTTTTCTTGCATGGCTTATGTGTTGCTCATTTTAAAAATCACAGAAATTAGTTCAAGCACGTATTTCTTATCCATATTCTTTAACTCCATGTGTATGCATGTGAGTACCTTTCACTCCTTTAATGAACCCTCTACCCATTGTCTGTTTGTAAGAGGAATGATGCCTTCAAAAACTTTCTTTTAAAAATATCAAAGCCTGACATGTTCATCTCTAGTAGGAAAGGCTCAAACATAATTTTGTCTCTTCTTTTTTCTCCTATTTGAATTTAAGTCTATGATTTAACTCCATTGTAAGAAACTTCAATGTCATTTTCCCCCATTCCATTCCTCTGACTTTGAATATGCCGATCATCACCTTTCTTTGGTGACACTGATGGCTATACTCCATTTATGCTGAAATCTCTATCCAAGCCGTACCTCCTCTTTTTTTTCGTTATTATAACATACTCATCCATGAAATCTTCTAGTTTGAGCTCTTTGAATTCACCATAATAGCATGAGAAAAGAAGACAACAGCACAACTCCCTCCTTGCCTTTCAAACATTCATCCTCCTCATATGATAATCTCCTTGCTCTACAGTTAACTCCCCTTGCTTATAAATCCTCTGCTATCTCTTGCTACTTTCAAGCAATCTTGCTAGCATTGCTTAATCCTCCTTATGGGCAGTCGTAATCAGCATCTGACTTATCCTTTAGTTCTTTCTCTGATTAATTCTCTAATTTGTCTCTCAATTTTGATCAGTCATTTAAAAAACTTTGACAAGAGTTTTGTCTCATCTATAGTATTAATTCTACAACAGCAACAACCACAACAACAACTTCAGCAAATAGGTATCACATCGACTTTGAGCAAGGCAGAGAAGTAGGTAATAGGGGATTATGAAGAACAACATTTGTTTTTTCTCTTTTAATTTATTTATTTTTAGTTTTCAACATTCATTTCCACAAAATTTTGAGTTACAATTTTTCTCCCTGTCTTTTCCCTACCCCTCAACTCCAAAACAGCAACCCTACTGAATACTTCTTCCCCCCAATCTGTTTTTTCGTATCCTCCCCCATCACCCTCCCCAACTTTCTAGTAGGGCAAGATGGTTTTCTGTACCCCAGTGCTTGTATATCTTATTTACCAGTTGCATGTGGAAAAAAAAACAAATAACTTTCATTTTTAAAACTTTGAGTTTCAGATTTTTTCCCTTCTTCCCTCCTCACCCACCCCCACTGGGAAGATAATCAGTTCAATATAGATAGTACATGTGTAGTTACCCAAATTATTTCCATAATTGTTATATTGTGAAAGACTTAACTATACTTCCCTCCATCCTATCCTGCCCCCCCCTTGTTCTATTTTCTCCTTTAAACCTATCCCTTTTCAAAAATGTTTGCTTATGACTACCCTCTCTCCCAATCTGCCCTCCCTTCTATCATCCCCCCTCATATCCCCTACCCTCCTATTTTCCTGTAGGGTAAGATACCCAATTGAGTATGTATGTTATTCCCTCTTTAAACCATATTCAATAAGAGTAAGGTTTTCCCATTCCCTTTCTCCTTCCTGTTCTTCCCGTCCATTGTAACAGTTTTCTCTTGCCTCTTTTATATGAGATAATTTACTCTAATCTATCTCTCCCTTTCTCCTTCTCCCAATAAATTCCTCTCTCACCTCTTAAATTTTATTTTTTTGGATATCATCCCTTCATATTCAACTCATCCTGAACCCTCTGTCTGTGTATACATGAACACATATATGCCCACACTCACATATATATTTAAATGCACATACACCCTCCTATACATACATACATATGTATGTATACATATATACATATGTATGTATACATATATACATATGTATGTATACATATATATTCCCTTCAACTATCCTCATACTAAGGAAAGTCTTATGAGTTACAATTATTGTTTTTCCATGTAGAATGTAACTTATTCAACTTTAATAAATTCCTTATAATTTCTTTTTCCTGTTTACCTTCTCATGCTTCTTTTGCTTCTTGTGTTTGAAAGTCAAAATTTCTGTTCAGCTCTGGTTTTTTTCATAATGAATACTTGAAAATCCTCTATTTCAATGAATGACTGCTTGCCGTATTTTCTCCTTGGCCTGGGAACTATGGAAATTGGCTATAATATTCCTAGGAGTTTTCTCTGGGGGATCTTTTTGAAGAGGTGATCAGTGAATTCTTTCAAATTCTATTTTGCCCTCAAGTTCTAAAATATCAGGGCAATTTTCCTTCAGAATTTCTTGAAAGATGGTGTATAGTTTCTTTTTTGATCATGGCTTTCAAGTAGAGCAATAATTTTAAAAAATTATCTCTCCTGAATCTATTTTCCAGGTCAGTGTTTTTTCCAATGAGATATTTCACATAGCCTTCTATTTTTTTTTTTCATTTGTTTGGATCTGTTTTATAGTATCTTGATTTCTCATACAGTCATTAGCTTCCATTTGCTCCAATCTAATTTTGAAGGAATTATTCTTTTCAGTGAGGTTTTGAAATTTCTTTTCCATCTGGCAAATTTGGCTTTTTAAGGCATTCTTCTCCTCATTGGCTTTTTGGGCCTCCTTTGCCCTTTGAGTTGCCTGTTTTTTAAGGTGTTATTTTCTTCAGTGTAATTTTGGGTGTCCTTTAGTAGGCTTTTGACTTGCCCCACTATAGCAAACACTAGCATTACAATTCTACTAATGAAAGAAATCAGAAGATTTTCATGGGGAAAATTATATTTGAGATTATATTTAAATATTTTCTAAGTTCTATCATTTCACAGTGGATGAAGATATTTTTCACATATTATGCCTCCATTCTACCCAATAAAATATCCTTGTGGACAAGGGCTATGACTTTGTCTCTGCATCCCCAGTATATGAGTCACAGGCGGTATGTTATACTAATTAGATGACCAATCTTAATGTAAGGAAAAGCTGTTCTACCCCTAATATACTGATTTTGAGCAAGATATTTAACCATTTAGTTTTGTTGTTGTTGTTTGTTTGTTTGTTTGTGATCTGTCAATGTAAGGAGTTTCTCTACCAGAAATTTTGGTGTACAAATCAGAGAAAAAATAAAATAAAAAACAAAAATGAAATATCTAATATTTGAAAAATGTTGGCTGAATGAAAATTTATCTGATTAGATGAACCTGTGGTATATTAATCAAAGCCAACCTACAACTAAGAAACCAGCAGAATAATTTCTACTTCTTAAAGTTTTCTTTAATTCTATTTTATTAATCTCAATAATCAACAACTGTCAAAACACCAGCTCTGGACTATTTTCCAAAACACATTCAAAGAACTATGTCCATATACTTAAGAAAATGAAGTTGGGAATAGTGTCCCAAATTGGGCAAACTTTTAAAAACTGAAAAGAATCTATGAATTATTTAATGTGAATATTCCTTGCTTGGTATGGGTATACATTGTTTTTTATTCTATTTAAAAACAAACAAACAAATAAAGCAATCATTTCCATAATAGTAGAAGAGAATAAAATTATCCATGAGACTGAATCACCTATAACCCCATTTGTCTACATTTCCTCCTTAATTTCCCTTACTCTTTGCCTCTTAAAAATATTTGAATAACCATATTTTTATTTCTTTTTTTTTAATAACAATAACAGTAGCTGCCATTTATTTAGTATTTTAAAGTTGGAAAAATGCTTAACATCCATTAGTTTATTTTATTTGAGTGTGTTTTTCCAACACCTTGTGTAGTAGATATTGTGAAAATTATTAAACACACACTCAGAGGTTATATGACATATATACATATTTGTATAGCCAAAAGATATTGGAGTCAAGATTCTTACCCAGTTCTTATATGACTTCAATTTCTCTTGCTTATTCCAAGTTAATCATATTAATGAGATTAGTGTCCATTTCTAGTATAGTTAATAGTGCTTATTTAAATTATTTTTTTGTGTGGTGGGAATGGAGGATGGGAGTTAGGAATAAACATATTGAGTTACCTGAGTTCTTTTGGGTCTTAATTTAAAACCCTTTCATTTCATAAATTTTACACTTAAAAAACAAAAATGAAATACATTAAGTTGCCACTGATTCATGGTCTTGTTCTAGAAAGCATCTTAGAGATCATTCTGTTTTTAACCAATGGTTTTTGTTGTTGTTGTAGTGGTGGTGGTGGTGGTGGTGCCCTTTTATTACTCAGGCTGGAAGTTGAGTGCTTAGTCACAAGCCTAATCCCAACACTAATCAGCATGGGACTTATGGCCTGCTTTATTTTTTACCTGGTCTGCTTCATTCCTCCTTAGACAATCTGACCCAGTTCCTTCCCCTCCCGGCCTCCGCTCACCATATTATGCTCCACTTAGTGGGACACCTAATCAACTTAATGCTCTGCCATTCAGAAGTACTGAGCTCAAGCAATCCACCAGCCTTAATTTCCCCAACAGCAGGGATTCCAAGCATATACTACCCTGCCTGGCCAAACCACTCTTTTTAAAAGATGAGGGAACAGGATCTGCCTTCTTGTCTGAGTACATTGGAATGTTGACAGTAACAAGGATAAAAACACTGGCTAGACTCAGTTGCAACATGAGCAAGAACTGATGAGGTACCCTCTTCCAATTTCTGGCAGGTCAGATCACCTCTGATGTCTAGTTCAGTTTCTAGCTGTTTTTTTAAAAAATAAATTAATAAATTTATTTTCTTGTTTACATCATTCATTTCCATGAGATTTTGAGTTACAAATTTTTTCCTCATCTTTCCCCTACCCAACACATCAAAACAGCCATCCCACTGTATAACCCCTCCCCCAATCTGCTCTCTCCAATGTCCTCCCCCTCAACCCTTGTGATTTCTTTTCCATGATTACCTTCTCATGCTTCTTGTATTTCGGTATCAAACTTTCTTTTCAGTTCTGGCTTTTTCAGCAAGAATGTTTGAAAGTCCTTCACCTCACTGAATGACCATATTTTCCCCTG
>CM053586.1:325755586-325782875 GCA_028646515.1 Pseudochirops corinnae
ATTCTGAAGGAATTATTCTCTTCAGAAAGCTTTTGAGATTTTTTTTCCATCTGGCAAATCAGACTTTTTAAGGCATTCCTCTCCTCATTGGCTTTTTGGGCCTCTTTTGCCATTTGAGTTAATCTATTTTTTAAGGTGTTATTTTCTTCAGTCAGGTTGTTGACTATCTTTTCATGATTTGCTTGCATCACTCTTATTTCTCTTCCCAATTTTTCCTCCACTTCTCTCATTTGGTTTTCAAAATGCTTCTTAAGCTGATCTATGGCTTTTAGGCAGTCTTCATGTTTCTTGGAAGCTTTTGGTGCAGGAGTTCTGACTGTGTTGTCTTCCTCCCATTCCATGCTTTGATCCTTCTTGTTTCCAAAGAAGGAATCTAGAGTTTGGTTGCTGTTCTTACTTTACTTCCTTTGCCTGCTCATGGCTGTCCAGTCAATGATTTTTTTTTAACTCTGTGGAACTCTGCTTGCAGAGGGGAAAGCTCTATCCCAAATTGCTGGGGTTTTCCCAGCTGCCAGAGACATTAGGGGGCTGTGGTTTTATTTGCAGCCCCCACCAGGTTTGGCTCACTGAAAATGCACCCCAGGACCACCACCCAAGACCACGATCCAGATCCAGGCTGCTCAAAGCAAGAACACTTGGGCTCTGAATGATCACTTGGCCCCCCTGCAGTCTGCAGGCCTGGAGCTCTGAAGCAGCTACATGGAAGCAGTTTGGCCGGACCCGCTTTTCTCCCCCAATTTTAGCCAAGATCCACTGACCTTTCACTTTGTCTTTTTTTCTTATGGCTCGATAATTCTGGAAACTTCCACAGCTGCAGCTGATCCACTCTCCTGAAGCTCCAGCTATGGCTCGGGCAGCTTGTCAGGCCTCCTCTGGGGCCAAGCCCTGGTTTCAGGCTGGGCTGCTTTTGGCTCCCAGAGATGCAGTGATCTCTTCCTGCCAAGCTTCCTTCAGTGAGAGGTGTATTTGTGTGAATTATAGAGCCCTAAAGTTTGTTTAGAGTCATATTTTATGGGTATTTGAGGTGACTATGTGGGAGCTGTGGTACCTTGCTGCTCCTATGCCATCTTGGCTCCGTCCCCCATATTTTAATTTCTTTTCTTTTTTGTTAGCAACTATATCCTCAGTATTGTTCTCAGTTCAATTTCCCTCCATCAAAAAAATAAAATAAAATTCTCGTAACAAACACGCATAATCAATCAAAGCATATTTCCACATTGACCATATCTCAAATATATGTTTTCTCTTTCCCCTAAGTTCAACACAGGGCATCCACTTAATATGCTGAGGTCTATGTCTATTCCTTTTGACATCCTAAGGATGTCAGTGGTACAAATGAACACCTAATGACTATACTTCATTCTTTCCACATGAGTAACCCATCTTTTTTTTTCAAATATTTTATGATATCTTTTATTCTACCTTTTCATTATAATCCCTTGGTTTGTAATATAATTCAGCCTACTCATCCCTACAATGTGCTTTTCCACTGCCTTCTTAATGATGCTTATTTTTAATCCTTCAATGCCTAGCAGGGACCAAACCTAGATTTTTCTTTTAAAATCTATGCTGCAGAGTACATAATTTAAAAGGCACTTGGACAGTTATTTTCAAGAGACTTCAAGGGGGCAGTAGTGGTGGTGGTGGTGGTGGTGGTAAGACTTTTCTGAATGGAAAAGGAGAATATAGATGGCTCTTTTACTTATCTATTTCTCTTCACTATGTCATCTTTATGTGGACAGTATTTGTAAAAATCAAGGATACTCTTGATTTTTTAAAAAAGATACAAAAATATGTTTAATGAGAATATATATAGAGAGAGCCTTTATCAGACTGTATGCTGTATTCGGGGCGGGGGGGGGAAGGAGAGAGGAAGAGAAAATTTTAAACTCAAAAGCTGATGGAAGTGAATGTTGAAAACTAAAATTAAATAATTTAATTTAAAGAAAAAAGTATAAGAAGGGAATAGATAGACTTTTGTCAACTGATTTTCTATGTCTCACTACATCTTTTTCAACCAACTAACTGAGAGATATAGAGAATGTTAAGATTTGGCTATATTTATTGTTATTGATTTGTAAAGCATATAAATTATCCCCCATTTGTATAATAACTTGGTGCAGAGTTCTTTGAAAAACTCATGTTATGCTGAAAATTTATATAGATTTGGATTTAGAAGGCCTGGGTATGAAACTTAGCTGCAGCATTCATGATCTTAGTGGGTCATTGACCTTCTCTGTCTGCTTCCTTACTTGCAAAATGATGAAGTCAGACTACATGATAATAGTAGCTGATTTGTGGTTATCCCTCTAAAGTATACCATCTCGTTTGAACTCCAGTATCCTATAAGGTGTTAACTATTTTTCCATTGCTACAAATGGTGATACTGCCTCTTAGAGATGAAGTGATTTGCCCATGGTAACACATCTTGTAAATGTCAAAGGTAGGATTTAAAGTCAGGACTTTCTGTCCCTAAGTTTGGTGCTTTTTCTATTATATTGCATAGCCTCTTTCAGTTCTAAAACTTGTGATGTTATGATAAAGTTGAAAATATTACACTGATCATTAGTGAACTGGGCCTTAACATCAACAGAGGGGTTTGTTTGTTTTAGTTGTTTTTTTCTTTTCTCACAGATAAAGCATTTATCAGTAAATGAAAAATGGCAAAGTTCCAATTGGTAGCATCATTTTGTACACAGTTGCTGTTGATTCTAAATTTCTCCAAATACTCCTAATTACAGACAGCATTATGTCAAATGTGTAAAAACCTACAGTATTTTTTAGAAAGAGGAATCAAATATTTGTGGGATCTGTCAGTCTAACCTTCCACTTCGAGAACAAAGGAAGTGAAAATAAGCATGTAGCCAAAAAAGTCAGGTAATCAGTATCTAAATCTTTGCTAGATGGCACAGATGAACAATGGCCTGAACCTATAATTTAATAGGAGATTCACCTGGATAAAAGCTGGGAAATTATTTAGTGCTTCAGTGACCTTTTCACTTCTGTGAAGTCAAAAGTCACTATATTTAATAACAAAGTTTTCTCAACAAGGCTATATATGGCTAAATACCATGTAAGGCCATGATCTTGAAAGAAACAAAATACGAGAGATCTCAAAGCACACTGAGAGGATACATATGGCACACATGGAGGTTGTGTCATCTTCTCAGTGATGATGATTTATACATATCAGAAGTGGCATATAGAACAGTATATAATGAGGGACATTTATAAACAGGAAAGGTGGTGGGTCAGTTATGTATAGTAATGAGAGAGAAGATGGATGGATCAAATGGTATAGTATTATCTCTCAGATATTAAAAGAATAAGAAGACAGTTTTCAGTGAACTAGGAAGGTCCTCCATGGAGGACTTTTAAGAAAATATAAACCAGAATAGCACAGGATAAGATGTGACTTGGCTAAATGGAATGTCCTAGCTTATAATATCTGAGCTTCTTCAAGGTACAATTCCAATGACCCTGGTTCATAGAAGTTGACCTATCAAAACACAAAGCAGGTTAGAAATACAAGGCCATCCTGGGATAAGGGTTTTGTTTTCATTTTTCCCCCAATTGGTAAAATACAAAGAAGGATTTTGACAAACATGATTACTGCATACTGCTCCTGGCCTCCTAAAGCAGTGCCTTAGTATACTTCAAAATTTGTCATCCCCACCCCCCCCCCCCGAAAAAAACTCCCACAAAAAAAATCCTCAATGATTCTACTTCACCCTACCATTCAGCTGACCCAAGTTCACTCCATTAAGCCTAAGTACTTCAGAGTTTTGGACAGGATAAATGATTTAAACATGCCCCTTGATTCATGATGATTAACAATAGACAAAGTCATCTCTTTACTTGATCTAGCTTAAGTGACAACATTCATATTATCTTTTATGTGTTCTTTTCATTTTTTTATTAAAAAAGTCAAGAAAAATATGTCATTGAGATTGATTGTAATGGGCAGCTGTTACGATCTCCATGGAAGTATTAGAACCCCTGCCTAAGGTGCATTGAAGAGTGCCAAGCCTCAGAGCAACTCAGCTCATCCTAAAAAAGCACCGTGGCCTGGAGTGAAAGCTGCAATTTACAAATCTCCCAGAGACCCATTATTTGCAAATCATTGACACTACCAACTGTAACAGCCCTGGTCCTCCTTGTCAATGCACGCTTTGGGAGCTGTTCATCCGCGGAGCCTTGCATGCTCAATAACTTTCCGCACTAAAAATCCTTATGAAATTCCCGAAGAAAAGGAGACAGTGCGCATGTGGGA
The DNA here is from genome assembly GCA_028646515.1 of Pseudochirops corinnae. Lineage (NCBI taxonomy): Eukaryota > Metazoa > Chordata > Mammalia > Diprotodontia > Pseudocheiridae > Pseudochirops > Pseudochirops corinnae. The sequence goes on from CM053586.1 coordinate 325,759,860, forward strand.
AAATTCCCTGGAAAAGTTAGTTTAGACACACATGCTCACATATACACACTCAAATGCACATATGCAGATGTTATCATAGCCTGGAAGTGGATTACTCTGTGATAGCTGGGGGTACATTCTACATAAGCAAAGATCCCCAAAAGATAAGTGACAAAAAAGATTAATGTTACTGTGTTTCTACTATTAACAATATTGTAACTAGAGCAAGTCATTGACATCATCATCAGGAGTTCTCCTGCTAACCTTCCCTTCTTCCTTCAATCTTAAAATACAAACTAACGATTTTCCCACTAAACTTTAGTAGGGAAAAATATCATTCTTGAGTGTCGACCTTACTGCCAAGTTTTACCACAAAGAAAATTTTTACAGCTGAGATGTAAACTTTTAAAATCAAGGATTTATAGTCTAAACAGTGACATGAGCTTAACAGTACTCAGTGAATGGCCAACGCTGTAACAGGACTCCTCAATAAATGGGGCAGAGTGGGGCTTTGGGCTCCTTTTCTATAACTTAAACCACAGGCCAGGTTATTTAGCAAAAAGGCTAATTGGATAGGGTCTGGTCTTATTATCAGAGCTGGTATTTTTTTTTTTTTGATGTGGCTGGCAACAGGGTGAATTCAGAATGTGAAGTCTTTGGGGAGGTACTGAAGCACTTTGCACATATATAGGAAAAGCGACAGTCTGGAGTGGAAAGGGACCTAGAGGTGAAAGGGAGTGGGAGAGGTAAAGGGAGAGGGAGAAGAAGAGGGACAAGAGAAGAGAGGGAGGGGGAAAAGAAAAAGGATGGAGAAGAGCAGAGAAGAGAGAAGAAAAGGGTAGGAAGGAAGAGGAGAGAGAGAGAGACAGACAGAGACAGACAGACAGAGAGAGACTGTATAAAAGATTAAAAGAGAGTACCTTGAGTTATGAAATTAGTGGAAATAGAAAGGGGGAGTATAGAGAAATTCCAAGTTATAAAATTGAACCTATCAAGAGAAAAGTCCATCTTGGACAAAAGAGAGAATCTCATTTATTTTGGATGGGGCAGAGTGGCTGAACAAGTAAAAAGTAAATATTAAAATATTTTATAATACTTATTTTACCATAGTTTCAGATAACATCTTGACCTTAACCTTAAAATCATATGTATTTATGTATTTACTTATCCTGGTACCTCCTACTCACCCAAATTGAATTTAAGCTCACTGAGGGCAAGGTTTTTATTTTCAGATGTTTGTCGATCATAAGCAAATGGTGAAAAACATTGTGGCATAATAAATAGGGAGACAAGAGACAAGAAAATCTAGGTTCAAATTCAGTCTCTAGGACATAAGGACTGGGCCTACCCAAACAAGTCACCTAATCTATCCCCCAGTGCATACACCAACTAACTCTCTAGAGAGTCCCTCCTACATAGTTAGATGGGATTTTCTCACTAGAAGTTCTTTGCACCAGTAAAATCATAAATCCAAGCCAAATGAATGAATAATAAAACCTCCCCAGTGTATAGCTCAGATGCTTAATAAATGTTTGTTGAATTAAAATGAAACTAATTTTCACAATCATGTTTGATATTTATATAGAACATTGTATTTTCAAATTTAAATGCTTTTATTATTTCATTTTATTCTCACAACAACCTTGTAAGAAAGAAAGGAAGCTATATTGTTGACTTATATATGAAGAATTGGGCTCAAAGAGTTTGAATGTCTTATAAAAGGTTGTACTGCGACCTTTGGTGACTTAACTGTTACAAGAATTCAATTCTCTCGACTCTTATTCTAATTCTCCTTCCATCAGACCACATTCTTCAATTGGGGATGGTTAACAGCCTGTTAGTCCCTTTCTTACTGGCTCATTTATAACTTCAACAAGGCCAATGTGGTTATTTTAGACTAATTAAATGTTTAGACTGAGCATGGCATAAAGTATGGTGGGAAACAAAAGTCCAGAGCTAGACACATAGTAATCTGCTTTAGGCTTCTAGGAACCTCTGGGTATTCTTAACAGTAACTAGAGAAGGGATAAGGCCTATCAAAGAGTGATTACAAAGTTTCAGAGAATGTGAGCAATTGCCTATGGGAATGGGAAGAAAGCCACAAAGTAGAAATGATGGGAAGGCGTCACTCTCCTGACTGCAGAAAGAAATCAATACAGTAGTTAGGACCAAAAAGAGACTGCAGTAGTGCCACTGAAACAAATTATTTTCTTTCCTTTTAAAGTAATTTTACATGTCATACTATTACAGTGGTGTATTCAGTTTGCGAAAATAGCTTTGGCTGCTAGCTGTAGTAACTCAAAGAGCCTGTACAGGATAGAGTCCAGGGGGCATTTTATTTATTATATATTACTAAAAACATGAATGCAATCCTTTAAAAAAAAAAATGTGTGTATGTGTGAATTAACCTTTCCAAGGGAATATATGAAGACTTAAAATCAAGTTTGAAAAAAAGAAGGCATTTTTTGGGGTCTATAGCTAAAGGAAGAAATGGAGGAGGGGTGGTAGAAGGATGTTGGAGAAAACTTTCCAGATAAAGTATCTGGATCTTATCAATTTCACAACTCAGAAAAACCTTCTGCCTTTGGGAATTATATTTTATTATTGAGTTTGAACCAACCAGTAAAAAAGCACATCAAATTACAAAATATGTGAGTATTCAAAACTTCTTCTCCCCCTCCCCCCATGCTTAAGGCTTCATTTTTCTCCCTAAAATTTAAGGTGAAATTTCACACTCATAAAAATAAGTTGCCCAAGAGAAATAGTAATAGTAGCTAACACATATGTAGTACTTTTTGGTTTCTTATTTGATCCTTATTATAATCCTATGAGGTTAGTTCTATGATTATCTCAAGTAATAAATAAACTAAGGCAGAGATATTAAGAGATTTGAGTAGGGTGACAAAGATAATAAATGTCTGAAGTAGGATTCAAATATAGTCTTTGCTGATTTGAGGCTCAATATTTTACCCACAGAGCCGCCTGGCTGCCTAATTGAAGGAACAGACCCAATTCCTATCTACATCACATAGAACCATTCCCCAGAGCCCTGACTCAATATCATGGAAGGACATTGTGCTTGGAATCCAATGACTCCTTCACTTTGGGGACATGGGATCATAGGGTCATAGATTGAGAGTACGAAAAGACATTGGAGACCATCTAGTTCAACCCCCTCATTTTATAGATGAGCAAATGGAGACCTAGAGATGTGAAGTGATTTATTACTCCTACAAATCACTCCACCTCCCTAAGACTCATTTTCATAATCTGTAAAAAGGATAGATTACTCATATTATCTATTCATACATTATGTCAGAATTTGGAAAAAAAATAACATATAAGGGCCTCTCCCATTATAAGAGATTACAGTTGTAATTTAAGCTCTACATAATGCAATAGCTGTAGGGTTTCCCCCCCCTCTTAATATTCACCACCACTACTCAACCAAATAAAAACTAAAAATTAAGGTAATTCTTTAGATCAGAGAATTTCAGGTATGGGAGGTGCCTTAGACACCATTGCTGTCCACCTTGCCCTCCCCAAAAAAGTACCTGTTTTATGACATATACAATGAGTGGCCATCTAGCATTTGCTTAAGTGCTCCAAAGAGGGGGAACCAAGTAAATCTCCATAAAGTTCTGTACTCTTTGGAGTAGCTTTAATCATGAGTTGTTTTTTTTTTTAACGTCACATTTATCTTTTCGCAACTTCCATCCGTGAGTCTAAATTCTGTCTTCTAGGTCCTAACAAAATAAATCTAATTCCTTTCACAGGAAAGTCCTTCAAATACTTGAAGGCAGCTATCATGTGTCCCCTGAGTCTTCTCGCTCCATACTAAACGTTGTCTTTTTTTTTCTCTGATGCACATGTAGCATTTATCAGAAGTCCATCACCAATGCAGAGGACAACTTCTGGAAGATCTCCAAGTTATTTGTTATCATTATTAAGTCATATAGTATCCAGAACTGAAAATTAATACAGATGTGAACTGACCAGCATAGTACAAACTGTATCATTTAGATTTTCAGGTAGGTGACTCAATGGATAAAGAACTGGGCCTGGAGTCAGGAAAACCCAGATTCAAATCTGGTTTCAGACACAAGCTGTGTGACCATGGACAACTCATTTAGCCTCTGTTTGTCTTAATCAACTGAAAAAGGAAATGGCAGACTACTCTAATACCTTGAAAATCCCATGAACAATATGGTCCATGGTTCATAAATATTTGGACACAACTGGGCAACAACAATGATCTCTTTTTCAAAAATTATTTATTTAGCGAAAGGGGAAGACAAGGCAATTGGGGTCAAGTGACTTGCCCAAGGTCACACAACTAATAAGTGGAAATTATCTGAGGCAGGATTTGAACTCAGGTCCTCCTTACTCCAGGGCCAGTGCTCTGTTCACTGCACCACCTAGCTGCCTCACTAGTGATATCTTAATTGCCAGATCTAATGGCATTTTATCAGTCCTTCTCTTTCTTGGGGTAGCTAGCTGGCACAGTGGATAGATAGAGTGCCAGGTCAGGAATAAGAAAGACATCTTTCTGAATTCAAATCTGGCCTCAGTTATTAGCTACGTGACTCTGGCAAGTCATTCAACCTTTTTGCCTCAGTTCCCTTATCTGTAAAATGAGCTACAAAAGGAAATGGTGAACCACTCCAGTATCTTTGGCAAGAAAACACCAGATGTGGTCACAAATAGTCAGACGTGACTGAACAAAAACAACAAAATACCATCTAGCTAACTATTCAGATAAAGTAGCACTGACCCTCTCCTTTTTAGTTGCATTAGGCAAATGGAATGCTAAAACTGGCTGATTTCATCAAATAACCAGTAAGTTTCCCATTTATCTAGAATTATAGGAAATTGACTTTTATGCTGCCTCTCAGAATACATTTATAAAGAAAACTCAAGCAATCTCTCCTTCTATCAGTTAGCCGCAGATATTTATGGGTTTTGTTATCATTATTGTTATTATTTTCTCAATCTCATTCAATTTAATAGATTTTAGATAAAAATTATCTTTGAACAGGTTGCTACCTTATTATTATTTTATTTTGTTTTTAATGTTTGGCTGACTATGTTACAGATGGGTAAAATGTTTCCTCTATAATTAAATAAAATTTGGAGGATTTAAGTTCATCTACTTTAAGCTCACTGAAACAATCATCTGGACAACACGAGTAGCAAACAGGATGTGGAGGAGGAGAATGATTCATCCTGCCCCCATGTTTCTGAAATCTGTTTAGTTTCGTGTTTGAAGAGTTTTTCCTTGTACGTTGATTGGAGGATCTGACTATTTGGTATTGCAAAAGTGTTCTTAGATTGGGTGGGGGAGGCGGTGTCAAGTACTGGTTTCAGGAGGTTTTAGGCAATGTTTGTGATGATATTTTGGAATTTTTATTTATAATCTAGTGATGTGCTGACTATTAGTTTATGTAGTATAATGAGCTTATGGATAATTCTGCATAATATATCCTATCTTTCTAGATATGGACATGCCTTGTTTGATTGTGCTTCACAGATAATGTGTTTATTGTTTTGTTTTGTTTTAGAAGTTGAAGGTTTGTGACAACCCTGTGTTTAGCAAGTCTATCAGTTCCATTTTTCCAGCAACGTGTGTTCTCATCGTGTCTGTGTCACATTTTGGTAACTCTTGTAATAATTCAGTTTTTTTTATTATTAATAATATTATTAATGTATCTGTTATGGTGGTCTGTAATCAGTGATCTTTGATGTTACTATTGTAATTGTTTTGTGGTTCCACAAATTTCACCCATATGAGATCTTGAAGTTAAAAGATGATAAAGGTATGTGTTCAACTCCTCATCCAACAGTTCTCTTCCCTTTCTCCCTCTCCTCAGGCCTCCCTTTTCCTTGAGACACAATGAAATTGAAATAAGATAATTTAATAACCTTACAATGTCCTCTAAGTGTTCAAGTGAAAGGAAGAGTGACCTGGTGCAATGAACTTCATTGCTGTTTTATTTGAGACACTGCTACAGACATCCCAACCTTCAGCAGCCACCATCCAGACCAGTGTATCATTAATGACACTTGCAGCTACTGTGAAGGTCTAAGACCAGTAACGCTATCACAGAGGAGAGTTGCTAGCACAGGTTCTTTTATCTCCTTTTATAAAGGAAAGATAGCTTCAAAGGGGTTAACAACTTTACTTTAATGAAACAATTCAGAAAGATTAGAAAGATAAACAATACATAAAGATATAAAAGTAATCCAGAAAAATCCAATGGACAGGGTTCCAAATGTCTTAACAGAGGAATAGAACTATTTGTATACATCACCAGACCAGGGAGCATCAAAGCAAAATACCAACCTCCTAGAATAGATAGTTATCAAATAAAGACTCAGAACCTGATAGGCTGAGAGCAGAAAGGCATGAAAACCTGTGTGCGTAATGCTGAAAAGTATGAGAGCCTGCATACTTAGCTGACTCTATGTGACTTGACATGGGATATATCACAGCTGTGAACTAGGCCAGAGTTCAAAAGGAGCAAAACATCCATGATTGGTGAAAATACTTGTGTTCCTTTAAACCTAGGAACACAGGTCCTGTTCCAAGGGGAAAAAAGGGAAACCGTGGTCACATAGGCATATTAATGGATGCAGAAGATACTATATTCTATCAACCCTACAATCGGTCAGCAGCCATCGACACTGAGGCAAGACCTTCTACCAGCAAAATGATTATGACTTGTTGAAGGCTCAGGTAATGGTTTAGTTTTTTTTTTCTTTTTTTCTTTGTTTTTGGCAATATTTTAAGGTATTTTAAAATTAGAGTTTGTACATTTTTAGACATAATACTATTGCACACTTAATAGACTACAGTATGTTATAAACAAATTTTTATATGCACTGGGAAACCAAAAAATTTGTACGACTTGCCTTATTATTATATTCACTTTATTGCAGTGTTCTGGAACTAAACCCACAATATCTCTGAGGAATGCCTTTATTTGGTAAGGATTACATGTTTGTAACCTGCAGTAAAATGTTATATTGTTTCTACCCTTTCCCTTCAAAATCTGTACTGATGAATGAGACAGATCTCCTTTCTATACTTCATCTGTGAAAAAATTCACCTGACAGTCATTTGTTCCATACTTCCTTGTCAATGTGTTCTTGGTTGAGGCCACGTGAATGTCTTTCGTGGAAAGTTTGTTTTTGTTTCTTTTAATTCAATTTTAGCTAAGTTCCATTTGGAAGTAAATCATATCAGATGCATTTGGTAAGTCCTGTCACATGTTCCTATTGTCTGGCTTTGTGAAGTGCTACGCATTTATTCCATAAATATTTGTTATTTTTTTTAAACATGTTTATCATGAAACCTGAAACTACCTATCAATCTTCTTCCTTCTTTTTTGACAAGGGAGTGTTAATCATTTTAAAGCTTTCTTGGAGGTGATATGTTTCATTAATATCCTTTATTTTAGATCATTTCTAAATCAGTTGTCTTCAATTTTACTGTTCCAAAAGACAACTTACTTCTCTGGCACCTCAGGGATCTAATATTTTCTTCTCCTGGTATCCTCTCACTGTTCTACTCCTACTCCACACTTAACCCCATGGGCACAGACACTGTATTGATCAGGTTATTTAGTTGGGGTCACTGGGTTTATTCCTCTCTGCAACTCAATTCTCAGTTTCCAGGGTTAATTTGGCTCTCAGGACTATCTGGCTCTCTTCTCTTCTGCCAGTGTTCACTGTCCTCAGAGGCACTGTGTACCTTGACTCTTGATTTACTCCTTGCTAAGTATGGTGCCTCCTTCCTGGTGGGTGGCTCAACTAGGAAGTACAATGGCAAATGTATGTGGGAATGAAGGAAAGAAATACCTCCAAATACTCTCTGGTAGATGCACAAAGAGAAAGTCAAAGATTGATCCACTCTCAAAAAGCTGTGTCCTTCTTCCTCCATAACTAGCTTTCTTCTGTGTTTAGTGGAGTCATACACTTCAGAGGTATCTTACCTTGACTGTAACTGGTGGTGAAGTATAAATGCTTCTTTTTAAAGGTCACCATGGTCATGACCTTTCCTTTGCCAGCCAATAGCTAATTGTTCTCCAGATCCATCAAAGGGAATTTCTGAGTATGTTTATAAAGTAGCAATAGAGTGTAGACACATCTTTATACTTTAACACATTAGATAGAATGCAGTCTCTGTTATCTGTTCTTGTGATTTCATCAAGGCACTGAGGTTGAAAAGCAGATGTGCCCAGATAAATTTCTCTGACTATAAAAATATAATAGTTGGCATTTATGTAGCATTATAATAGCATTAATAAATCATGTTACATGAGCTATCTTGCTTGTCTCTCATTATAATATCTAAAAAACTGAAAAAAAATTTCAGATTTTAGTGCTAGGGGCAATAGTCTTAATTCTCCTTTTCGTTTTGCTTATATAGATTTACAGCAGACAAAAATAAGTGAACAAGCAAACCAAAAATATGCCAGTTTCCTTATGTCCTTCTTAATGAAATCAGTCAGGTTAAAGAATGACTTTCTTTGGTGAATCCTTCACTCCATTGATTCAGCACTTACCCAGAAAGCTGGTGCCTGAATAAACTAGAGTATAACCCTCAGTTTCCACTTTCTCTTGATTAAGCACTTCGAGGTTAAGTCACCCAGCTGGTATGTATCAGAGGCAGGCCCTGACCCCAAGTCCTTCTGGCACCGAGGCTGGCTCTTTTTTAAATATGACCCATTGCCTCTAAATAAATTTACCCCCTTTAAAACACAAGGAAGGAAACATTTCCAACCTCCCCTGTCACAAACTCTTTTCCCAAGGCTGAAATAAACGCATTTGCCTTTTCAGGCCCATAAAGCAAGGGTTCTTGAGCGTCTCATAACCCAGGCAAAGCATGATTTTAGAAACAGAACAACTTACAGTAGTTTCTAAAGCATTCTTTAGTACTTAATGGATTTTATACAATATAGTTAACATTTCAGTGGCAATGAGGAAGTAGTGTAAATATTAATCTCCCTAGTCAATTAATCCAAACAGAACAGTCACCCTAAAGCAAATGAGTTTTGGTACAGCTGTGTTATTCTCTGTCAAAAAGAATGGCAATAAACAGAAATCCACAATTATGAACTTGGCAAGGCCTCAAGGATTCTCAGAAGCAGGACCCTTTCGACCCTTTAAAAACAGGTTGGATTTTTGTTGTTGCTTCTTGTTGTTTGTTTGTTTTATTTTTCTTTTGAATTCAAAGCTTTTTGCATTGATGCAACTCATGCTGAGGCCCCTGCAAGAGAACACGTGGCCATGTGCCCAGGGCCTGCCATAAGTCAGTCTGTGGGCCAAAGGATAATCACCGCCTCTCTTCTTTATTAGCTTGTTGTTAGGCTTTCGTGGGAATTTGTATTTATGGGTCTGCTCTGAACCATTAGCTGCAGGCAAATGCTTGTATTTTCAAAGCCAAATGTTCTGGGGAGCAATAGGAGACTATGGGCAAAGTTCGGTTGACCTGGTAGATGGGGATAGGTCCATGGTAAATTATGGGAGTTGGGAAAAAGCGTTGTGTGATTTTTGAAATTGGGTTGAAGAAGTTTGGTTTTTTTCACCTCCTCTATAGGCTTAATTTACATATATATATATATAAACGTGGCAGTGTCAGGATGGTTGGGGAACTTGCATTGGTTTTGAGAAGACCAAATCTCACCTTGGAGACAAAGTTGGCTTTGCAGCCCGCTCATGTTATATCATGTCTCAATGAATATGGTGATTCTAAGTTTAAATCTGTCCATCTACACTGGATTTTCTATCAAGAAATTTTCTATATTTATGAAATGATATCGCAGGACTGAACTGAATATAAAGACATCCATATACATCGTAGCTTATAAATAAAATGTATGTGAGAGGCAGCATGAAAGAAATGAGTTCAAGTCCCTACTTTGAAACATGTTATTTATCAAGACAAATTATTTAACTTCCCAGGATTCTAGTCACTGATGTTAAATTTAAGTAGAAATTAATCCCTTTAGGTTTCATATTATCTTATAAAAACAAAAAATAACATTATCTATGTTATATTTTTATTTTCTTCAATATTTCTCAACATTTTAATCCTTTTCTAGTTAATCGTTAGGAGACTGGTGAGAGTTTGACATGCTGGTTTCTAAGTAGCTCTCTCAAACCATGTTTAAAAATTGGCAGTCTACATTGGAAGATGGAGTTTCCACCTTCAGATGAGTTCCCTATACCAGTGAAATCACAGATATTGTCCCTATACCTATAAACATAGATGTATTCAAATAAAGATACTATATTGATACCTATATACACTATAAACATATATACATCTATATTATTTCATATACACACATATACACACATATATGTATACACATATACATATACACCTACATATCTATACATATATATATGTTGTTGTTGTAGTAATTACATGATTACATAACAGAATATCTTAAAATAATCATAGATCCATAACCTCACTGATCCAGGAGTTCCCTCCCTTCCAGTGATGCAGATTGTAACCCATTATAATCCACACCTGACATTCCGTGTATTTCTCTCAAATTTTCATCATAGGAGATCTGCTCAGTACAACAGAAGCCTTCTTCATTTTCTCCAAACTTTGCAAAAGTATCAGTGGAACACTCTTGGCTGTCCACCTGTCGTGCTTTGCCTTTGCCACATGACCAACCTATCTTTCCCTCCTATCATATAATTCCTTGATAACATCCTTTACTCCAAATCTACCCTAGGACCCCTGGTTGGATTATGTTGCAACCTGCCTACACTTATTCCATATCACTCCATGGTTTGCACTGTAATAACCAATTTTAAATTCTTTAGTGATAGTGATTTTCTATTGTTATATAACAATGCTAATGTAATTCTAGTATTAAAAAAGATAGACCTTTGCTTTCTTAGAAATCTTGGAGTCAGGAAAAGAGCTTTGCAATTTCTCAAAGTTTGATTCCCATTCAATCTATTTGTCTTCTGTTCAGCATTTAATTTAATCTGTCGCCCATCTGTCCTGTCTGTCCCACATGCACATGCCGTTGGACGAGTTTACCTGATTGTCTAGTTAAATGTGTTTTTAAAATCCGAGCAATGGATATGCCCCATTCATTTGCTCATTCCTATGTGGATGGCCAGGTCATGATCCTTTGAGTGATTACAGATATCTTCTATGACAGTGGTTCTCAACCTGTGGGCCACGACCCCTTTGGGGATCAAACGACCCTTTAACAGGGGTAGCCTAAGACCAACAGAAAACACATATTTCCGATGGTCTTAGGAACTGAGACACTGCTCCTCTATCCATCTCCAGGTGGGTCCACCCACATGCAGATACACCCACATACGAGTACTAAAGGGTCACAGCATAATGAAGGTTGAGAACCACTATTCTAGGAGGTGCTGCAGCGCTCTCATGCTTGATACAGTCAAGACAATGTCATCCACAAAATGGAACATCTAGAAGACCTCAGCTTTCATGGAAAATCCTTCTTCCACCTAGATTCTGCCCTGGAACTCTTTATTCAGGTGACCATCATCTTGATGGTCATACTTTTCCTGATATGCCTTTTTTATGTCATTATCGGAGGATCATATAACAGGTTTATTTATATAGTTATCTCCTCCAATGAATTTTTAGTCATAAAAATACTTGTATAGAAATATTTTGTTCTACCAAGCAAAATCATTTTTCTTAACAGATGATAATATTTTTTATATCTTTCTGTTAAATATGAAATTGTAAAGATGTGATCCATTGTGGAATACTGCTTAGAAAAACTCATTTATACCGTACTAGTACTCCCATCATGATTCCGGTATGCATGACTCTCATCAGGATATTGCGTCAAGGCTGGTAGTTATTAATGTTCTGTTAGTCACCCCCTTTTTTCAGTGTGAATAAGGTTAAATATTTCCCCCATCCCTTTGGTGCTTTTCTCTCCATAAGATACCTTGTATGTTGGTCCCCAGTCATCATAACTATATCACCATCACAGAGCTCTTCTCTGTGTTCTTAGTTTAATCTGACTGCTTTTCCCATCTCTTTACTCTTTAGTGTAATTTCTAATTCTGGCTTAAACAAATCTGGGACTGTAGTGGTGAGTCCAAGTATAAAGTTTCAACATTTGTGATAAAGAAGGTTGTTCATTTCAATTGATTTTGCAATTTTCCCCTCAGTTTGTTTATTTATTTATAGGTTCTATATGTCCTCCTCTCCATTTTTATTGTTAAATGCCCTTGGTATGACTTTACTTAGTTGAATATCTTGTCAAGCTTTCTTTATGTCAGTTGCACCCTCAACTGCTTCTTTATTCTATATGAGATGATAATGTTCATAACTGTTCATCATCCTTATTAAGATTTCATAAACAAGTTTAAATCCCTTCCAGGTGCTGTCTTTGGTAGTGATTTGTCTCTGTTTTGCAAATAAGTAGATTAGGACATACAGTGGATATAGCTGCTGGACCTGGAGTCAGGAGGACCTGAGTTTAAATCCATCCTCAGACAATTACTAGCTGTATGACCTTGGGCAAGTCACTTAACCTCTGGTTTTTCTTAATTTCCTGATCTATAAAATGGAAATAACAATAGCACCTCCCAGGGTTATTGTGAAGATCAAATAAGAAAAATTATAAAGTGTTTAACACATTCTCTGGCACGTAGTGAGATATAAATTTTAGCTATTATTAGTATCATTATTATTATTATATTTACTGATGGAAATGCTTTCTGAGTTCTTTTTTTGTTTTCTTGATGTGGCAATTAACTGATATTAGTTAAACATCTGGTGACAGTGTCATATTTCTTATCCATTTCCATTTGGATTTTCTAATATTTTTAATGATACTTCAGGGATAATTCAATAAGATTGAGTATAATATTTAATTATTATGATTCTTCTTGTTCGTGTATGCATTGTTGTTTTACTAATTCTGATTTTAGCTATGATGAGTCAATTATCTGAGTATACATAGATTCAGGAAAACTCTCATGACAATAAATCATTTAATGTCTGCTGAAATATAATCTATCTCATTCTTTCTTTTATTATTTGGTATATTCTCTGTTTAGCACCTATCAAATCCTTTCTTTTCAAAGAAAGTTTTCATGGTATAAAGACATGAAGTTTCTAGATGATCCATAATCTTTCTTCCTTCTTCATAATTATCTTTCCTCTAGAAATTCCTTCCAGTATATTTTTTTCTCATCCTCATCTTTTCTTACCTTTGCACTTAAGTCACCAAGACCCAAGGTTGACTTGATTTGGGGAATGAGGAGAAGGTCTTATCATGTTCTTTACAGATTTTCCCTAACACTTTGGTCTCCTGGTATTGATGCATAAACCACAATTATCTACATAGTAGTCATTCTACAGATAATTATTATTAGTCTGACAATATATGATGATCAAATATCCCATAGAGCAGTGGTTCTCAACCTTCCTAATGCCGCAATCCTTTAATACTCTTAGGTGGGAGTATCTCCATGTGGGTGGACCCGCCTGGAGATGGATAGAGGAGCAGTGTCTCAGTTCCTAAGACTATCGGAAATATGTGTTTTCCGATGGTCTTAGGTGACCCCTGTGAAAGGATCATTCGACCCCCAAAGGGGTTGCGACCCACAGGCTGAGAATCACAGCCATAGAATAATGTCTCTTTTGTCCCTGCATGTACAATAAAATCCACACTTATCATTCCTTCAGTTTCTTCTCCAAAAAGTATTTATGAACCATCTTTCTATTTTTTTCCTGTTTCTTTTACACTGACTGTAAAAACTGATATTATTCAGTTGTCCCAGCAATATATATTATTATATTATATTATATTCTTTGACAAGGATCATGCATATAGAGTACCAATAGACAAATTAATTTTTATTGGTGGCAAAAAAATAACTGTGTCATCCTTAGCACCTCTTGTGCTATTCAAATATTTGAGATATTCTGCATATACATGTATACATATGTAGATATGTATATACATACATGTATGTGTGTATGTGTGTGGGTATATAGGTATACACACATGTCTATACATACAAGCTTCTTGAGAGCAATGTCTGTTTCATTTTTTATTTTTGTAGTCCCTCATCTGTAGCACATAGTAGGCGTTTAAGAAATGCCTGTGGATTGATTGGTAGAGAGACCTGTGATTTCAGCTTTGGTTTTCTTGGTGTAGAAAATCCAATGAGAACTCTCTGGATCCAGTCAGCCCCAATTACCCAGACATGCCAACTTCTTGCCATCCTTCTGAGGGCTGACATTCCTGCCACAGTACCCTCCCAACTGGACCTCTAATCCTCACACTAGGACCAATATTTCAATTTCATGCCATGGAATTGCAAATTCTCTGCATCTCCCCCGAAAAGACACTTACGCTTTCTATTTTCTTCTGGAAGAACAATAACCAAATTAATCTATGACTCTTAGCAAGGGCATATCTGTTATTCATTTACCTTCTGGCTCCATTCAGAAACTCTGTGACTAGATGTCATCCTGGACTTCACTACCTCTCACCATCATCCCCACCCATCCACCCTAATCCATTATCAAGACCTGTTGATTTCACCTTTGCAACATGTTTCCAAGACTCTTCATTTTTTTCTTCTGACACTGCCACCACACTAACTCAGGCCCTCATCACCTCACACCTGGAATATTGAAATAGCCTGTTGGTGGGCCCTAGATCAATTCATCCTATCAGCTACTAAAGTGATTTTTCTAAATCACAGGTCCAAAGATGTCATGCCACAATTAAAAAAATCTCTAGCAGCTCCCTACGGCCTCCAAAATTAGACAAAAAATAAAGTTGTCATTCAAAGGCCTTCATAACCTTTCACCCAAAGCCAAATTTCCACTCTTCTTACTCCTTGCTCCATAACACATACTCTTTGATCTAGTAACACTGGCCTCCTGGCTATTCTAGAAACAAAACTGGGCTCCAGACATTTTCTTTGTCTATTGCCCCGAACTTGAAATGTTTTCCCTCCTCATCTCCATCTTTTGCCTTCCATGACTTCCTTTAAGTCCCAAATACAATCTTTACTTCCACAGAAGCTTTTTGCAACCTTGCTGTTCCTGCCTCCTCTTAAATGTTTCCTATTTCTCCTGTATATAACTTGTTTGTACATATCTGTTTGCTTCTATTCTCCCCCTTTAGATTATAAGCTTCTTGAGATTAGGGACTACCTTTTGGCTCTTTTTATAGCCTCAGTTTTGAGCACAGTGCTTGGCACTGGTAGGTACTTTATAAATGTTTACTGACTTACAGACTGCCCTTTCCCAGGGAGATGACAGCCCTAAAGGTAGAGTCTCCCCTTTTTAGAATGCAGATTCCTTGAAAGCCAGGACTGACTGACTCTCTCTCTCTCTCTCTCTCTCTCTCTCTCTCTCTCTCTGAGATAAGATTTGAACTCTGGTCTTCCCCAGGGCCACTGTGTCACCTAGTTGCCCCTCTGTCTCATGTGTGTGTGTGTGTATGTGTGTGTGTGTGTGTGTGTGTGTGTGTGTGTATCACTTAGTGCTGTATATAAGAAAAGCAAATTTTTATTAAAGGCTCTTTCTTCTGCCATTCATTCCCTCTTAGAATAATGGCCAGAGCATTGAGAGGTGGTGACTGCCTTGGTCTTTGTAAGAGACAGACCTGGAACACAGGTCTTCCTTCAACTTGGAACATCTTATCAGAACCATGAAGGAGTATTGGAATAAGTGTATCTTTTTTGGTTAAAAATTAAGAAATTATCCTCCAGAATATGACCATATCTGATGAATTAGCTTCTATTTGGCTGCCATTTTGCTTTTGCTTCTGTCCATCAGCTATCCTACAGCAGGTAGAGAGTTTATTAGTATACTGTCATAGTCTTAGCATCTGAAATGAATATCCCTATTAATGATATCCCAATGTCTACTCCCTGGAGTCAGGCCTAATTCCAAACTCTAGTGGGCTTGAAGAATCTGAGCTAGCCAATCTTGGTTTGGATTATAGAAAACTGAGTTGCATAAGAAGGCAGACTGTATAAATGGTTGTCACAGCTAATTTGACCTCAGTGGAGGTTTAGTTGGGTGTGGAGAGGAAGGAAACAAAGATTGAGAACTTTCAGAGGCTTCATTTCCTAAGGGGTCCAGCAGAAAATTGGAAACAGGAAAGAAGGGGCCACAACCCTTTTCAACAGAAAAGGTGAATCAGAGAAGGAACCAGCTCCTGAGAGTGCAGCTTGGGGTACATGAAATGCAAGTATCCTCAGGAAAATGCCCTCTTTCATGTAGAACAGGAAGAGAGTCTTAACTAAATCAGGCAGACAAAGAGCACCATTTGCATCTGTTTCCCAGATGGAGACAGTGATATTAACATCAAACTCAGGAAATTCTCTGGGTTCTTATAAAACATAGTACTGGGTATTAAGAAATTTTGAGGCTTGAAAGCACACATGTTTAAATTCATGTGTTATTTCATATCATGTGTGTGTGTGCGTTATGTTTAGTTCAATGATATCTGGGACAAAGTGATATTGTTTTAGTTATTGAACTGAATGAATTGAATGAGGAAGAAAATGTCACTTATGAAAAAAGATTGAATCCTTTCTCATAAGTTCCTTGCATTCCACACAATTAGTGTTGTTGCTGCTCTTTAGTTGTGGGGTTTCCTTGGCAAAGATACTGGAATGGTTTTGCCATTTCCTTCTCCAGCTCATTTTAAAGATTAGAACACTGAAGCAAACTGGGTTAAATGACTTGCCCTGGGTCACACAGTTAATAATTGTCTGAGGATAGATTCGAACTCAGGAAGATAAGTCTTTCTGACTCCAGGCCCAGCATTCTATCCACTGTGCCACCTAGCTGTCCCCCACAAAATCATACTAATGCTCACACATGTACTACACCTACCATCTGACTTCAGTTTCGCCCATCATTGAAAACCTTTCACAATTTGGCTCCAGCCTTTTGTTCTACATTGATGACACAATATGCCCATCACTTCCTGACTGCTCATCTTTCATACATACTCTTCACTTTCCTGTCTAGATGTTTATGTTGTTTATGTTTATAGCCCTGGTATTAAAATGAATTCCTAGGTATTTGGATAGAGCACTGAACCTGGAGTCGAGAAGACTTTAGTTCAAATCTGGCTTTAGACAGTTACACAGCTGTATGACCTTGGGTGACTTATTCAACCTCTGTCTGCCTCAGTTCTCTTATCTATAAAATGGGCATGATGAGGATAAACTAGATAATATTTGTGAAGTGCTCTGAAAATGTACAGTACTATGCACATGTTAGCTCCTATGAATTCACAGAATTAGAGTCTTACAAGAGACCTTCAGAGACTACTTAATTCAAATGCAACATGAACAGAAATCATCTCTATAACACAAGCCATGCTGTCAAAATCTTTACTGTCTGGGTAAAGGAACTAACACACAGAAAAGAGTTGAGAACTATTAGGAACTGTAGAATTTATTGAAACTCCAATAGGAACAAAAGAAAGGAGTTTCTTGGATAAGAAAAAAAAATACAACTAAAAAAGTTTCCTTAAAGAAGGGAGGGTAAGGGGAGGTGAGGCAATAAGTTGGGGGAAAAAAAATAAAGATGGAATAGTTCTTTCCCTTAAGGAGTTCATATTCTATCACATGGTGAGATCCTCCTGAGGCCCCATTTATGGATAGTGTTGTACTGGTTTGATCAAGGTCCAGAACTGTATCTCAGTGAAATTTGTAATTATTGAAAATATCATAGTGACCTGCTTTAGGAAAAACTTAGTGGATGAAAAATGCCATTGTTCTGAATAAAATCAAATACCACTACAACGAATAGGCAATTTGGGCTATGTTCTTGTTGCTATTGTTTAATATTTTAATTTTTTGTTCATTTAAAATTTTTTCTTATTGATTATGATTTTTTAAATGTCACCATATTTATGCCTAGTATCCTTCCCCTCTGCCTTCCTGAACAGCCATTCAATATGATAGTATTTTTAAAAGAAAATAAAGCGGAGGAAAAACAAACATGAATAATCAATATACTGAAAAATTCTAAAGATGTGTTATATATAAAACCTGTGGCCCTCCCACTTCTTCAAAGAGGTGAGGTGAAGTTTTGAGCCATCCTTTTTCTCTGTAATTTTACAATATATACTTTTAAGTAGATAATTTTGGTTACATGAAACTGAAAAGCTTCTGTATAAACAAAATTAATATATCTAAGGCAGCGGTTCTCAACCTGTGGGTCATGACCCCTTTGAGGGTCGAACGATCCTTTCACAGGGGTCACAGGTCGTCTAAGACCATTGGAAAACACTTATTTCCGATGGTCTTAGGAACTGAGATGCCACTCCTCCATCCATCTCCAGGCATGTCTGTCCACATGCAGATACGCCCACATATGAGTATTAAAGGGTCACAGCATTAGGAAGGTTGAGAACCACTGAACCACTGATCTAGGGGCAAAGAGAGAATCATTAAAATGGCAATTTTTCTATCTTGTTATATTTGTTATTCCTCAGTTGTTTCAGTTATGTCCAGCTCTTTATGACCCCATTTGAGGTTTTCTTGCCAAATATGTTTGGAGTGACTTGCCATTTCTTTCTCCAGCTCATTTTACAGATGAGAAAACTGAGGTGAACAGGGTTAAGTGACTTGCCCAGGGTCACATAACTGGGAAGTATCTGAGACTGGATTTGAGCTTTGGTCTTCCTGACCTCAGGTCCAACATTCTCTATACTGTGCCACTAAACTATCCTAGTCTATCTGTCTGTCTGAGCTTAAAATTGTCCAAAGATTTTATGGGATATTCTGTATTAAAAACAAGAAACCATTCTCCAATAGATTAATGGCCAAACAAGAGGAAGATATAGTTTTCCAAAGATTTATATATTACTAACAATTACATGAAAGAATGTTCCAAAGCAGTAACAGTAAGACAAATACCAATCAGACAAAACCTGAAGTTTCACCCTACATCTTCAGAACTGGCAAAAATGACAAAGAATGGGAATAGTCAGTGTTGAAGGGGCTGTGGGAAAACAGGCTTATTGGTATATTGGTGGTGAAGCTAAAAATCAGTAAAACTCTTTTAAAAAGCAATTTGGAATTATGCAATTAAAATTATTAAAATGACCATATACTTTGATTCAGAGATTCAACTAATAGGTTTAAAACCCAAAGAGACCACTGGTAAGATGTCCCTATGACTCAAAAATATTTATAGCAGTAGTTTTTGTGATAACAAAGAATCAGAGTGAAAATAGAAGCCCATCGAGTGGGGAATAGCTAACCAAATATTACTGTGCTGTTAAGATATGATAAATGTGATGAATGAAGTGAATAGAGAGATGCATCAAAAGACCTACATGAAATTATGCAGTACTTTCTACTCAAGCAAAAGTCAGTAGAGTCATGGAGGGGATTGAGGAGTGTATTCTTAGCTACTGCATGAAGGAAGAGGAGAAGAGAGAGATGGGAATGGAAGGAAAGGAAAAAAAACATAGTGGATTTAGTCTTTTATTTTTTTAAAATTAATCTAAGAGCATATTTAAGATTTCTTTCAAAACACATACACACAAAAAAACAAAAGTATTTTATGTGAATTCTTTTACAAATTAAATAGTTGTTGTTGTTTTTTTTTTGACAGAAGAATCTAAAAGATTTGCCAGTAGAGATTCAAAAAGGCAATATAACTTTTGCTGATTTGGGGATCATAGGAACCCCACATTCCTAAAGCCTATGATATGTCATCTCTATGCCTAGTTTGCTTCAACCATTTTTGGTGCAGATCTTTGATTCCATGACCTTAGAGAGTCAGACAGAATATGGAAATTCCCTATAGCAAAGCAGATCTGGGAACTGTTCTTCCAGTTTTAATCTTTGAAAGCTGTGAAGAGCACTGAGACATAAATGACTTGCCCAAGGTAATAAATCCCATATGTGTCAAAGACAAGGCATGAAACCCAGGTCTTCTGACTCTAAGATAGGTGCTCAATCAAGTGTGCCATGCTATGCCAGAATACAACATGCTGCAATCATACAGCGCATCAATTGGGATAAGAGATTGAAAAGGTTTTTGAAAATTCTAAAGTGGCATTTATACGGATATGTGTGTAAATATATATACATAATGTATGCATATCACTAATTTTGGTCAGGTATCATTATCAATACGTGAAAATTTGACATTACAGATATTGGAAATGGAAGAAAAAGTGGGGATATATCTGTGCTTTTTAAAAAAAACTCTCCACCACTTGCTAATAAATGAACAAAAAGAACCCTGTGCCAGAGTAGAAGCACTCCTAAGCTTCCAAGGAGTTAGGGTATTATCTCCATATGATAAATGACTTCATTAAAACACAAAACAATAACTAAAAAAAACCACAAACAAACAAACAAAAATCTGAAACTGAGACATGAGATCTCTGTTACTAGGTCAGTGACATAGCGGAAGATATGTAGCTGTTTCCTTTTTACTTCTAAATCTGGACAGAATACTGAAAGTGCTTCAATCAAGATAAAGACTTTTCCTTTCCATGAACACTTAATAGACCCAGAGAGTCAAAGGCTTTTCTTTGTAAAATTGTGTTTATTTTGTTGTTATTTCTTTGTAAGAAAAAATCTGCAATTGTCTGTGAAGATTATGATGTCTGATTCATTAAAGTTTAATTTGCTTGGGGGGTTTAAAAAAATCATCGGCACAGCAGTCCCATTCCATCTTGGAGCACTCATTATCCAAAGGTTAATGCTAGATATAAAAGTCACTCTACATGCCCATTCTACCATGTTTAAGTGATAGAAGGTGATCTTTTTTGGATTAGAGACAAATCATTTCCATTTGGAAAATGTCGATGACAAGGATATGGATTCACAAGTTATTTGTTAATAACTTCCTCATTCACATTTTCATAAAGACATCCACAATGAAAATAATCCCATAAAGCTCTTATTTTGCATCTGGATACAGCTGCACAGATATTCAAGGTGCATTGGTTTGGCTTTTATTTTTGCACCTGAATCAGATTGTACATAGCTTTTATTCAAATTTGCATGTAAGTTTTCACTCATTGATATTTACCTATGAGCCTTCTTGGAAATTGGTAACATGGGTCTTTACACCTAGTCACATAGGGCCATGCTCCTCCTAAAAGTAATGGCCCCTCCAGCTTAGTAGAACACAGCTGAAATCAGATATTTCAAGAGAGCAAAACCTCATACGTTTGAAAACAAATGGATGTGAAGCCGCCTCTTTCCCTCAATCATTTAAATTATGTCATTAATATTTGTTTTGATGCTACAAACAGAGATACACTCTGTAACATCTGGTTGTTGTGCAAGGTTTTTACTGAATCACAATTGGCCGCTAATAGCAACAACAAAGAAAATTATGAGAAGATTGTTATCAGTAGTACAAATGTTTTCTGTTGTTTTCCAGTACTGAATATGAGAGAGAGAGATAGAGAGAGAGAGAGAGAAAGAGAGAGAGAGAGAGAGGGAGAGAAGGAGGGAGGGAGGCAGAGAGGGGGCGAGAGAGAGAGAGAGAGAGAGAGAGAGAGAGAGAGAGAGAGACAGAGAGAGAAACATTAAGACAAGAAGCACTGTAGTTTCCCCGGCTGTCTGTCTCACATATTCTGTGAATGGGAGCATTGGTTTGTTACCAGAGAGCAAAGCAACTGCTTACGTGATCGATATAGACCATTATCTTAAATCATAGCATGAATTCCCAATATGATACATAAAATCAATAAAACACACAAAGAACAGGACTGAAATTTTCCACTAAAACATAGCCTGCTGCTTTGGAAAATAATATTTAGTAGGTTGGATTTTTATTTTTTTTTTGTTTTACTAATTATGAGCTCAGTGGCAGTTTATACTGCAGTAAATCTGCTGGTGTGAGATTAAACCTGTTATTGAACAGAGTTTTGAATCAACTGCAAGGCACTCATCACTGCTGGAGAGTGAACATTGCTGTTATCTCATTTAAAAGTTGGCCAGCAAAGCAGCCCATTTGTTTAAAATGCAATTAAGCTGGTGTCTTGAAGAGAAATTAGCAAGGAGTTCTTCATTCTGGAGGCAGAAGAGGTCTGTTAGTAGACACATTAATCCTGTGATTTGGGACATTGCCACAATTTGGGACCCTGCTCCAAAAGACTGTGTGGACACATACAAACCAAAGGGGAAGGTTGGTTAGGGAGATAGGTCAACTAGGCTCAGGATCTGTCCACATTACCAGATTTTCTAAACCTTCACTGTAAAGTAACAAATTAGGCACACTAACTGAAGATTTTTTTTTTCCTAAAAAGCAACCCATTTAATTATTCTTATAATTGTGAAACAGAATTTAAAAGGTCAGCCTTTTTTCCCCCACAAGTTGATATACAATGCACTCAAAATTTTTGAAGGGAGGGGAGCTTTTTAATTACATGGTCAGGTGATAAAAGTGATTTGTTTTTTTTTTTTTTTACTTTTTCTTTATTTTCTTTTTCTTTTTTTTCTTTTTTTGGTAACATATTATGCACTATAGGCTCTCGCTTTTCATACGTGGCCATGGAAACAATGAATATTTGTAGTGGCATTTCCTGTGGTTTGTCTTATGGTACAGCTAGATCCTTTTGTTTGATAGCCAATATTCCTAATGCTGTCTTTTTCATTCCAGTCTTTCTAATTTTATAGGAAAAGAAAATGTTGATACTGATTTATGATTGTACTGATCATTTTCAGTTGACCTGGAGCCTTAAAGTCTGATCAAACAGCATTTTATGAGAGAAAAAATATACTAATGGAGCCCATTATCCCCAACGTTATGCCCCGTTTTCTTTCAACTGTCTAAGAAATGGCACCATGGTATGGAGGAAGGAACCCTGGATTTACAAGGCAGAGGATGGAGATTCAAACCCTATCTCTGTCTGCGTATGACCTTGCACAAGTCAGGTAATTTCTCTGAGCTTCAGTTTTCTCATCTGCAAAATCAGAGGGCTGGATGAAATCATTGTATCAGCAATGCAGTATTCACAATGCCTACAGTAACTATAAATA
>CM053586.1:325783375-325820299 GCA_028646515.1 Pseudochirops corinnae
CGCACCGCACAGAGACTAGCTTGGCTCCGGCGTTCTCTTGCTCCACCCCTTCCTGCTACATCAGCAAGCTCAAGGGGCGTGGAAGATCTTCAAATCCTAGTATCGTTACAATCATCTACTATGACTTTAAAGTCATGTGATCATAATCAGAAATGAAGTGAAAATTAAATCACTCATTTATCTAGATGATACAAGTAAGAATCATCAACTTGTAATATATCTCGATCATTAATTTTTGCTCCCTAATATATCAGCAGCTTATCTTCAGCTATACTCTACATGAAGAAGTAGTGTTGCCTAATGGGTAGAGTACCAGAAGTCACTCTTCAGACAATTACTAGCCATCTGAACTCTGGAAAGTCACTTGCCCTCTCTGGGCTTTAATTTCCTCATCTGAAATATGATATGATTAGACTCAATGAGGTCTAAGGTCCCTTCAATCTATATTGCTATAATACCATCTTCCTGATGTGAACTTCTGAAACTGACTTCAGAGTTCAGAGGAAATTAGGCTAAACCTAATTCAGGACCCCACTTTCCTGTCTCTCTAAGCTCCAATCAAAATACTGAGCTCTTCTTAAATTCACTGCATTCTAATCAATTCTTTGGCCTTATGATCCTTTCCAGGGAAATCAAAATCAGGGAATCTGAGGGGTGGAAGGAACCTCAGCTTCCATGTTGTCTCTCCCTACTGGGATAGATGATAAATGGTCATATAACCTCTGCTTAAAGGAAGGATGGAAGGAATGGAAGGAAGAAATAGAAGGAAGGAATGGAAGGAAGGAAGGGAAGGAATCCACCACTCTGCAAGGAAGATCATTCCACTTTTGGGCAATTGTCCTTTTCATCTATAAATGGACTTTTTTTTTTTTCTGACTGCAAGCCTAAATTTGGTTATTTGGACCTTTCACCCTCCCTCTTTTTTTTTTTTTTGCTTTATTTTTGAAGGGATTAAATGAGTTGCACAAAGACACATGCTTAGTAAATGTGTCAAGTGTTTAAGGCCAGATCTGAACTCAGGTTCTCCTAACTCCAGGGCCAGTGCTCTATTCACTGTGCCGCCTAGCTGCCCCTCACCATCACTCTTTCATTCTGCCATCCTTATTCATCTACATAAAGAATCATCTCTTGAAATAAGGGAAAAAAGAGAGAAGTAAAACCAACCAAAATGTCAGCCCTCTCTATGTACAACATGCTATATCCATAGTTCTACCACTTCTCCAAGGAAAGGAGGGGGGCTAGGCAGAAGCACTGTTAGGAGCTATATCTAAAAAATAACTCACAAGAAGAAAAGTTGTAATAAAGAAAAAAAAATCTATAAGGGCAGAGACAAAAGTCTTGCAGCTCCATGAAATATGTAGTCCTGAAAGTAGAGGCAAATAAAGAATTGAGTATTGAAAGGGGTGGGGGTGGGGCTGATGAAGAGAGAGAAAATATTTAATATACTGCTGACAATCTGACTCAATACTGTCCCACACTCGGCTCTGAAGATGGTGAAAACTGCATTCAGAGTATAATATCCTCTCTCCTCTGTCTCCTGCCTTTGTTTTTCTGCTAAGGTCATTCCTTTTCAAAGCCAGGTTAGTGGGACAAAAGTGCATCAGTTAAAAGGTGAAAGTTGGCTCCACAGGGGACCCAGTAAACCTTATCATGAAGATCCTAAATTCACTGAATGTACTATCCTCTGGCACTCAATATTTTTCACCAGTCTGAAGGTTAAATGCCTTCAGCACCCCAGACATGGCATCATTTTACCTCATCTGTAGTCCCAGTTGTGTGCTTTTCTTTAAAAAGAAAGATGGTTTAAAAAGCTAGTGATAGTTACAATAGGTCAGCCATGAAAGTAGACTTAAGTCCACGTGACTTAGAGCTTCAGACAACTTGAGATGGACTGAATAAAATCAATTGGTCACCAAAAATGATGGCTGAGATGATATACTACTCCCTAGGGTGAGGATGGGGTTGACGGGTGATGGCATATACACAGATATGTAAATACAAAGAATATAAAACAAAAATACAAAATCATGTTTTTTCCAGTGATAGGGGGAGTAGAGAGTACAAACCACCGAAGGGACAGTGGGAGAGGTCAGTGAAGTCCCTGCTGGAGGTCACATTTGAGTAAAGCCTTGAAAGGAGCTGGGGATTTAAAGAAGAGTAAAGAGTTAGCGCAGTCCAGGGAGGAGAGATGCCTGACGCAAAATAATATTTAGTATTATTAGGATACTCTAAATTATTACCCTATTATTCAGGTAATAATAGGAATAACTAATAAATTATGTAGGTAATAATACCTTATTATTAGGATACCCTAAAGAGGAAGTGTAAAACTCCCTAGGATTAAAAAGCTCATTGCCTTAAATAATAATGAGAATGAAGACCCGGATACAGAGGCAGAAATTCAACCAAAGTTTGGAACTATTCAATTCTTTTATTTTTTCTTTTTGGAGGATGGAAGGCAGGGCAATTGGGGTTAAGTGACTTGTCCAAGATCACACAGCTAGTAAGTGTTAAGTGTCTGAGACTGAATTTGAGCTCAGGTGCCCCTGACTCCAGGGCCTGTGCTCTGTTCACTGCACCACATAACTACCCCAGAACTATTCAATTCTTACTAAAAAATGGTTGTCAAATCCATTTTACATACACAGCACTGTGTTAGGTGCAATGGGGTATACAAACTTTAGTTTATATATATATATATAGATATATATATATACACACACACATATATACACATATACACACATATACATATATACATATATATACATATACATATATACACATATATACATAGAGAGAGATAACATATTATATTATATATTACATATGTAATAGAATTATAATATGTGTATATATCTATATATGCACACATATACACATGTGTATATATAGATACATACACACACATATATACTATATATGTGTGTAGATATACACATACACACATATCTTCCTCAGAACTTAACCGCTAGTAAGGTGACCTTGGAAATTCATCATTCTCCTGATTTATTCCATACTTTCCTAACCCAACTCTTCCTTTTCCTGTGCTAATCTCTTTGCCTGCAAAGGACAATTTCTGTTTAAATCCTACTGATCTCTTAAGATGCGGGGCAAATACTATTTCCCTCATAGAACAAAGTCTCATGGTTTTTGGTCTGTGTTTGTTTTTTTGTTTGTTTGTTTTTCTTATGCATTTATCTATCTGTGTTGCTACCAGTGTGGCAGTAAACACATGTGGTACTAAGAAATTACTCCCATATGGAAGGTCATGGAGAGGTATATAGTGAGTGCAAGCAGAGAGCAATACATGGCCAGTATATGACTTCAAAGAACAAGAGTCAGAGATGTCATTAGGGAATTGTATAATGGGAAGAGAAAAGGAGTTGGTTATGGGGCAAGGGTGAGGGATGACAGATAAATAGGCAAAGGCAACACCGGTACACATGCAATGTCAGAAGAAATCACAGAAGCCCTCCAGGAGGGCTGGTGGAACTACAGTCATGAACACATGGGAGGACCTGTTGAAGAGGAGTTGCATAGGACAGGCAGATATGCATTGGTCATGATCAATATTGTTGGTAGGAACACATCCATCTAAGAGATTGATCACAAATTCAAGTGAGAATTTGATTGTGCTTTTATCAAATTCCATCATATCTTAGTGTTTCTGGTGCATCTAATTTATCTCCCTGAGTCTCATTCATCTTTGTGTCATGCTTATTGTCTAGAATAAATGCTTTGCACACAGAAGGTATGTAATTAATGTTGATTGAAGGAGTGAATGAGCATTTCATATTTTCTTACTTCCAAAAAGAGAGAGCTCAAAAGTCTTTCTGATTAATTGAATATGGCATCAAGTAGGAGAGTCAGAAGGTGAAGAAAGCAACAAAACTAAAGCAAAAAAAAAAAAAAACACACAGTTTGGGATTCCATCTTCACCTCATCATCAGCAAGCATTTATTAAGCATTTACTATGTGTCAGGTGCTGGGGATGCAAAGAAAGACAAAAACATAAAACTTACATTCTAATGAAAGAAACAAATGGATCTATCCAAGACATACAGAATATAAATGGGAGGAGATCTCAGAGGAAAGGCACTAGCAGAGACTAGGCATCTTGCTGAAGGTGGGATCTGACCTGGGTCTCAAAGGAATCATGGAAGCAAAAAAGTCAAAGTGAAGAAGAAGACTCCAGCCCTTGGGGAGGTGGACCCTCCATCTGACCAATCCATGCCTTCTTTTCTTGGAAAGCTTTGCCTTTTCTCCACCTGGGCATGCCTCTCATAATAAAGCCTCTTCATTTCTTGGATATGAGTCAGATAGCAAAGTAAAGGACACTCTGAGCTACTCCACCAAAGCCACTTGACCTAGAACTCTTCTTATACTGCCCCTGAAGACAAAAAGAAGAGACACCTGCTACTCCACAGGAGCAGCTTCATGATGTCCCTAGCTAAGGATCAAGATGTTGACCTGTCTTAGAAAAGATGAGAGGGACTGACCATCCTGATGATAGGTTGGCTATTGGCCCAGGCCTCTTATTTCCTCATTGTTTTGTTCCAGTTCATTATCTCTTTTCTCCCTCATTCAGCTGGGTAAGAATGGGCAGAGAGAGAGAGAGTGTCTGGATGCCCTGTACTCTTGTGCAGAGGCAGAGGCACGTCACAGTCAATTTCTGTTGCTTTAGGTGCACTTCTGGTGACCCATGCCAAATGACCAGAGGTGGAAATTTCCAGGGGAGAGGACATTTTTTAAAATGTCACTTCATTAAAAAGATTTGAAATTGGGAGTATTATAATCTTCTGTCTAAAACCATGTTTGTCTATTTCAGCCCTTGCACCTTGCCTTTAAACTAGAAGGCTGAAGAAGCAATACTGAGTAGAAAGGAAGCAAAGACAATTGGGATCAAAATGAATTTCTTTAGTGAACATCTCTTCCTTTAAAAAAAGTTTTAACTAAAATTTCTGTGGGCTAAAAGTTAAGAAAACTAAAATAACAGCTCTTGGGATGGGGGTATGATTTCAAGTGTTAATATCTTCGGTATGGTACCCACGAAACAATAGCAAAGGACATCTTGTCATATTGTTATACTTTAGAAAAGTTGAGGTTATTGGAGCAGGTATGTGGTCAGCAATTATATATTTTTTATTGTTTTAGAAATGTTTCTTATTGCTGGACCAAGAAAAAAAAAAAACCTAAAACCAAAACCAAAAAAACCTGTCTACTATAACCTCACTACCTAATTTTTTTTTATTTATCATTTTTTTTGAAGCATTCTTTGGATTCTATTTTCAGAAAGCTTAATTGGCATTAATAGTGTAATTGTCACATTACTGAGAAGCAGTTCACTGCCAATGCCATCAGGCGCCCAGAGGAGGAGATGGGAGCAAGACAAGGTTAAGTGGATTGCCCGAATTCACTTAAGCCAATGACTAGTGCATAGGGGTGAACACTCTCAACTTCTGAATTCTTGCCTACACTGAGCTCATTGACTGTGGGGCCAATTTAATTTTTAAATTTCTACTTTAATCATTTTTTTTTCCTGCACTGTCTCCTCCTTTTTCCGGTATGGGAAGGGCTGGAGAGAAACTATTTTAATGAATTTGTCTGCCACAGCTGTCATCTAGCATGATCCAAATGCAAGTAGTAGCCAGCATCAGATCTTCATAAAACTATTAAAGAATGTGGTAGTCCTCCATTTTCCTTGCAAATAACACTTCAACCACCTGCTTCCACCGAATTATTGTTAAAAAGTATTTTCTCTTTCATCTGAATAAGAAAAACACATGTATGTCATAGTCATGGCTGCCCATAATTCAGTTACTCTCAGGGAAAAAAAGAAGACAAAGATTAAGTTGAATTCTCTAAGGGAAGTTGATCTTAGAGGACAGGGACACTCTCACAGAGACAGCTTCTGATAGTGCAAAAAGAAATGATTTAGATAAGAAAGAAAAAGGGGAGGTGTTTTCAATAGACAGATGTGACTGCTTCAGAAACTCACTAATCAAGCTACTTTTTTTTTAAAATACATTCAAAAAATGGTAGCAAAGACAGGTGACTAATGATTTAATAATCACAGATGTTGAGAGTGGGTCCCTATCAGCCTTTGAATACAATAAAAGGAACTCTTAGCACAACATGAGCAAAAAGTCTCCATCCATCCTCTGCTTGACTGCCTTCAATGAGAAGGAACCCACTAGTTCTTGAAGCAAGCTTTTTCACTCTTGATCAGCTCTAATTATTAGGAAGATTTCCCTGATACATAATCTAAGTTTACCTTTTTCACCTCCCATCCTTCACTTCTGGTTCTGTTCTCTGGGACCAACAAGAACAAGTTTAACCCTTTTCCACGTGACAGATGTTCAAACACTTGTATACAGCAATCATGGCCCACCTGAGTCTTCTCTAGTCTAAACAAACACAGCATCAGTACCTTCTACTGATATATCATGGACTTTAACTTCTTTTGCCAATATTCTTGAGCTCCTCTGGATGCTCTCCAAGTTTCCCTTGCCCTTTTAAAATGTAGTTCCCAGAACTAAACACAAAACACCAGATGAGTTCACAAAGAGTCCTAAGATTATAGAGTATAGTGAGATGATCACCTCTTTATTTTTGGAAGCAATACCCTACTTAATGCAGGCCAAAATTACATTAGCTTTTGTAACTGCCACATCATGCTGCTAACTCATAATGGACAATTGGCAGGCCATTATAACTTGGGGCAGAAGGTCACCATTGGAGTACTACTTGAATCATAATGAATTGTGGAGTGCCCCAGGAATATAATCTGTAAAATAGTTTTATCAGTAACTTGGATGAAGGTAAAAACATGTTATGCTTATAAATATGAACATGACATGAAGCTAGATGGCATCAATCAGCATCTAAAGAGGGCCACAACAAGCCAGTACAATAGTCTAATATTATGAAATGTAATATGGATAAATGTGAAGTTCTTCCCATCGGTTTACAAAAAATCAACTGTTTTAGTATAGGATTGAGGAAGTATGACTAAATAATTCTAACGAAAAAAGCTTTTGCATGATTGAGTTGACTGCTAGTTCAAAAAGAAACAACACTGTGCTGTCTTCCCTTTGGGGGGGAAACTATTTCTATGTTAGTCTATATTAATAAAAGACACAAAGTTCGCAAGAGAAGTTGACTTTCCTGCTATATCTAACCTTTATCAGAGCGAATCTGTAGTGCCATATTCAGTTGAATTTGGTCTTTGTTGAGACTATCGACAAAATGACATGCCTTAAGATACTTCCTTCTATACATTTGCACAAGTGTGAATACACAGATATACGGCACTGAATGTGATGTCAACTTTTTTGAGGTACTGAATGAGTTTGCTGATTTTTTTCCCCTCTACTTCCTTTTTCTTAAAAAAAAAAAAGTCTATTATAAAGTATGGCTATCTGAAATAGGGGATGCAAAGAGATTCAAGAGAAAATCTAGATAAAATGAATTTAGGGATGGCATGTGTGGGTGAACTGTTGCAATTTTGTTCCTGTCCATATAGGATGAGGGTCTATATAGGTGTTTCTTGTTGAGGTTGGCAGGGAGGCAAGAAAAGAGTCTCCACTACCAACTCTGCTCTAAGGAAACCTTTGATTCCTGCCAGGAAGGGTAGCAGGAAGTTGGAGTAAGAGGTTGGACACTCTGCTCTTCTCAAATGGTGGGGTACCAGATTGGAATTATATCTGCTTGTTCCCTTAAATACTATTAGTTTAGGGAAAATAATTGTTAGGTTCAAGCCATACTCCTGAACGCTATTTCTTCTTGGGGAAGGAGAAGACCAAGCTATATATCTAAGGCTCAACGCCCTTTTCAGCAAATTGCAGTTCCACAATGAGCACACATAGAAAACAGCAAAGAAATTCATTTATTCTAGTTGATAGCAAAACATATGTATGTGCATATATCGTTGTTGTTCAGTCATGTCTGACTCTTTATGACCCTGTGGATCATACTGTTACCTGTTAAACATTTCCCCCCAAACCATGGGGTTTTCTTTGCAAAGATATTGGAGGGGTTTGATATTTCCTTCTCACATGGGTCAAGGCATAGATCACATGCCTTGGCCAGGGTCACATAGCTGATAAGTGTCTGAGGACAGATTTGAACTCAGGTTTTCCTGTCTCTTCCCCCCAACCCCTACTCTATGCAATGAGCCATCTAGTTGCCTTGTATGTATGTGTGTATATACATGTTAGCCTCTTCTCATCATCTTTCTTCCTTCAAAAACCTAAGGAGAAGTTGAGTGCATCTTCTTTATGAACACTGGAAGCCAGAACACCATGTGTCTCATCTCCCCAGCTCTCACCAATTCTGACCCTCAAGCAGATCTGGAGCGTCTAGTGATCAATTTCCATCAATGAGGAAAGAGTCTTATGCCCAATGGGTTTTAAGGTTTATTACATGAAATATAGAAATAACATTTATTTTTTTTTAAAAGAAAGAAATGGAATGCTTCAAAAGGAGGGAGACCATGATAGTGAACTCAAAAACCATGTCATAAAAGATGACCAGTTCCATTTGGTCTAGAGGAGACTTGAGAGTAATATAATAACTGTTCTAAAGTATTCAAAGAGATATTAAGTGTATTATGTTTGTTCCATTTGGCTCCTGAGGGCAGAAATGGGAAGTAGTTTTAGTTGACAGTAAGGACAAACCTCCAAACAATTAAAGTTTTCCAAAACTGGAATGACTGGCCTCTTCAAGTAGTTTCTCTTCATTGGAGATGACCCTTTGTTGGAGATAATGCATTGGTTTAAACACAAATAGATCCTCCTTGAAGCCTGTATATTGACTTGGAAAACCACAAGTTGATGTTATCTATTTGTGTTGTGTTTTTAATTATTTTATTAAACATTTCCCGCTTACATTTTAACCTGGTTCAGGAGTTTTGTGCTTCAGGCTTACTTACCAGTGAGTTTGATATCTCTGGGGAATTCAAGACCAGGTCTCACTTGAATTAGATGGTCTCTGAAGTCTGTTTGACTTCTGAGATTCCAATTCAGTGAAGCAAAAATATAGACTTTTCTTTCCCAAGTCTACAACTTTGAGAAATAAATAGAAATAGTCACCAAAAAGGAGCTATTTTCAAAACCTTTCCTGCATTTTTCATTGCCTTTTAAATGAAAAAAAAAATACTTTAATTAAGAAAATCAGTAACCATATGAGAACCAGGTGCAAGCTTTTGTAGCTATTGTGATTTAATTTGGAAAGGAAACAAGTTTGGCCATAATGCATTGTACTGACCCTTACCTTTCCCCACGGCTTTATCCTTCCTTCAAAGTTCTTACTTTTCCCTTCCCTGTTCTGAATCCTATTACCTCCTTTTGATATGGACATAAGTCATGTCTTGGAGCTATGAGTACTTTGAAGATGACATTTTTTTTTCTTCAGAAAAATGGAGTAGAATTTGCAGGAAAGCCAGTTTCTCAGACAAGAGCAGAGCTTAGGAAGCTGTGCAATAGGGCAAGGGCAGACACAAATAAAGACCAGCAGAGGCCCAAACCCCTCAAGTGAACAAATGGCAGGACCTGCTGTGTCAACTCCCTGGGCCTCTCCCTGATCCCCATTAGATGCCTGCATGCCTTGCCCCTGCTCTGTTGACCTTGTCTGGCCATATCTACTTCACACCTTCCTGCCAATGATCTCAGGGCCTCCAATGGCTTTGATCCTCTAGTCTTCTCATAGGATCATAGATTCAAAGCTGCAAGAGCCCTTA
Organism: Pseudochirops corinnae; assembly: GCA_028646515.1. NCBI lineage: Eukaryota > Metazoa > Chordata > Mammalia > Diprotodontia > Pseudocheiridae > Pseudochirops > Pseudochirops corinnae. The sequence continues at coordinate 325,793,118 of CM053586.1, forward strand.
AAGGTCATCTTCTAATTCAACCTCTTCATTGTGTTTGGATTGCATTTATTCTCAGCTTTATCGGACCTCATTAATGAGGTAAGAGGGTCTAGTAGATTCAGGATTACTCCTGCAGATTTTTGAGAACTAAATCCATAACCCAGGACTCTGACCTCTTGATGACTACCTTCCCCTGCACCCATATCCTAGCAGAAGGCCCTGATCTTACAATCCATGCTTTTGTAACGTTCAGATTCACTGAAAAATGCCTGCCTTTGTGGTATTTGAAAGTTCAGTAAATCATATGTTATGGTAGCAACTGGGTCTGCTAGTATGCACATTCCCTGAACTCCCATTCCTTACCCCATCACCAAATGTATGGCAATGATGAACTAGAATGCTTTAGAACTCAAATGCATCTTGAATTAAACTTTTCTTAAAAGTAAAATGCCACCCCCATTTGATGAATGTCAGTCACTGAACAAAATAATAATTTGACATGCAGCAGTCACACCCTGGTAAAAACCTTCTGGCAGACAGGTTAGACAAGTCTGAGTCTGAGGGTAACTAATGGGCCAAAAACGCGTTGGTGAGTTAGAGGGGTTACTGCCCCAAGCATGTAAAGACTTCCCTGGTGGAATGACCTTGAAGGAGACTGAAGAAGGCGCCATAGAGCCCTTCTTAGAGCTCGGTTAGACTTTGAAGACGTCAAAATTATCCACTGTGGTATGGGTCAGTGCCAGTGGTTTTGACTTTGTCTTGCCACTGGACTCCAATGACTCTGAAAGAGAGTGAAGCTGACAACTTCATGTGTTTCTGCCTCACTTAAATCCAATTCATGAAAGAGTCAAGACATTACCCAGTGATGTCACTGATCCTCTTCAAAAACGAAGGATGAACAACACAAATCTATATCAGGGACCCCTGTAACTAATCCATCGAACGGCCTAGGTCAGCCTACAAAATCAAATGTGAAAGTCATCATTTAGCCTTTAAAGCCCTTCCTACATTTTCCCTTTATTACCTTCCAGTCTTTTAAAATCGTATTTTCCCCCACACCTAACATGCATTACATCCAGTTCCTAAACCTTGACCTATGCACCAGGTTTAAGGTCCCCATTTCCTTCTCCTGAGGTCTGGATCTGCTTGATTAGAAAGGAACCCTCTAAGTTCTTTACCCATTTGGGGCATCTGATCCCATCTGCAGATGTAATGGACCTGACCTGTTTCTTCTACTTCCTTGCCCACTACCCCTTTCTTGTTGTATTTTCCCTCAATAAAGCAAGCCAGGCTTATTGAAACCACCAGAGTCCCAGTCTCGTGCTGTATTCTATCTTATGCTGCTCTGCTTCTCATCTAGTCTTCTCCTTAGAAGCATTGGCTTTTTAACAGATGTTATGAGCCCAGAAAGCTCCCACTAAACTAAACCAAAAAACCCCAGGGTAGCTCCAAAAATATAGTCAGGGAAGCTGAATCACCCTGACAAAGTAAGATTAGCAGCAAGGTCCCAAAGCCCCTTTTCTTACTAGGAAGGAATATCAACTATCTTCTAATCTTCCAGTAGCCTTCCCTTCCCTCAGCAGCATGAATCAGGACCAGTGAAGAGATCTAGGCTCCTCACTCCCTGCCCTCCGTGTCAGGTCCTGCTAGACCCAGATAAGAATGGGAAGAACACCAGACTTTATTGGAGAGGGTGTCCCATCTCCTCCGGGTCCCCTAATCCTATTTGGGACCTCAGCAGATTTCCTGGTCTACCATTCCAGACCCCCCCTTCAAGGCCCTTCTAAAGTCTTCAGTAACGAACTCAGTGGATTATTATAGAGGACTTTAGCTAGAAACTCTCAGAGTAAAACAGATTCGTCATTTGGCATTCAAAACATTCTCAATTTACCTCCAGGTACCTTTCCAGAGTTCTTTCAAATTATGTTCTCTTGCCCCAATCCCATTTTCTGTTCCAGTCACGCTGATTTCTGTATCTCATATCTCTATGCCTTTTTACAGGCTGTGCCTAGTGCCTGGAATATCTTCCTTCCTGGCCTTGGCATCTTGAAAATCCTGATCCTTCCTATTTTTAGTGCATCACCCTAGAAATTATTTTATATTTCCTTATGTAAGGGCATTTTATGTTCTCTTAGGAAAATGTTAAGCTTCTTGAGGACAGGATCTATATTAGTTTTGTTTTCTGTACCTTTGGCACCAGAATAATGCCTTGCACATAGTAGTCATTAAATCAATGCTAGATGAATGGAAGGGCATAATAAGAGGCATGCAAAAAAAAAATGCTCCTACTAGAGGTAGGAGCCCACCCCTCATTGTGTGACCACTTTCTGGGGATGCTAAAGGAGGAATCTTTTATCAAGCTGCATTAGATTGCCTCTGAGGTGTTTTTTTCATTTTAAGACTTTGTGATTCCCTAGAATTCTTACTTCACTCCCATAGCCAGGAAAGAATCATTCTAGTTGGTAGCTGATTGATTAAAACACTGGCTTGCATATACCCAATTCAGCTCAGTTGTCTCTATGTGTGAACTCAACAGAAAGGAAAGAGAACTCTTTTTATCCCAACCTTTTTGGAGTCCCTTCTCTTTGTATAAAGTATCAGACTCCAAAAGGATCACTCCCTCACTATGGGAGCCAGGTTGGCAGACACTCTTCCCCACTGAATGTGACTTCCCTTTAAAATCTCAAAGCTATCAGGTTCAAAGGTAGAAACGTTTTCAATGACAAGCCAATTAAAAGCTTCTTGAGTCCAAACAGAATTTATTTTTTTTAAGTATCAGCAGTACTGAATCAGGGTTTGAGAAAGGCATCTCAAAGTGGCCAGGACAGTAAAAATTTGGAAGAAAACAATCAGCAAATGAGGGGAAGTTAGCTGCACTCTAGAGAATGTGAATTTAATGAATTTGCTAAGTGTCTGCTGATGGATGGATGAGTCATTGTGTCTGTTCCTCTTTCTGCCCTTGTTCAGTACATAGTTGATTCCAGACAGTCTTTCTGTAATCCCACATCTAAAGTCCCACATCTAAGGGCCAGTGCTACTTCTAAATATTTGGAGTGCTCGGAAGCTCATTGTCCTCATCCAACATGGGAACGTGTTTCTTGTTTCAGTTCTGTCTTCCAGGAGATTGAAGGAAGCCAAATAGAGAGAAGGATTAGTTTGTTTAATAATAATAGGTACCATCTGAGATGGGGTGGAGATAGGGGTGTCTATTTCTTCCATAGTCTCTCATTCTCTATTCCCTCCTTTCTTCCTCCTCTCTCACGGGATGCTAGGATTATTGTTATAAGCTTTGGAAAAGTTAAACTATAGTTCAGATATGAACCCATTTTTGCATTCTTTCTTTCTTAATTTTCCATCTCTGTTCACTCTGTGTTCACTGCAAGCTTTGCAAACTGAATGAAGAGTATAGTTACTTTTGTAAATAGAGATCTTTTGTTAATCAACATTTAAATGCCATAGGTTTCCAACTGCCTGTTGGAGACCTCTAACTGGATTTCCCATAGACATCCTAAACTCAACATGTCCCAGAACAGAACTTCTTTTTCCCTCTTCTCCAGATGTTATTGGTAGATTGATCTTTCTGTTTTCAGTCATGACTCTTTGTAACCCCATTTCTGGTTTTCTTAACAAAAATAGCAGAATGATGTAACATTTCTTCTCCAGCTCCTATGAGGAAACTGAGGCAAACAGGGTTCAGGGCCACACAGCTGGTAAATGACTGAGGTCAGATTTGAACTCAGGAAGATATTTATTCCTGACTCTGGGTCTGACACTCTTATCTACTGATCCAATTAACTGCCAATCCATAGTATTATCACTTTTGTTGTAACTTCCCCATTCCTGCCAAGAGCAAAAGAATGGCTACCAGGTGGTGTATATACTTCTGTATGTGGATGTGTACATAGACAGATAGAGAAATAGAGAGATAGAGAGATAGATAGAGAGATAGAGAGATAGAGAGATAAAGAGATAGAGAGAGAGATAGAGAGATAGAGAGAGAGAGAGATGGTAGATAGATAGATGTTGGCTATATGTAGATTGCACACAACTACATACATAAATGCATATTGATGTGAAATTATATGTGTGTGTGTATATGTATACGCACATACATATTTGTGTATATATACATACATACATAAAATAGCTAATGTCTATATGGGACTTGAAGGTTTATGAAGCACTTCAGAACTATTATCCCATGTTATCTTCATAGGAAGCTTGGGGCATAGGTGCTATTATCTCCATTTTACAGATGAGGAAACTGAGGCAGACAAAGGTTTAGTGACTTGCTTAGGGTCACAAAATCCAGCCTCTGAGACTAGATTTGAACTTAGATCTTCCTGATACCAGGGCAAAGAAAAATTCTTTCCATTACACTGCCCCCCACCCTTGAAAATAAATCCAAATGTCAGAGATGGGATTTAAACCGGCATTTCTTTATTTAAAGCCAGTTCTCAACAAAATTGCTACTTTAGGAGTGTGTCTGTTTGTGTGTGTGTATGTGTATTCATGTGTGTAGAGATACACACACACAGACAAAGACAGACATAAAGAAAGAGATCAAAAGACACATGAAGAGAGTGAAGATGAATCACAGGTTGTGAAAGATTCTGAAAATGCATTAATTCTTGATATATAATTTTTCCAATGCTTATTTTTTAAAAAAAATTAAAATGTTTAAAGAGAAAGGAGGAAAAAAAGTTTAAAAAAACCTCTATATAGGGTATTATATAGGGTGTTCTATTCACATTATATAGGGTGTTCTGAAAGTCTTAGTGTGATTTTAAGCTATTGAAGTCCTAACAGTTTAAAATTGTAGTTTTGGGATTCCCTGTAGAAGAAAAATTTCCCCTCTGTCTCAAACAATACTAATTCTCATTATGCAAATTAAATCTTTTTATCCCCTAGTTTCCCTGAAAGATGGAAGTTGACATACAGAGATAGGATTTGATAACTAATACATATAAGATACTTCAAAACATTGGTCCCAGCACCTCATGAAATGGCTGCTAAAGACAGGTGAGTAAATAGAGAACTCACAAAGATGAACTCATTTTTTCTTTTGACGTAAAATATTATTGATCTATAGAAATCTAAGTACATCTCACTAGGGGGATTAAGGATAACAAGTGATCTATACATGTTTCTTCATTGTGTTTATATACCCACTCTTCTTAATTTAGAGCCTCCAGTGTTATAAACACATACAGAAGCAGCTAGGCTACAGTGGATAGAGTGCCAGTCCCAAAGCACGAAGGCTCATTTTCCTAAGTACAAATCTGATCTCACTAGCTGTGTGACCCTGGGCAAGTCACTTAACCATGTTTGCCTCAGTTTCTCCATCTGTAAAATGACGTGGAGAAGGAAATGGCCAACTACTCCAGTATCTTTGCTAAGAACAAGAGTTGGACATAACTGAAATGATTGAACAACAACACAGGCATATGTACAAATGACTAACCCTAAACGGAAGCACACAATCCATTTTTACCCATCTTAGGTGACATTTCAAAAGAACTGAAGACAAGATGATTTCATAAAATAAATCAATGTTCCATCATCAAGTAAACTATAGAAATGCATCAAAGGTAGGTAAAGCAGAGCACTGGGGCAACACGGGAGTGGTGAAGTGTTATGGGATGATGTAAAAGACACAAGTCTAGGAGATTTGGTTTGAATCTCACCTTTGACAATTACTAGCTTTGTGTCCCTGGGGCAAGTCACTTAATCTCCCCATAACTTTTATTTCTTCTTCTAGAACAAAAAGATCACAAATCTAATATTTACCTCATGAGGATGTTGTGAGACTCAAAGGAATTAACTAGTAGGGAGAGCACCGTTCAAAACTTTTACGTTATCAGCTCTTACTATTCTGTGACATCAAAAATTCTGATCAAGTATCTATTTCACACTAAACAGAGAGGTGGAACGGATTTTGTTACCTAAACTTAGGGAATCTCAGCTTACAGTATTTACTGTTTATTTTCTCTGTTATATGGATATGTAAGTCTGTTAAGACAGTAAATAAAATTCTAGGAGGTGGCACTTAATCCTCAACAAGCATTTATTAAGAGCCTACCACATACAGTTATTGCAATAGGCGTTGGAGTCAACTGTGGTTCAATGGTGGTGAATTGTAAAGAAAATAGAAACTTTTTTTTCTTAAAGTTACAAAATAATTTGGGGGAAAAAAAGAAATAAATGGGACTAAAGACCCCAGGAATTTACTTTTCAGTAGTTTTTGGCATATTGGAGTAAATACTTTAAAAATTCTTATTGATTGATTTGATTCTCAAAAGACTTCTTCCTTTTTAGACCTATTACTCCAAAGCCACACAATTCTATAAAGAGCGTATGCAAGAATAATAATCCTTATCTCCCTGATATGAAAACTGAGGTTTAGAAAGTTTGAGTAGTTTGCCCAGTACAGTGGAATGAGTAAAAAGATCTGAGTTCTAATAATCTTGGCTCTGCTACTTAAGACTTTTATAGCCTTTAGTAAGTGACAACCTCTGGAAGCCTCAGTTTCCTCATCTAGAAAATTAAGGGGTTGGATTACATGATCTATAAGGTCCCTCCCAGGTCAAAAATCTTATGACCCCATAATCCAAAATGTCAGAGGTAAGATTCTAACACATGTCTTTTGTATCTAAGGCTAGTCATCTTTCCACCAGGAGGAAATTCAAATATTTGGGGAAAGAGGATGGCAAAAATAAATGAAGGAAGGAAGGAGGGAAGGAAAAAAAAACAAATAAATGACAAGGTTTTGAATGCAAACTATTTTTTACAGGTAGTACCCTTCTACAGGGAGTGTGTGTGTGTGTGTGTGTGTGTGTGTGTGTGTGTGTGTGTGTGTGTGAGCCACCCCAGTATAGCCTATGGACCTTTTCTCAGAATAATGTATTCAAATATATAAAAACATATACATAGGAATACAAAGGAAATCAACTGCATAATTATCAATGTTTTCTTTTAATTAAAAAAAATAAACCACAAACATACAAAATTGACAATGACTGTTCCCTTTTCCTTCTTCCTTTTTTTTTTTTTTTTTTTTTGCTTTTTGGAGAGGGGAAGGTAGGGCAATTGGGGTGAATTGGGGGGGTTAAGTGACTTGCCCAAGGTCACATGGCAGTTAAGTGTCTGAGGCTGTATTTGAACTCAGGTTCTCCTAACTCCAGGGCCAGTGATCTATTCACTGTGCCACCTAGCTGCCCCCACTTCCATTTTTTTTGAAGGGGGCGTGGATTTTTCTAGCATTCCCATGGTACTCTGAGCAGAGTATAGATCTTTATTCCTCTGATGTAACAATTCCACAGGGGCATTTTCAAAATGAGGTCAGAATGAACAATCAAGCATAATGGAATGAAACACAAAATGTTAGAATGGAGACATGTGGGAAGATTCCTAAAAAGAAATCTAAGGGAAAATTATCCAGGAGCTCCCCAGGAAGTCAGGTTTTGAGGGCTTTGGCCCTTCTTCACTACCAGCCTTCATCCTCTTGCATCTGTTTTTGCTAGCTGGAAAGGATACATAAACTAATCATAAAAGATGAAAAAATGGCAGTTTAAAAGCAATAAAATGAAAAAAAAAATGCATGAAAAAGAGGAATTGAAATAAAAAGATGAATGTTCATAATATACTACAGGGTAGGGGGTAATAATGCAAGTAGCCTCAATCAGCCATGGAGCAATGAGCCTTACTTTATTAAAGTCTTCAAAAAGTGTTTTGAGTCTTGAATACAAAGCAGTCACCAGAGACCAACATTTGCTACATGTCATGCCTCTTGAGCTGTGGCCTTGACACAAGTAGGCTGTGGCTTATTAAAAATATGAGGACTGGCCCAATTCCCAGCTCTTTTGCTGAAGGGTATGTAAAAACTCTTATGTGACATGGAAAGTGAGAGGGGAACAGGGAACACTGTGTAGGAAGCCACTGAGATGCAAACACACTCATCATAATCTTTATCCACAGATAATGCAAATTCTGCAAGTACCTTCTCAAGGTGCATTTAATTATTAGAATTCAATAAAGCACATCTCTATTCTTAACATCTCCTAATAATACTTAGCCCTCTTTAAGTCTGACCTATAAGAATAAGCGCAAATATGGAAGGACATGTATGAATTGAAGCAGGGTATAGGGAGCAGAACCAGGAGAATGTTGTTGTTATGATAGATAATAATAATAATATAATGGAAAGTAACTTTGAGAGATCTCAGAATTCTGGGGAAAATGGCAAGCCATCATAATTTTAAAGGCCTGATAATTAAATATGTTTCCACCTCAGGAGAGAGGTGGTAGCCTAGGGGTAAAGAGTCAGATGTGCATTCTCAGACCTGGTCAATAGATTCCTTTGATTTACCTGACTATACACATTTGTTACAAGGGAGGGCTTCTGCTCATAGAGGAGTGGGGAAGGTAGATTAGCAGAAAGCTAAAAACTGAAAAAAAACATCTGTAAGATACTTTTTCAAGGCACAGAAGGGAAAAAGTAAAGAAGGGGACATAGACATAATTTGAGATTATCTTACATTTATTCTATACGTATCTTGTATATGCAGAATCATTTGCATGTTATGTCCCACAACAGAATATGAGCTCCTTGAGTATAGAGATTGTGTTTTCATCTTTCTTAGTATTTTCAGTAAAATAGCTTAACAAATGTCTATTGATCGACTTTTTTTGTTTTTTTGCTTTTTGGAGGGCAGTTGAGGTTAAGTGACTTGCCCAAGGTCACATGGCTAGTTTTTGTGTTAAGTGTCTGAGGCTGGATTTGAACTCAGGTCCTCCTGACTCCAGGGCCAGTGCTCTATTCACTACACCACCTAGCCGCCCCTATTGATTGACTTCTAATGAAAATGTTTCATTAAAAAATGCATATAGGAACATAGTTTCTTTTTAAATTATCTTATTCCAAACTTAAATAAAACAAGAATTTCCATAACATAGAATTGGGAAAAAAAAAGATGATTGCGCTTGTAACTGCAAAATTATTATGTAATTCTCTCTTTTGCTCTTTGTTATCTTGAGAAGTCTGTGTTTGCTGATGATTGGTATGTCCACATTTTTTTTAATGTTAAAAAAGAAAACAATAAACACAAATTGATTAAATTTTTCAGTCATGACTTAGAATGCATATGTTATGTCATTTTTAATGTTCTTAAAACACAAAAGATGTAGAAGTTTCAATGACCTCAGTAAACATCCAATGGCCCATTGAGTTGTGTGGAACATGATTTATTATGTCTCCTGGAAAAATGAAAGATTGAGTTTGACTCGTTGAGATTGCAACCTGTCATCCCAGAATATTTTCAAGGGCTTCAAACCTGCAGCTTAATTTATAATCTTCCAATTTAAATGAGTCCACCTATTAGCACTGGAGTCAAATGAAGGAGGTGGTATTAACAGACAGGGTAAAAAGAGTTATATACTCAGCCAGATATTTCTCAAACCTGTTGCAAACATAAAGCTCAGATTATCATCTTTCCTAGCCCGACCACAAGGAGTAAGCCATAGTGGGAAAAACCAAAACAAGAATACATTGAGATCTTCCTTTATCAAACAATCATTTGATCAACCAACCAACAAGTTTTTATTAAATGAATGTTATGTGCATGTGCCAGGTGAGAAAGCATCAAAGAGTTGGCCCGAGTCAGGAAGACCTGGGTTCCAGCCTTGCCTCTGACCCATCTGACTTTGTGACCCTGGGCAAGACATTATGGTACATGTGCTGGGTAACAAAGTGAAACTTCCTGTCCTCATTGAGCATACATTCTATTGGCGGAGAAAGCATTGACAAATAGCAATATGAGTAAAATAAATCCTGAAGCAGAAGCACCACCCAGTTGGAGAATCAGAAAAGATGTTATATAGAAAGGGCAGCTACAGGACACAGTGGATAGAGCGCTGGGTCTAGATTCAGGAAGGCACAACATCTGGTCTCAAACATTTAGTAGCTGTGCGACCCTGGGCAAGTCACTTAACCCTGTTTGCCTTAAAGTCCTCATTTGTAAAATCAGCTGGAAAAGAAAATGACAGACTATGCCAATATCTTTGCCAAGAAAACCCTAAAGGGGGTCACAAAGAATCAGACATGATGGAAATGACTGAACAACAACAAGAATGGGGTGCTTGAGTTGAATTTTGAATTAAAATTTGGGGGACTCGCAGTCTTGAGATGAGTTCTTTTTAGCATAAAAAAATAATAGATCATGAGCCTGAATTTATTTCTGAGAATTGCACATGATATCTCATCTAAGCAGTATTATTAATACTTAGGCTGAGGCTTGAACAACCTAACACACCTTTATGCTCTTTTGGTCCTACCCAAGTAAGGCCAATCTCCCAGTGTGGCCTCTCCATGAACATGGCTTCTCAAAGGCACTGCTAGCTATGGATGTAGTAACAAAGCTTGCAAGGCTTGTAGTCTTGAACTGCTGATAGATGGTATCTCTGGTGACCAAGAACCAGAACCACATGAGGAGGCTCATTGCCATGTTGGCCATATGGTGAGTGTATTCTAGAGGTCACAATAATTCTAGGAGTCTGCCTACTAAGTTAGGTTACAAAAAGATGGTGATTAGCATCACTCCAATCCCCACGTCACTCCAGTTACCTTATCACTTCAGAGATCTGTGATGTTGCATAAGTAAAGCATATTAGAGGTTTGAAAAACTCTACGTACATTCTCTCATCCCAACATCGTAGCTCTATGCAATAGGTCTCACTGGTGTTCTCATTATTGTTGTTAATGTCGAATAATTTCAGTCGTATCTGACTCTTTGTGATCCCATCTGGGGTTTTCTTGGCAAAGACACCAGAAGGGTTGGCCATTTCCTTCTCCAGATCATTTTACAGATGAGGAGACTGAGGCAAATAGAATTAAATGAGTTGCCCAGGATTACACAATTATTAAGTGTCTGAGGTTAGATTTGAACCCAGGAAGACGATTCTTCCTGACTCCAGACCCAGCACTGTATGCACTGTGCTGTCTTTTTGTGCCTCTTTCACAGATGAATGAAGGAGATTCAGAGCAGAGTAATGACTTGCTGCCCTGCCTGGGACCACCACCTAGCAGGCATTGGAGGTAGAATTTGAATCACTCTGTTTCTCACTCCAAGTCCAGGATTCTATCCAGGATGCCACAATGCTTCTGTATAAACACTGACACCCTGATACAACCCAGGTAATCTCTAAAGCGCTGTTGGCTCTGCTGACCATTGGTGACAATGTAAAAAAATGATGCTATTTATCACTGCTTCCGTTATTGTATAGAAAATACATGTGCAATTACTTTGCATACCTAACTGGGACAGACTGAGGAATAACGTCCCTGTGACACTGTTCACACTATGCTCTATGCCTAGAATGGGGGTACTGGAAGATGGAGAAGGTTCTCTAATGAGAAAATGTCTAGAGACATTCTAGAAGAATTCTGGAGACCTGGAAACAATGTGTGGCCAAACTGCCCTATCAAAACTGACTGAGGTGGGACGGCTAGGTGGCACAGTGAATAGATCACTGGTCCTGGAGTCAGGAGGACCTGGGTTCAAATCCAGCCTTAGACACTTTATACTTACTAGCTGTGTGACCTTGGACAAGTCACTTAACCCCAATTGCCCCTCCAAAAGGAAAAAAAAAACCTGACTGGGGTCAGGGTTGAGAGGAGGGAAGAATTCCATACTTTTTGGGGGGAAGATTGTTTGGATTTTTGCTTTTTGGAGGGGGGGAAGGCAGGGCAGTTCTATTCACTTTGCCACCTAGCTATTCCACAGAATTCTTAATTGTGAACACAGTGAAGATGACGGTCCAATTGAGTCAAGTGCAGAAGGTATTGCTGGACATATCCTTCCAGTGCTAGACTTTTAATTATATCTTGAATTAATAACTACAGAAACCAATAAATGTGTAAACCATGGCAAGAGATCACAAGGCTCTCAAAATTTGCATCCAAGTTCTATGAAATATTGATGACAAAATGACAATAATCATAAGTTTACATTGATAGAGTGCTTTCAGGTTCATAAAGCACTTTGCATACATCACCTCAGTGAAGATTCAGGGCACCCACTGAAGTTCAAAATTTTAATGATGTGCCAAAAAGCTGCCAAGTACCTGAGACAGGCTTCTACCCCACATCCTTTTGAGCCCAAATCTAGCACTCTTTCCATTACACTATGTCTCTAGAGCAGAGATTCTTAACCTTCCAAATGCCACGACCCTTTAATACATTTCCTCATGTTGTGGTGATCCCCAACCATAAAATTATTTTCATTGCTACTTCATAACTGTAATTTTGTTACTGTTATGAGTCTTAATGTAAATATCTGACATGCAGGATGTATTTAAATTGAACATAACAAACAGGTTGAGAGCCACTGCTTTAGAGAAAAGGAGAGTTGAAAGGTAATCCAGGTGACAAGCATTTAAGGACCTACCATGTTCCAGGCACTGTACTAAACACTGGGGATACAATAAAGGACAAAAATTTTTTAAAAAATAACAATAACATTGCCACTACCACCGCCACCACCACCACCAATACCTGCCCCTGGGGGGCTCACAGTCTAATCAAGGAGATAACATGCAGACATCTATGTACAAACTGGATATAGCCAGGAAAACTTGGCATTAATCTTAAAGACGAGTCACTAGCATTAAGGGGTGGTGGTAAAGATTTCTTGCAGAAGATGAGATTTTAGCTGAGATAGGTAGACACAGTCAGGGAATCTAGGAGTTGGAGAGAAGCAGGGAGAGAATGCAGGCGTGGGATACAGCTAGTGAAAGTACATGCAGCTAAGAGATGGAATGTTTGGTTTGAGGACAAGTTAGTAGCCAGTGTCACTGGTTTCCAGACTGTGTAGAGGGGAGTTTGGTATATAAAAACTGGAGAGGTAGGAAGGTAGCAGGTTGTGAAGGGCTTTAGAGGTCAAACAGATAATTTTATATTTGCTCCTGGTGGTAGGTTGTGGTGTCCAGGCTGTCAGTAGAATATACTTTCATTGACCAATCTGTATTTGTAGATGTTTGGACTCACAAGTTAGTTAGGGAAAGGGTCTTAATGGTTCCCTCCATAGCATTATTTGAAAGACAGATGGGGAACCTGGAAGGAGAGTGTCCTGTGTTTATAAAAATCTGTCCTTCCTGGTTGATTGCACCCTAAGTTTGCTTCTTTTCCGAGTTAAGACTGGGTAACAGCTCTGGCCTACATTGTTCCTGAAACTAGACCATCTCTCTCTGCAGATTGCTACCTTGCATGTAAGCATACTCTGAATATACCTCAGGGTGCCACACTCCTACATGGATGTTGCTTCCCATTGTGACAGCTGAGACCTCAGCCCCTAGGGAATGGAAGGTTTGAGGGCAGAATGGAGGGATCACTGATGCTTGACTGTGACCAACTGGCCAGGGCTAGGCTTTTCTCCGAAGGCTCTGTCTATATTACACAGTGTTTGAACTGACCATTTTGTGGTTGAATATATAACTTATTTCCAGGAATTGTGACCTAGTTTTTCACAATTGATTAGCTTTTCTGTGCTGTTGTTCCAATTTGATTGTTAAAATGGCCCTAGGCAACTGATGGCTGTTTGTCAATCTGGGACTTTTAATCATATACTCAGTATCATAATGTTCTTTTGATTTGATTCATAAACATACAGAGTTTCTTTCCCTCCTAATCTCTGTAGTCTCTCCTGAACATCCCAATAGTATCAGATGCTTAAACAAGATATCTCAAAATTCTTAGTGCAGTTTGAGCTGGTAAAACACTAAAACTTTTAGGACACCCTGGATAAGGCTTGCAGGCTAAGCAAAGTGACTTATATACATTATCCCACTAAATCCTCACAATAATCCTGTGAACTTAATGTCACAGACAGTATTACTCCATTTTACAGATAATGAACTAAGGCATAGGTATCACCTCCTACATGAAGCTTTTCCTGCTTCCCAAGTTATTAGTAATCTCTTCTTAAAAATCACCTTTTCCTACTTTGTATTTACTTCTTTGTGAACCCTTCCAGTTGAGTGTAAGCAAACTAAGGGATCTCTTAACTGGCATGGGGCAACTCAATGGCAAAGTGACTAGAAGGCCAATCCTGGAGTCAAGAAGACTTGTCTTCCTGAGTTCAAAATCTGGCTTCAGATCCTTACTAGTTGAGCACCCGTGGGCAAGTTACTTAACCCCATTTGCTTCAGCTCTTCTTTTGTAAATGATCTGGAGAAGGAAAAGGCAAATCACTCCAGGATCTTTGCCAAGAAGACCCCAAATGGGGTCACAAAGAGTTGGACATAACTGATAAATGACGAACACCTTTAATTGACATATCCAATGGGGTTTTTTCCATCCTCATCCTTCTTGATCTTTCTACCACCTCCGATACTATTATTTACGGTCTTGTCCTTGACACTCTTATCTTCTCTCTCACTTTCACTGACAGTATTCTATCCTCATTCTCCTCTGACCTGTGTGACAGCTGCTTCTCAGAACCCTTTGCTGGATCTTAATACAGATCCTACCCATTCCTGTGGGTGTCTCACAGGGGTCTGTCCTGGACCACCTTCTCTTCTCCTTCTATCTTACTTCTCTTAATAATTTTATCAGCTCCCATGGATTCAATAATCATCTCTATGTTCAAGATTCTCGGATCCACTTATATGGTACTAATCTCTCTCCTACCTTCAAGACTTGCAATCTTCTTGGATATCTCAAACTTAATGTCTTGTAGGCATTTAAAGTCTACATGTTCAAAACTTATCTCATTATCTTTCCCCAAAACTCTTCTCTCTTCCAAACTACTCCATTCCATTTAAAAACTCCACATTCTCCTTCACCCAGGCTCCCAACATAGGTGTCACCCAGTCTTCTTCACTCTCTTTCTCCCACCATATCTAATTTGTCAAAGAGTCCTCTCAATTTTACCTTCACAACATCTCTCAAATATCCTCCCTTCTCTCCTCTGACAATGCCCCCATCCTGGTATAGTCCTATGGCATTGGCCTCCTTGCTCTTCTTGGAACAAGAAACTCTAGTTCTCAGTTCTGGGCAATTTCATGGGCTCCTCTCCCCCTTCCTGGAATACTCTCCCTCCTCATCTCTACCTCCTGAATTCCTTCAAATTTTACCTCAGATCTTCTTTCTACAGCTAATATGGAAATATGTTTTGCATAACTTGTATGATTTTACATGTATAATTGATGTCCTACTGCTTGCCTTCTCATTGGGCTTTGAAGGGGCTGGAGGGAAGGAGAGAATTTAAAAGCCAATTTTTTTTAAAAAGGATGTTAAAAATAATCGATCAATCAATTAAAAATAAAATAAAGTCATCCTTTGACAGGAAGCCTTTCGAAACCAAGGCCCCTTAATGCATTCTAGATCAAGCTAACTCTAGCTGTGAGCCATGGACTGGGAGGACAGCAGTATCCTTGACAGAAATGGGCAAGGTGATGAAGAGGGGAGGGTTTGGTGAGAAAAATGTTGAGTTCAGAATAAATAAGTAATTGTCTCAGAGGGATCCTGTTGTAGTCCTTGGATCCTGTATTAGCAAGCACCTGAGCAGACCCAGGATGGCCTGCTAGCACAGGTTCTTTGATCTGCTTTGCTAAAGGAAAGACAACTTTTAAAGCCATCAACAATCTCACTTTAATTACAGGTAAGTGGAAAATAGAAGCAGAGAAATCACTGTCTGAACAAAGTAAGGAAACCTCCTAGATACACCACCAGACTGGGAGAGAACAAACCTCTGAGTAGTTAGGGGGCTCTTAATAAATGGCTATTTAGAGTCCCATCCAAGGAATCTAAAGGCTCTTCTCATAAGCAAACCCCTAAAGTAAAATACCAACCTCCCAGTATATATATAGTTTTCAACTAATAGGCTCAGAGTCAGAAGGCACCAAAACCCTTGTGACTCAGTGCCTAATTAGCTTAGTCCAAAAGGTGTGAAAGCCTTCCTACAAGCAAGTCTCCCTGTAAGCAAGCCTCTTCCTAAGCAAGCTCCTCCTTAGGCAAGTTCCTCCCTCAATTGGCTCTATGTGATTCAGGATGTATCACAACTCTGAAAGCAGCAAGACATCCGTGATTGAAATACCTGTGTACCTTTAGACCTGGGAACACGGCTCCCGTTCCAAGGGAAAAGGGGACACATGTGGTCACATAGGCCTATTAATGAACGGGGAAAATCTTCCTATTCCATGAACATTATAGATCCCTAGCATCTAGCCTGAAGTCTATCATATAAAAAGCCCTTAATAAATGTTTATAGACTGAACCTTACTCTAAGAATGGCATTCTATGTACTCCACACCCTAGAAAATCAATATTCCTGTGATCACAGACACAGTCTAGTTCCTTTTATTCACTAGATACTTGTTCAAGGGGGAAACACTGTCCTCATCTTTCCCAGTTTCTATTCTGAGAAATAACATTGTCCCCAGGAATAAAAGATGGAGTTTGTAAAAGGGAAGGGGAGAGAGGAAGATGGTGAAGAGAATCCTATTCCTACTCAAAATGGAAGCAACACCTTAGTATTGAACACAGCTCAATTTTGCAGGAAGTTGTCAATCTGCAATTTAGCCAACTTCTTTTTTCTGTTGAGAAGCTTTGACCACACAGATTTTTATACTCAGATAAACCTCTGCTCCTTACTTGTGCTGTCTGTATCCACTGCTTGAAAAGGAGGCCTGAAGGATGTGATATCCTACTTAGATGTGGATACTACCTTGGAGAGAGAAGCAAAGCTGCTTTTTTGGGGGGAAATTTCAACTACAATAGAAGAGGCTTACATGAAATCGGCCCATGCGTTCTATCGATTGCCTAAGGCACTGGCTCCACTAATGGATTGTTTTCTGACCCATTTACACTTAACTTGGTGGCTGGGCAGGGATGTGTGCTTTCTCTATAAGCCTTGAAGACCCTGGGGGTAAGGGCTATAATTCTGCTCAAATACTCAATTCTGACAGCTTTTGTGGTCAAAACCCAAGTACAACATTATTGTTTGGACCAGAGCCAACCGTATGTATAAGCAGAGTAGGTGATCACCTATGTGATATTGCTTTTATGGTTCCTGGGAAGGTTTTTTTGCCCCTCCTCCCCAATTCTCCAAAATCAGCCTAACATGTTAGCTAAAATTTCACCATTAGGATCATTCCTGTGTGTCCATAAGTATCTTCTTCCCTCCTGGGAGTGACATCAATTTATGGCAAAGTTTCTTAATCTTTTATTATATCAAGAACCCTTTGGTAGTTGGGTGAGACCTATAAGAAAGGGGAAGTGGAAAGGGGAATACACATTTATATAGTGCTATGTGCCAGGCAGGGGCTGTGCTAAGTTCTTAAGAATTATTCTCTCATTCGATCCTCAGAACAACCGTCTAAAGTAGGTGAGAGTCTCACCATCGTTTTACAGTTGAGGAAACTGAGGAAGACAGAGGTTAAGTCAGTTGTCCAGGGTTACAGAGCCAGTAAGTATCTGAGATTGGATATAAACTCAGTTCTTTCTGACTCCAAGAAGGGCTCAATCCATTCAAAACAAATAGATCTTATATGCAGAGTTAAGGGACCTGAGAATCCATCTAGTCCAATATCACCATTTCACAGATGAGGAAACTGAGACCCAAGAGCACATCAAAAATATTTTTTTTAATGCACAGAAGGAAACAAAAGGAAACAAAAAGAAATGAAGGGGAGATGTAAATGGAAGAGTGTTGTTACTCTCCATTCTATAAGAAATGCCATTTTAATTTTATATACGTGTGTGTAATTATTTTCTTTAAAAATCTATACATGCAAAAAGTTCAAATTTATATACAATCTTCTTTCATGTTCTACCTTCTATATTTAAATATCTGCTGAGGATTAGTTTAGTTTAAAATTAAAAAAAAATAATTAAAAAGAACAACTTCCTTCATGTCATATTGATGACAGATCTAAGATCAGAACCCAGGTTCCCTGACTCTGATCCACCACACTTTCCATGGTACCATACTTCTTCTCACACATATTATGTCCAAATGACTGACATTCAATTGATTTCATCTTTAAACACTTGGGGCTATCAAAGAAAAGGTATCAACTTTGGGCTTTGAGGAGAAAAACAAAACTGGTATATGAAGTACATGCTAGAAAGTCCAGGCATGGGTATGATGCCATAACATGAAAGCAAGCAGGAAGGCAAGGGGAGTTGGAATGTTTAAGACAAATTTTGCCTATGTTCTATTTGAGACCTTTGGAACAGGACCAAGTTTCAGGTACCAGCTCAAGAAGCGGAAGAGGCCAGTGGGGAACCCTCTACCTAAGCAGCATCAGGCCCAGCAAGCTTTAGCACTCATAGCAGGCAGAAATAATAAGCAGGTACATATTCAACAAAAGTAGCATCACAGGAGTCTAAGGCAAGCCAGAATCTTGAGTCATTCCAGAAAAAAAACTTTCCAGGCAAAGAAAAGGAGGCAGGAAATAATGAGGGTGCAGATTGTAGGTTAAAAAGGTCAGCATGAGCTTTGGAAGACATGAAAGACAACTTCTTATTTTGGGGGTTCACAGGGAGTACAAAACTTCTCATTTGACTTCAACGGTTCATAGACTGATAACTGGAAGGGTCTTTAGCACATTTAGTATAGCCCCTTAATTTTATAGATGAGGGCTCAGAGAGGGTCCATGATTTGTTCCAGGTCATACAGGTGGGAAAAGGCCCTTTTTCTCCAATAGTACATAGTACCTGATGACTCCAACAGGCTACTTCAAAAATTTCTCCAAGGCCAATACTATTAGGAATGGCATCTGAAGGGAGGAAGGCATTCCACCCAGCAGCGATTTATCAGAGCTGACACCGCAAATTCCTTCTCGAGAACAT
Source organism: Pseudochirops corinnae (assembly GCA_028646515.1). Lineage (NCBI taxonomy): Eukaryota > Metazoa > Chordata > Mammalia > Diprotodontia > Pseudocheiridae > Pseudochirops > Pseudochirops corinnae. The sequence continues at coordinate 325,811,947 of CM053586.1, forward strand.
AATTACTTCAGTACAAAGCTAAGATCTCATTCCAATTATGAATTTGTCTTCATCGAATTGGAAGGAAATCCTTTCAGTGTTTACTATTTAACAAACATCTATTGAACACAAACTATTTTTAGGACCTTATTTCAGTCAAACTAGACTATGAACGGGTACTTGGATATAATTAATAATAATGTGCTTTAAGCAGTTCATGAATATTAATTGATTTTATCCTCATAACAACCCTGGGAATTGGGTATTATTATTGTTTCTGTTATACAAATGAGGAAACTGAGGCAGATAGAAATAAAGTGACTTGCCCAGGATCACACATCTAGGTAAGTTTCTGAGGTTGGATTTGAACTCAGGTCTTCTTGACTTCAGATACAGCACTCTATTCCCTGCACCAGCCTAGCTGCCTTCAGCTATATCCTCGAATAGATAAGATACATATTTGCTACGTCCAAGATTTTGCATGGTTGGGCCCCCCATGTCCGGAATTTAACCCCTACCCCCCATCCCACACACACACTTTGGTAATTCCTAGACCACGTTAAAGAAGAGTTCAGGTGCCCTAGCCCAGACAAGGCTTTTTCTGATCTCCTATTGGCCGGTGCTTTTTCCTTTTTCAGATTGCTGTGTATTAACTATAAATTTAATGTTCTAAATTTTCTGAGGTGACAACCTGCCTTGGTAGAGGAAGTTTCTCCACCTTGAGATTCCATATACCAATGAAGTTACAGCTCCAATTGCATTCTCAACCTTATTTCCCCATACACTGAGGCTAGACTGGAGCCTTTCTGGATGCACTGAGCATTTAATTGATTGGGCCAGGGTGTCCAATGGCCAGAAGGTTAACAAAGGCTAAACTGGAAGCCAGAGTCTCCTGAACCCAAGGCTAACTCACCAGATACTATAGCACCTTATCTTCTCCCAAACATTATTCTATTGTTGAGCGCTGGTCTAAAACATAATAGGTTCTTTTAAATTCTTTAAATTGATTGATTCTCGAGGAGTAAAAGAAATTGTATGTGTGTGACACACACACACAAATGCTTCTTGGAAATGGTTTGATTGGTTCTCTTCACCATTTATCAAACCATTGGTCTACATTTTGTAATTGTGTCCTTCCTCATTTGGCCAGAAAATATACATACATGTGTACATATATATGTATACACATACATACATGCATGTATACACACTATGCATGTGTATATATTTTCCCAGTCACAATATGCATGTATGAGTGTGTGTGTGGGCATGTATATACACATATGCATAGGCTGGCCAAACCTATGTGTGCACACATGTGAGTATATACGTGCATGTGTACATAAGTATAAATATGCATACATATATACACATGCATACACCCAAATGCATATCTATTGTTTTTACCTCATCATTGCATTTAGGAACAAGAAAACAACATTCTACTTTCACTAAAACCTATGTGGACTTTTTTCTTTTTCTTTCCTTTCTTTTTTTTGCGATTTTGGAGGCAGTGCACAGATGCAATACTGAATGGGAAATGCAAGGAGCCCTCAATGACCATGGGATTAGTCAATAAGCTGAGAATGCTCTGTCCCCATAGTCTCAATCAAACATAAACACACATGCATGTACCATGCATGTTTGCATGTATATATACACGTGCATGTACATACAGGTACACACATATGTATACATATGTGTCCATGTGTGTGTGTCTCTGTGTGAAATCAGAGCACTATGAATTATATTGAGGCTTTATAGGTAAGTGTAATTAATTTTGAGACTAATTTTATGTTAGTGGTCATGAAAATCAAATAAATACAATCCTCAGTGGGATTTTTTTTTTTTTAAACCTTGGCCAAGTATGAATGCAATTGTTATGGCTTCAAGATCAGGAAGAGAAGTCATTAAATAAAAAGAAGATTTTCAAGCCTTCTAGACCCATCACCACCCTCCTCTTCCTCTTCCTCCTCATCGTCCTCCTTGTCATCATCATCATCGTCACTATTTCTCATGGATGTTTTCCTAGTGCTTCAAAATGTTTCCACACATTAACTCATTGGAAGTTCACCACATGGTAAAGTGGAACATGTTCAGGGATTTAGATGCAGAGTTTGAAGGCTGGCCTTGTCCCTTACTAGCTAGGTCAGGGGTAGGGAACCTGCGGCTTTGAGGGCACATGTGGCCCTCAAGTGTGGTCTTTTGACTGAATTCAAACTTCACGGGACAAATCCCCTTAATAGAAGGATTTATTCTATAAAACTTAGACTCAGTCAAACCCAGATGTGGCCTCAAGGCCACAGGTTGCCCACCTCTGTGCTAGGTGACCTTGGGCCAATCACTTAGCTTCTCTAGTCTTCATTTTCCTTATTGCAGGATGAGGAGTTTGCCTTAGATGTCCCCTCAGGGTTCTTCCATCTCAAAGGTTTTAGTCCTAGGGACTTTGCTGTGAGAAAGGCACCTAATGCCATACATAATGATCAGAGAGAAGGCTCATCTTTCTTATCTTTGTATTTTTTTCCTTAAAAATAAAAGGGTATTATGTGATTAAAATTTTGGTACAAAGCCAGAAAATCCTGCTAGTCATGAAATAATTGGAAAATCATAAATCCATCTTCTCTATGTCCTTAAGTCATTTTTTAGTGAAGTAACCTTGCTCAGGAAAGGTGCTTAAGTAATTATAAATTTTATTGTAATGACTTAAAAGGGAAGATCAAATGAGACAATGCAGGTAAAGTGGTTTTCATACTTTAAAGTGCTATATGAATGTCAATTATGATGATGGTGATAATATTAATGATGACAATGAAGAAGATGTAAAGGATCTGTTATTTTGGTGGCAGAGGGAATTCTTAGTGTGGGAATTCCTTCTACTAACCGTGTCTGAGAATAAATAGCGAAATCCTAGAAAGCTATATAGAGATACAGTGGTTAAGTGACTAATCGCATCATGAGACCCAAGGAGATATTTCTAAGGAACTTATTTAGCACAGTGCTTTGATACATAATAAATGCTTAATAAATGCCCTGTTCCCCTTCCTAGTCCACTGTCACCTGGCCAGTTAATATCAGATGCTTTCTGTATTCAAGCCAAACATCCTATTCACTACTCCGTACTATCTCTAACTGTTATGAATATTAACATAATCAAAATCCACCATATTTATGCAATAGTTAATAATCATTGATATATTATAGCTATAGAAGAATATAATATATTGAATGAAAATATACATTGTATAAAATATGACATGTTTAATAGCACTTAATTATTAAATATTAAGTACTAATATGAGAAACAGCTTGGGAAAGTAGATCAATTGCTGGTCCCAGGTTCAGATCCTGCCCCTGACATATTCTAGCTATGTGACCTTAAGAAAGGCATTTAAGCTCTGAGTTCCCCTAAGCTATTTTCCAAGACTATAAGCTGAGAAATTACTAATTACATCTGCTAGAGTACTTTTCTCTTTGGGAATCCCCAATTCCTAGGAAATCATGAGTCCCCCAATAAGAAAACAATAGGTTAACAGTAGTGTTGCATGGCCAATTTCTTCAGTTTTATTTTTGGTTTAAAGACTGATTTATTAAAAAAAAAAATCCCCCCCGCCTGTTATTTTAGTTTTAAGAACTGCATCCTCTGATTGCCTACGAAATGATTTCTTATTATAAAGTAAATATGAAGTAATTGTGTCAGTAATGACGAGAAATATTTCTGCTGATGAGAATGCTCCTGCCTGTTAGGCGCGCCTTGAGTGCCTCATTTTGATCACAGCAGCAACGCCAAGCATGTGCCTTCTGCCAGATTTCCCAAGTAGTGATTCACATACACAAATGCTTGTATTCCTTTGTTACTACATATTTCTGTTAGGTGATAATCATACTGCAGGCCTATTTTAATAAAATAAACAAAATCTTGCCTCAACAGCACCCTGCAGCTGTAGGGAAGACTAATCAAATTAAAATGGCAACATACCAGTGCTTTCTTTACCAGAAGACAAGGGAAGCTACAGGGATGAAGGGACACTAGGCACTTGGGTCAACTCATTTTAGTTTTCATGTATAGAGATCAGAAATAGCTTTTTAACTGACTGAGGTAAAACAAGTAACATCTGGACATTTTGATCCGGAAAAAAAAAAACAGAACTATATAAAATTATATTTGTTAAGAAATTACTATTGCATTATTGGGTATATCTGTTTTCTTCTTTGACTTTATTTCTTTGGTTTGGTACATTGGAAAATGCCACGGCTCTGACTTCTGAGGACCTGAGGTCAAATACTGCCTGTGATAATTTACTACATGTAATCTTGAGCAAATTGAAGAACACAGTGACAATTTGATATAAAACTGCCCATCTCCATATTCATATCACTTGCTTTAAATGTATATATTAAATATGTTATATAATATAAATATAAATGTAATATCTAAGTAATATATTAGTGATAGTACATATTAATGATAGACTATGTAATATAAATAATATATATTATATATACATATATATTCATTATGGAATATATTGATGATAGACTACATAATAATAATGTATACTATAATACATGCATACATATATGTGTATACACACACACATATGCATGTGTCTATGTGTGTGTTTTTCTCTACATTATTTTCAAAATTGCCCTTCTTGTCTGAGCTTCCTTCTGGCTTCATCTGTGCTTAAAAAAATTCAAGGATCCATTTTTTTGAGGGGAGGGTAGCACTATTACTCAAACCTTGACCCCTGTCCCCCAGTTAAAAATTGAAATAGAGGAAAATTTATAAAGAAACTTGTAATGAAGAAAAATAATCAAGCAAAATGAATCCTCATGGTGGTCATTTCCACGATGTATTTCTCTTTCTGCTCCTTGTGTCCAACAGTCAGTGAGTCTATGAACATTTATTAAATGCCCACCATGCCAGCCACTGTGCTAAGGTCTAGGAACACAAAGAAAGGTTGGCCAGGCCCTGCTCTCAAGGAGGCCACAGTCTAACGGGGAAGACGACATCGTGCTAACAGTTACATACAAACAAGCTACATTACGTGCAGGATACATTGAAAATAATTAACTGAGGGAAGGCAATAGAATTGGTGGGGGTGAGTGGGCAGAGTCCAGAAAGGCTTTCTGTTATGAGGTGGGGAACATGCTTCATCGCAGCTCCCAACATGCCTTATGATAGATGTGGTTGGTCATTGCATTGACCAACTTACATCTTTCCAATTTTTTGTTTGTTTGTTTTGTTTTGTTTTTACAATGTTACTCGTCTTGTTGAAGCTGTTTTTTTGGTTCTGCTTACTTCAGTCTGCTTCAGTTCACAAGTAATTCCTAGGACCCAGAAATCTCAGAAGTCAGTTCTTTCATGATTTCTTACAGGGCAGTAATATTCCCAGTTATTGTTCAGTCATTTTTTAATTGTGTCTTACTATCTGTGATCCCATTTGGAGTTTTACCAAATATATTTGCAAATATACTGCAGCGGTTTGCCATTTCCTCTCCGACTCATTTTATACATGAGGAAACTGAGGAAGACAGGGTTAAGTGACTTGCCCAGGGTAACACAGTTAGTAAGTGTCTGAGGCCAGATTTGAACTCAGGAAGATGTGTTCCTGACTCCAGACCTGACACCCTATTTACTGTGCCACTTGGCTGCCCAAATATTCCCAGGTATTCATAAACATTTTTGTAGCATTTACTGTGTGCAAGGATCTGTTTTTAAGTGCTTCCCAATTACCTCACTGGATCCTCACAACAGCCTTGGGAAACAGATGTATTATTACCCTCATTTTACAGATGAGGACCCTGAGAAAAATTAAGGGTTAAGTGACTTGTCCAGGGTCACACAGCTAGTGTATGCTTAGGGCAGGAGAATTCAAATTCAGGTCCCATGACCCAAATCAAAGTTTCTTTCCATTATGCTGAGCCATCTTGTGAATTTTAATGAATTGCCAGTATAGAAGAAAAGATAAAGATGAGGTGGTCTTGTGATAGATCATCAAAGCTTTTACCTGACTGGTTTTAATCAGATATTTAAAGTTTTAAAAATGGACAAAAATTTTCACTTCTTCTTGCCATCTATGTGGTCCTGGGGAAGTCACTTACATGCTCTGAGAATTGACTCCCTAGTCTGCAAAATAGCCATGACAGTGACAGTATCAGCTCCCAGAGCTGGTTGCTCCTAAACAACTGAACGCTTCCTAACAGCTAAAGGACTAGGGAGAAACGAGCCATTTTCAGATTTTCTTGCTGAACTGCCTCTATTCATATGGTTTCTTTTGATAAAGGCTCTGAGCAGAAGTGGAGGTGCGTATTGCGTTTTCGGGTTTGCTGCTGCTGTTGTTTCAAATGAGTATCTCAATTCTCTGTGCAGATGTGTTTACAATGCCACCTGTGGAAAATCCCCAGGAAGTCAGAGAGAAGCAGCTGGGGGCATTTTACTTGGCAGCCAAAATTTTGATCTAACTCACCACAATCAAACAGAGAGACTGCAAACTTCAAGTTCCCTCCCCTGTAATGTTTAGTGAAGGTTCCAAACTCCTGAAATTCTGACCTGCTCTAGACATGATGAGTATTTACTTAAAAATAGGCACAATCCTTTCTTTTGTAAAATACTTCTTCCCCAAATTGGACCTGTAAGAAAGGGAAAAGTTTATGCTGTTATCATTCCTCAAGTAGATCATAGTAGATCAATAGTGGTCTCTAATGTTTCTGTTTTCTATTTTATGGTTATATGAAGCCAAGAGATGGGAAGTAACTAACTATAGTCCAGGGGTGGGAAATCTATGGCCTTAAGGCCACATGTGGTCCTCTAGGTCCTCAAGTGTGGCTCTTTGACTGAATCCACACTTCATAGAACAAATCCCCTTAATAAAAGGATTTGTTTGTAAAACTTGGACTCCAACAAAAAGCCTCACACAAGGACCTAAAAGGCCACATGTGACCTCCAGGCTGCAAGTTCCCCATCCCTGGATTAGCCCATATTGCATAGCTAAAGTGGAAAAGTATTTGAACCCATGCCTGTCCTCAGGCTCTAAATTCTGCCTTCTTTCCATCTTACTTCAGTAGTAACTTTCCCATGATAACACAGCAGGAACAATATCAATAATTATAACAATAACCAGCATATAAATATTATAATTATAGTGTTAATACTTCTTTTATTATTAATAATAATCATATCATTAATAATACTAACAGAAGCACAAAATTTTAGTGTTATTAGAAGATATCTTGATGGTCATCCTGATTAAAACATAACAATTTACATGGTTCAATGGATAGGAAAAGAACCTAGATTCAGCAAGACCCGAGTTCAGATATAGCCATAGTCACTTACTTACTAAGTTGTGTGACCCTGGGGAAATCACTTAACCATTGTAACTCAGTTTCCTCATTTGTAAAATTGGGATAATAATAAGAGGCCCAGTCTCTCAGGAACACCCACTCTCCCAAGGGCAGATAAGCATTAAGTGGGTTCCATAAGGGGTCTTTGGCTATTCAAGAGTGTCACAGAACACAGTTGATAGAACTGTGAACCGGTCCAATAATTCTGGAAAAAAAAAATTGGAACTACGCATAAAGGGGTACAAAATTGTGTATACCCTCTGAGACAATAACACTGTAACTAAGTCTATACTCCAAAGAGATTACAGGAAAAAAAAAAACATATGTATAGAAATTTTTACAGTAGCTTATTTTGTGGGGGCAAAGAATTAGAACTAAGAAGGTGCTCATCACGGAATGGCTGAACAAGTTGTAGTATATGATGGTAATGGAATAATATCCTGCTGTAAGAATTGACAAAGATTATGCTTTCAGGAAAAAAAACCTGGGATGATTTATGTGAGCTGATGCAAAGTGAAGTGAGCAGAAGAAGAATATTGTACATCATAATGACAATATTGTAATGATAATCAACTGTGAAAGACTTAGTTAATCTGACCAATATAATGACCCAGGAAAATTTCAAAGGACTTGAAAAATAGTATTCACCCTCCACAGACAGAACCGATGAACTCTGAATACAGATTGATGCCTATTATTTTTCACTTTATTTTTCTTGTTCCCCCCCCCCCCCGCCCCTTCACAACATGGCTAATGGGGGGGGGGGTGGAGGAAGGGGGAGAGGGAGGAAGAAATTTAAAAAGAAACAGAAATAGAAAATTGTGATTTCAGAGAATTGAAGTTGAAGCACTCTGTCCACCTCCGAATATAGAGGCGATGGAATTATGATGCAAAATGTGGAATTTGTTTTTTTGCTTGACAATGAATATTTATTACAGGAGTTTTTTCTTTTGTTATTTCTTAAATTGTAGGAAGAGGATCTAGGGTGGTTCTCCCCACTCACAACAACAGAAAGAAGGAATGAAGG
>CM053586.1:325820799-325847728 GCA_028646515.1 Pseudochirops corinnae
GGAAGGAAGGAAGGAAGGAAGGAAGGAAGAAAGAAAGGAAGGAAGGAAGAAAGGAAGAATGAAAGAAAGAAAGAAAGAAAGAAAGAAAGAAAGAAAGAGAGAGAGAGAGAAAGAGAGAGAGAGAAAGGAAGGAAAAGAAGGAAGGAAGAAAACAGGTTGACTGAAGCATTATTTAAAATGTATAGAACAGAGTAGAAGGAAGAGTAGGAAAACAAATCAACAACAACAAAAAGTAGACAAGCAAGATAGCTAAGGTTACATGTTGAATTTATCACATACCTAAAGAGAAAAAAGTAAGCTATAAATAATAGGGATTCATAGGTTCACAGACAATCATCTTTTTCTATTTCACTATGTCTATGGAAATGCTAATTTTGTGTGGTGGGGAAAGAGAAAAGAAACTAGTCATTAAGATTGTGAGACCAATTTCCAAAGTGAATTACAATAGTCCAAATATATACATATTTGTAAGTATTTGTATACACACTATATTATTTAACACAGGTAAAGCACTGTTAAAGAGAAAAGATGTACACACTTTAAAGTGAGTCTTACTTTTCTTAGGCATCTTTTTTGGGTTGGTATACCACAAAGTAGCCCACACAAATGGACTACGCAACAAGTTAAGTCAGATTTCAGAGGGAAATTTGCTTCAACTTCCCACTATGATAATTTAGTAGAAAATTAAAATTATACCTTCAGCTACCAATATTTTTTAATAACAAAAGATGCTTTGCCAACATAAATAAATATTTCAGTCTTGGAGCTAAAAGGAATTTATAAACCTGAATTATTAATGATGTTAAACAAAATTTTCTGGATTTCATTTTAATGATTAATTAGGTAGTGGTGTCTCCTTCCCCCTCCCCACGTACATATTTACTGCTTAAAATTATATATATGTGTGTGTGTGTGTGTGTGTGTGTGTGTGTGTGTGTGTGTGTGTGTGTGTGTGTGTGTGAACTGTGATTTCTCCCAAATCTATCTATGATATTAAAGAGAGCCATACTTTTCCATAATAAACACTTTTCCAATTTTTTGTCTGTGTTGGAGTAGGGAGTACTGAAAGGATATTGTATGATACTGTGATACATCTAGTTGAGGGTTATCACAGGCAGCCATCATCACAGACTATTAAGAAAGGTAATTTATAATTGAATCTAAAAGACACTGAAAGTATAAAAGTCAAGAAATTAAGAAAGCTAATAATGTGTCTCAACCCTATCCCAGGCTTTGTTGGAACACCGTGAAGCCAGTATCAGGATAAAATCTCCATATCCTTAATCATATTTTATTGGATTTTCTTCATATAAAATAAGTTCAAGAAGAAAACAAGCTAAAAAATCAAGTGAGACATTTACGGGAAAAATCAGCAGGCTGCATGATGTGACTTTCTGGGAGAAAATGATTTTTCATGGCACAATTCCAAAGCCCAATCTGTAAGCATTAAATAAAGATAAACTCAGCAAAATGAAGCTTAATTTTAATTTTTTTTGTAAATAACATTTTTCCAATTACATGTAAAGATAGTTTTCAACATTCATTTTTAATAGGATTTTGAATTCCATTTTTTTTTTCTATTTTTTGTCTCCCTCCTGCCCTCTTCCCCAAGATAGCAAGCAATCTGATATAGGTTATATGTGCATGATCATGTAAACATATTTCCACATTAGTCATGTTGTGAAAAAAGGAACAGAACAAAAGGAGAAAGTCAAATTATATATATATATATATATATATATATATATATATATATATATATATTTATATACATATACATGTATATGTGTAAAAAACAAAAAGAGAGAAAATAATATGTTTCAATCTGCATTCAGACTCCATAGTTCTTTCTCTGGTTGTGGATAGCATTTTTGGTTATTTTTTTTTTAGAATTGTCTTGGTTAACTGTATTGCTGAGAAGAGCTAAGTAAATCATATTAATTGTTGTACAGTGTTGCTATTACTGTATACAATGTTCTCCTGGTTCTGCTCACTTCACTCAGCATCAATTCATGTCTTTCCAGTTTTTTTCTGAAGTCTTCCTGCTCACTATTTCTTATAGAACAACAGTATTACATTACATTCACATACCACAACTTTTTTTGGGGGGAAGGGGAAATTCTTCAATTGATGGGCACTTTCTCAATGTTAAATTCTATGCCACCACAAAAATAGTTGTTATAAATATTTTTGTACATGTAGATTCTTTTCTCTCTTTTTATGATCTCTTTGGGATACAGACCTAGAAGAGGTATTGCTGGATCAAAGGGTATGCACAGTTTGATGGTCCTTTGGGTACATTTCCAAATTTTTTTCCAGAATGTTTGGATCAGTTCACAACTCCACCAACAATGCATTAGTGTTCCAAATATCCTACATCTTCTCTGACATTTATCATTTTCCTTTTCTGTCATATTAGCCAATCTGATAGGAAGTGGTACCTCATAGATGTTTTAATCTGCATTTCTCTAATTAATAGTGATTTAGAGTATTTGTTCATGTGACTATAGTTTTAATTTCTTCATCTGAAAACTGTCTATTCATATCTTTTGACCATTTATCAATTGGGGAGTGACTTGTATTCTCATAAATTTGACTCAATTCCCTATATATCTTAGAAATGAGGCCTTTATAAGAGGCAAAGGCTGTAAACAATTTTTCCAGCTTTCTACTTTCCTACTAATCTTGGGTGAATTGGGTTTGTTTGTGCAAAAACTTTTAAGTTAATGTAACCAAAATTATCTATTTTGCATTTCATAATGTTCCCTTGTTCAGTCAGAAATTCTTCCCTTCTTCACAGATTTCACAGGTAAACTATTTCTTGCTCTCCTAATTTGCTTGCAGCCACCCTTTATGTCTAAATCATGGGCCTATTTTTTCCTTATCCTACTATACGGTGTGAAATGTCAATCTATGCCCAGTTTCTGTCATACTATTTTCCAGTTTTCCCATTAGTTTTTGTCAAATATGAGTTCTTATCCCTTGGGTTTGTCAAACAGGAGATTACTATAGTCATTTAATACTGTGTTTTGGTTACCTGATCTATTCCATTGATCCACCACTCTATTTAATAGCCATTACCAGATAGTTTTGATGACTGCTGCTTTATGATATAGTTTTAGGTCCAGTACAGGTAGGCTACCTTCTTTTCCATTTTTCCCCACTAATTTCCTTGATATTCTTGACATTTTGGTCTTCCAGATTAATTTTGTTATTTTTTTCTAGCTTTATAAAATAGTTTTGGGTAGTTTTGATTGGCCTAGCACTGAATAAGCAAATTAATTTAGTTAGAATCATCATTTTTATTACATTAGTTGGTCCTTCCCATGAGCAACTAATATTTTTTCCAATTATTTAGATCTGACTTTATTTCTATGAAAAGTGTTTTGTAATTGTGTTCATATAATTCCTTGGTTTCTCTTGGCAGGTAGACTCCCAAGTATTTATATATTGTCTACAGTCATTTCAAATGGAATTTGTCTTTCTATTTCTTTTTGCTGAACTTTGTTGGTAATATATAGAAATGCTGATGATTTATATAGATTTATCTTCTATCCTGAAAATTTGCTAAAGCTATTTGAGTAGATTTTTAGTGGATTCTAAGTACATCATCATATCATCTGCAATGGGTGATAATTTTGTTTCCTCATGCCTAGTTTAAATTCTTCAATTTCTTTTTCTTCTCTTATTGCTGAAGCTAACATTTGAATAATATTGAATAATGGTGGTGATAACGGGCATCCTTGTTTCAGCCCTGATCTTACTGGGAAGGTTCTACCTTATCCCCATTACAGATAATGCTTACTGATGGTTTTAGATACATACTAATTATCATTTTAAGAAAAGCTCCATTTATTCATATATTCCCATGTTTTTAATAGGAAAGGGTTCTGTATTTTGTCAAAAAAAAATTTTTTTTGCATTTATTGAGATAATCATGATTTCTGTTAATTTTGTTATTGATATGGTCAATTATGCTAATAGTTTTCCTAATATTGAACCAGCCTTGCATTCCTATTATAAATCCCACCTAATCATAGTACATTATTCTCATGGTAAATTGCTATAATCTGGTTGTTAATATTTTATTTAAAAATGTTGCATCAATATTAATTAGGGAAATTGGCTTATAATTTTCTTTCCTTGTTTTGGCTCTTCCTGGTTTAGATATCAGCATTTATACTTGTGTTGTAAAAAGAGATTGACAGAACTTTTCATATCTAACCTTTCTAAAATCTTATTCACCCCCTGAACTTCCTTCCTGCTTATTTTTTGGTTAGATTTGTCCAGTTCTGGGAGGGGGAGGTTGAGGTCCCCCACTGACAGAGGTTTGCTATTTCTTTCTGTTACTCACTTAACTTCTCCAAGAATCTGCATGCTGGATTACTTGGTTCATATATGTTTTATATGGATATCACTTCACCATCTAGGGTACTTTTTAGCAAGATGGAGTCCCCTTCCTTGTCCCTTAGTTAGATGTATTGTTTTTTTGCTTGTGTCTGAGATTAGGATTGTTACCTATTTTTGTTTGTTTGTTTTGTTTTGTTTTTTTCAGTTTTAACTGAGGCATAATATATTCTGCTCCAGCCTCTTATCTTTACTTGGTATGTAGCTCTCTGCTTCTAATGTATTTCCTGTAAGCAACATATTGTAGAATTATGTTTTTTAATCTATTATGCTATTTTCTTTCATTTCATTGGAGAGTCTCTTTCATTCACATTCACAGTTATAATTAGTATGTATTCCCTTCCATCCTATTTCCCCCTCTTTATATTATTCTCTCTCTTTTTGTCATGTCCCTCCTCATCAGTGTTTTGCTTCTGACCACCACCTCCCCCAATTTGCACTCCCTTCTATCAGCCCCAACCCATCCTTTTTCTTTCCTCTTTCCCTTTCTACTTCTGCCTATAGAGTTAGACAGATTTCTTTACCCAACTGAGTGTGTTTGTTATTCCCTCTTCGAGCCAAACCCAATGAGAGTAAAGTTCAAACAATGCTCACCCCTTCCCTTCTTTCATTCTATTGTGCTAGATCTCTCATGATTGTTCATGTGATATAATTTCCACCATTCTGCCTCATCGTTTCCTCTTCTCCCAGTACATTTTTCCACCCTTTAATTATTTTTTATCATCATGTCAAAGTCAACTTATCCCCATACCCTCTAAGTATACTCCTTCTAAGTGCCCTAATAGAGATACAGTTCTTAAAAGCTACAAGTATCATCTTCCCATGTAGAGATGTAAATGGTTTAACCTTGTTGAATATCATATTTTTGTTTTTTTATTCCACATTTACCTTTTTATGCTTCTCTTGAGTTTTGTATGTGAATATCAAAATTTCTGTTCAGTTCTGGTCTTTTCATCAGGAAAGTTTGAAAGTCTCCAATTTCACTGAATGTCTATCTTTTCCCCTGAAAAATTATGCTCAGTTTTGCTGGGTAGTTGATTCTTGGTTATAACCCAAGCTCTTTGTTCTGCTGGAATATCATATTCCAAGCCCTCTGATTGTTTAATGTAGAAGTTGCTAAATCCTGTGTAATCCTGACTGTGGCTCCTTGATGTTTGAATTGTTTCTTTCTGGCTGCTTGCAGTATTTTCTCTTTGATCTGATAATCCTGGAATTTGGCTACAATATTTCTTGGAATTTTCATTTTGGGATCTCTTTCAGAAAGTGGATTCTCTCAATGACTATTCTACCCTCTGATTCTAGGATATCAAGACAGCTTTCCTTGATAATTTTGTGAAAGATTATGTCCAGGCTCTTTTTTTTTTTTAATCATGGCTTTCAGGTCATCCAATAATTCTTAAATCATCTCTCTTGGATCAATTTTCCAGGTCAGTTTTTTTAATGAGGTATTTTATATTTTCTTCTCTTTTTTTCATTCTTTTGATTTTTTTCAACTGATTCTAGATGTCTCATAAAGTCATTAGCTTCTACTTGCCCAAGTCTAATTTTTAAGGAATTTTCTTCAGTTAGCTTTTATAACTCCTTTTCCATTTGGAAAATTCTGCTTTTTAAGATGTTTTCTTCATTCAATTTTTGTGCTTCCTTTTCAAGTTATTGACTCTTTTTTTTTTCATAACTCTCTTGCTTATTTTCCTAATTTTTCTTCTACCTGTCTTACTTGGTTTTTAAAATCTTTTTTGAATTCTTGGAAGAGGACTTTTGCAACTTGAGACCAATTTCTATTTCCTTTTGGGGCTTTGCATGTAGGTATTTTGACATTATTGTTGTCTTCATTTGTGTTTCAATCTTCCCTGTCACCGTAGTAGCTTTCTTTGGTCAGAGTTCTTTTTTCTTTGTTTTTTTGTTCATATTTTAAAGGTGCGCTCTGCTCTTGGAGTATAGTGGGTGCTGTCTCAAGCTTCTTGCACGGAGGCCAGAGGTTTGATCACTGATTTTCTGTGCAGAGGACTCTGCGGCTTGTTACTTGCCCACTGCTCTAGTGTGGCCTGGCCTAGTCTTTCCAATTGCTCCCTGAGTTCCAGGGCTGGCAGCTTGCCTGCTGTGCTGGGTCTGGAGGTCTCACAGCTGGCCAGATATACCACTGGACTGCTGAGCCAGACCCATGGGAACTTGGTTGCTGACCTGTGCTCTGGCTCAGAGTCTTCTGCTGGCTTGGCCAGTCACTTCTGATGCTCTCCTTCTACCTAAGTGACACAGACCTTTCCTGAAGTCCTTCTAAATTATCTGGCCTAGAAAATTGTTTCACTCTGTCTTTTTGCAGATTCTGTCACTCCAGAATTCTTTTAGAAGTTTGATTTAATTTTTTTTTTTTTTTTCCTGAGCGAAACTGGGGAGAGACCAGGCAACTTTCTGGCTTCTTTCCACCATCTTGGCTCTACCGAGATGCTTAATTTTAGAACAAAAATGTTCTCAGGAAATGTTTTTAAAGCTTGACGTTTTTATTTAGATTTTCCCCAAGAAATTTATCACCAAGGGCCCCTCAGTTCACTGATTGAAGAATTTACTTTATACATTTTTTTTTCCCTGAGCCCTAAGCTTAGCAGTCTATCATTCCTCCAACAAATTTTTGATTATAAGAATACAGGTCTAAAAGGTTTATTGGTGTCACTGTTAGTGATTTGTCGACTTGTTAATAAGCAACATTGAATTGGTTTCTATTACTGGCAATATAAACAAGGCAATAAGTATAAAACCCAGGCATTTTATGTAGCTGTACAAAGTGCTATACACTCTTTATCTTAGAGAAAACAACAACCATAATAATAATAATAATAATGAAAAAGAATCTGACATTTACAATGCTTTATTGTGTATCAAGTATTCCACCATATTCGAACTTGTTTTTTGTTTATTTATTTTAGAACCATGTGATTTTATCAGTTAGTATGGGGGTAACTCCCAGTGTGGAAACTCCTCCTTCAATTCTTATGTTGTTGCCTGGAGAATCGAGAACTTAATGGATGCTATTTTAATTGCCCATGCCAAAACAGTACTTTCAATTTATAGTGCCTTGGACACTTAAAACTGGGGTGATTTATCCAAGTTTACACAGCCAGAAGGCTTCAGGAATAGAACACAAACCCAGGATTTCCTGACTCTAAGACTAGTTTTTAGATCTTAAAGCTTATTCTCTCTTACTAAGAGGTTTTGTATCATATGTGATTTTACTAATATTAACCCCATTTTACAGGTGCGGATGCCAAGGTTTTTTAGTGGTTATTTGTCTTGCCTGCAGGTCAAAGCCTTTGAGGTCCCTAGCTTTTTCTTTGGATATAGGATAGCTTCTAATCATTCTCCTAACTGTAAAGGGGAGACAAAGTTCTGAATCAACCTCTAATTTGTAACTCTTCTTAAAAATCAATAATTTCAGAGAAAGGAATGGAAAAAATTTCAATTTTGTATTACTGAAATGAAGAGTGCTACATATTCAGAAATAGGAAGGAGACAGGACAGTACTGGATACATTAGAAATAAATAGTTAATAAAGAAATAAATACATCAAAAGAATACTTCCAGGGCAGCTAGGTGGTATAGTGAATAGAGCACCAGTTCTGGAGTCAGGAGGACCTGAGTTTAAATCTGGCCTCAGACACTGAACACTTACTAGCCATGTGACCTTGGACAAGTCACTTAACCGCAATTGCCATGCCTTCCCCTGTAAAAACAAAAACAAAAGAATACTTCCTTATCACTGGGATTAGGGGCTGGCACCCCTATAATCTAGAACATCCACATAAGATTTGTTACCCCTCCATTTATGCCAAAGATAAAGTATGAATTATAATGATATTAAAAGATAAAGATATGTTGATAGTATACAAAGTTAGACATATATTTTATGCATTTCTGAGTTTCTAAGCTTTTTCTGTGCCATCTGCTGGTCTTCACATGTGATCTGTGGCTTCCACAAAACTCTCCTAAAATTCCCATTTAATTTCTTATGTCAGCTTGTGATATATTGAAACCATGATGGGGAAAGTTGCAATTTGGAAGGGATAACTGTATTTCAGCAGTTGGATTGTGCCCCCTGCCCCATATCTACACAGAAATATCTTCATAGACAATCTCGAGGAGTTTCTGTGGACAAATTTCAGCATTTGTCAGTCCATCTACTAGAAGACCTCTGAACATAATTAGGTTGATCCATGAATGAACCACTAAATCAGTAATCACTTATACTGTCTGCCATACACTTTGCTAGTAGCTAGATATAGAGTAAAAAATTACACAAGTCTTTGCCCACAAGAAGCTTACATTCTGACATATGGTTCATCAGCAGCCTATGTCTGAAGCCTTTCCAGGGCAGTAGAGCCTACCAGACCAATTTTCTACAGACAGTCTTCAACTACCCAAGATTAGTCCAACCCATAATAAGACACTGATATAATGAAATGTTCATTATATGAGGTGGGGGAGGGTGGGAAGAATGTTGTACTTGAGTTGCAAGGCTTGGCTTAGAGTCTAAGAACTGACACTTAATTACTAAGCAACTGCAGTCAAGTCACTGCAAAGGAGTTAGCAAGCATTTAAGTACTTAACTATGTACTAGTCACTGTGCTAAGTGCTGGGCATGCAGCTACAGAGAAAAAGAAAGTCTGCCCTCAAGGAGTTTACTTTCTAATACAGAAGACAATACACAAAGAGAAGCTAAAAATCAAGGGAATGGGTGGGAATGACACATGGAAGCAATTTGGAAAAATTCAGAAGAGTTTAGCTTAGTGGCAACCGAAGAAACCACTAGCCTGAGTGTCCTCCTCAAATGGAGATGGTGGTAGAAGTTGTCCAAATAAGGAAGGGTCCTTAGGGGTGGAAGGTACACTTCAAAATGTGAATTCCAAGACTAAAGTGTTCTTCTTGGATGATGACGTTGCTGGGACATAGTAGAGAATCCTAAAAAGTACCACTTAGTTGGATATTCATCAAATCCATAAACAGAACAGGATGAATAGGACTTTAACTGAAGCCAAAGTGGCAATAAGGGAAGGTATACTTCCTACCCAAGACAGGAGTACAATAAAACCACCCAATAAGATACATCCCCATAGGATCCTGTTGCTATTGTGCCTTTCTTAGACTTTTTGCATTATACCTACATAAACCCTCAGAGAAGTAGGGTAGAACCACTTTTTCTCCTGGCACAACTATAGTGAATATCTATCATCACTTCAATCAAATCTTGCCACCTTTCTCTTTATCTCTGCCACTTGCCACATGTCTAACCCTCTTCCAATTATTTTATTACTGCTAAGAGTATCACCATCCTTCCAGTAGCCAAATTCCAAACTTCGGTGTCATTCTTAAATATCCACTCACACTTATCCCACATATCCAACCCATCTACCTAATCTTACTCACTTTATCAAGTGTTTAAGTTTTGAATTTAAAAAAAAAATAGAAAAAAAAGAATTTATTCATAACATATTATCATAGATCTAAGGGTAGAGGGGACCCCAGAGGCCAACTAGTCCAACCAACTCTTTACAAGCAACAGAGAAGAAAGAAGAAAGAAGAAGGAAGAAGAAGAAAGAAGGTAGAGGAAGAAGAACTATGTATATAGTGCTTTGAGGTTTGCAAAGGACATCTCATTTATCCTCACTGAAACCCTGGGAGCAAGGCACTATCATTATCTCCACTTCGCAGGTGAAGAAACTGAGACAGACAAAAGGTAAGTGGCTTGCCAAGGTTCAAATAGCCAGTAAGTATCTGATCTGGATTTGAACTGAAGTCTTGTTCAATCTAGGTCTTTACTCTCCTCCCTCTACAATTTCCCCCCTCATTTTCTTCTACAGCATGTGACTTTGATTGTCCCCCCAGATTCTGTCCCTGGACTGACCCTTGTCTTAGATCAACTCTAACTATGTCTCCTCCCTTTCCTTGGCTTGAGTTACCTACTCTAACAGTTTTCATTCCAACAGCCATCCCAGGACATCTTATTAACTATTCTGTATTTGTGACTCCTTTGCTTTATATCCTTATGAACAGCATGACCTGGACCTTGTATAATGTGGGGTAGTATCACTGAAGCATATCACAGTATTAGGAATCTCACTGTGCCTTCAATACACAGCTTTTGGTCACACTTTATTCAGTGAAAGGATTGGAGTCTTTTTGAATGAAATAAATGAAGGGAGAATTTTTCAAAAGGAGGAAGTTTTACTTAAACAGACAGAACAATGAGCCCAGCTCATCTCTGTGAATTCATGAATTAAAAGTTGGCATGGTACTGTAAGTTAAATGGTATAGAAAATTCTAGCAACATCAGGAGAACTGGAGGCTGGATATCATTTCTTGCCAAATTCTGCATATTTATGCTTGGCTTCTGAGGAGATGTTTATGATTCTAATTTAAAATGAAGCATGAAGGGAGAATTAGGTTCACCATTTAATAATAAAATGAATATCTTTATAGGTATAAAGACCCCTTTTTAGAGGCTCACATCTATTATAATTTTATCTCAAGCTCACAGATATATATTAAGGATTTTTCTAAAGTAATCAAAATAAGTATTATTGGTAGAAAGCCTAGATGAGTCATGGGCAATCTATGAAAATTCCAGGTAATATGTTTGCATGAAAAAAAAAAAGAATTTAAGTGAAGGCAAAATAAAACCAAACCACCAGGTTAAAAATCGTTACGGTCATTCCAGCAGAAACTCTGAGAGCTCCTTAGAGTTCATGACAAATAATGAAGGAGATTCAGGTATTTTTCGATTCATGCCCTAACTGACCCCACCCCCTCTCTGTGCTTATCTAAATCCTTCATAACTCAGCTTAACTCTTGGCTATTTCTTGAAACCTTCTCTTCCTGACTCAGCTCTCGGCAATCTCCCTGACCTTTGGTAGCACCGATCATCAGTACCTCTCATTTAGGGTTTAGCATCTGATACCCTGTGCTTATTTATATTTTCCTGTGTAGGCCTGGACTCACATCTTCATCCAAAGTTCCTCGGCAGTCCTTAGGCTCTAAAAAAACCAAAGTTAGGGGAAGGAATGCTCTCAGTATGACAGACACAATATGATGAAAAGAGCACCAGGGAAGTTGGTTTCAGATCCTGAGTATACCACTTATTACCCCTCTCTTAGCCCGAATTTCTTCATCTGTAAAATGAAGTAGTTGGATTGGAATTGCTCCTGAGGTCCTGGGTCCGTTTACTTGCATTTGATTTTCTTGGTGCAGAAGAGAAATCCTTCCCTCCTAAAGTGCCTTTATTGTGACAAAAATTTCCTCCTTACTGGCCAGAATTGGCTCTGGAATAAAAGCTCCCCTTGTCACATTGCCTGCCTGTTGAGGAACAAAATTATCATCAAGACAAACCATGGATTTATCAGTTGTTTTATTTGAACAGAGAGAAAGAGTCCCAGGAGATGTATAGATAGCTGAAATCCCCTATCGCTGCTTAAAAAAAATGCTTCTATGGCAGTATCAAGCTTATGATGTGCTTCTGGAACCCATCATCCCTTTCTACCCTTGGCCTGGATAGCCTGAAGTTCAGGGTAGACTCCCTTCACAGTACTAAGCTGAGCATCCAATGGCCCTTAGCCACCAGCTTCCTTTTTCCAAGTTTGTGGATTTTCTCATAGGAGTTTATCTTCTTTATGGGCGATGTTGCTATTCTACCTCTTTAATCTAATCTTTTTTTTTTCCCCTTTTGAATAAGATATTTTCTTCCATTGCCTTATTCCAGGCATGAGTCACATCCCACCAATTCTCCTACATGGACACATTGGTAGGATATGACTCATGACAACATAAGGAGGTAAATTTGACTTCCTTGCATTAAGATCTCAAGTTTATTTTGTTTATCATCCATGCTCAGTCCATCTGAAGTCATTGGCATTGTTCTTATTATTCCCTGTCTCCTTGGCTATCATTCCATGTCGACTCAAAGGTGCCCTCTGTTTTTAACCCATGTGAGCCCTTGTCACTCCTCACATTAAAGAGAGTAACAGACATCTGGTTCTACCTCAAGGCCCTCTATACTCAGTTCATCTCCCACTCAGCTGCCAAAATGAATTTCCTAAAGCAAAAGGCTCACCATGCCATTCCAGTACGGAATAAATTCCAATGGTTCTCTAATACCTCTAAGATCAAATATAAAATCCTCTGTTCTGTATTTACAGCCCTTTACTAAAGGACTAGTGCTGGATCTTTCCACCTTTCAAACTTTCTTACATTCTCTTCCCTTCTACACAGGATACGATCCAACAACACTCACCTTCTTTCACACAACATTCCCTTCTCCTGCATCGATGCCTTTCCAGTCTCCTGTCCTCCATACTTGGAAAGCTCTCCCTCCTCATCTATCTCTGCCTACTGGATTCCCTGGCCCCCTTCTGGAGTCATTTCCAATCCCACCTGCTACAGAACATTTTTGCTCATCTCTCCCCATTACTTGGTGGATCAACATCTATCTACTCTGTATGCATCTTGTATATGGCTATTGTATATTTGCATGCTGTCTCCATTAGAATGTAAACTCCATGAGGGCAGGGATTGTTTTTGCCTCTCCTTGTATGTAACAAAGAGTCTGGCACACAAAAGTGTGTTGACTGGCTGGCTCTCTGCTGGTATCCTTATTCCTATATTGTATTTGCTACTCTTTGCAATATCTAGCTTAGTTTGTGACTAGCTTTCTCTCTTTTAATTAATTTAATTTAATTAATGTGCTCCAAATCCTTGCAACTTGTGTAACCCAGACGTGCCTTCCTGGCCATCACTCCCCTATGTCGCATATTTCCTTTTTTTTGAATGTTAAGTCCCGTGAGGAAAGTGATTGTCTTATATCTGCATCTCCAACACTAAACCTAGTACCGGGTATATAATGCTTAAGAAATGTTCTGGCACTCCATTTATTGGGTCTTACTATAATCAGGTTAAAGCCATCTTTATAAGGTTATAATGGCTTTCAAAATACGTTTACTCTTGTACCCCATTACATACGCTCTAACCCTGGTCAAGAGCCCGCCACTCCTATACCTGAACCATCACAACTTTGGACATAACCTCAATTTCCCCCTGTCCTTTATCCTGATACCAGGTCAGGTATATCTTAACTCCACAACATTTATATAATGGCTATTGTAAAGTACTTCCCAAACGATTATTTTATTCTTGTGGCAATTTTATTATCCCCATCCTGCAAATGAGAAAATGTAAGACGGACAGCAGTAAAATGACCTGCCTAGGGTCACACAGCTAGTAACTCTCTAAGGTCAGACGAGCTCAAGTATACCTGATTCCATCTCTAGTGCTCCAACTACTGTGTCACTTAAAACCCCTAAGGTTAAGATGATGCTAGTTTAATCCATTATTATTATTGTTCATGAGGGAGGGTGAATAAAGAGAGCCCATGATAAGACTTTTTTTTTTCTATTGTCCCCAGGAATCAGAATTGAGAATAACGGTTTGACAGGGGCAGAGAAGGAGGTTAAAGGTTGGTATTCGATCATCTGATTTTCCCTAATGATTCAAGCTATGTAAACCATAAGTAGGAAGAGATTTAATTTCAGAATGGAATCAGGACACAGGGAATGGAGCAGGGCATGGAAATTGAAGTAAATTGCTTTGATAAAAAAACAAAACAAAACATAGACCAGTGGTTCTCAACCTGTGCGTCACGACCCCTTTGGGGGTCAAACGACCCTTTCACAAGGGTCACAGGGGTCACCTAAGACCATTGGAAAACACATATTTCCGATGGTCTTAGGAACCAAGACACCAGTCCTCTATCTGTCTCCAGTTGGGTCCACCCACATGCAGATAAGCCCACATACGAATATTAAAGGGTAATTAGGAAGGTTGAGAACCACTGATATAGACTAACTCTTCTACCTTTTATAGCTTTGGCAGCAGCATGTGAATCTTCAGAATACTCTTTTAGGGATACCAGGGAAGGGGACGAGATAAGCATTCATATAGTTCCAGGCACTATGTGCATTAAGCACTGTAAATGCTATCTCATTTAAGTCTCACAACAATCTCCAGAAGTAGATTCTATTATTATCCCCATATTACAGTTGAAGAAACTGAGACACATAAAGGTTAAATAACTTGCCCAGGGTCACATAGCTATTAAGTGTCTGAGATTGGACTTGAACTCAGGTCTTCTTAGCTCCAGGCCCAGTAATCTATCTACTATACCACCTAGCTGGACCTCAGCTTTCTCATAAATTAAATGGTGAGAATAATAGCTACCTATGCATATAACTTAGTTGATATGAGGATAATGCAACTTAATGTAGACAATAAATTAACAAACAAATAAATAGTGCCACTTCCATACCCTTCCTTCAGTTCATTGCCATGATAGAGAGTAGTGTCATAGCACACTCGATCTGATGCCAGAAGACATGGGTTTGAATCACAGCTCGATATCTCTTGCTCTTAAGTAGTCAGGTCTCATCACCTCTCTAGGCTTCAGCTAAATGGAAGGATTGGACTAGCCCGTCTCTAAGGTTATGCTGAGCTCTAAGACTGCTTTTTAATACTTGGAAAACCTTCTATTTATTAGGCATCTAATAAAAGAAATCATCGATTTTAAAAAGCTTTCATTTAAATAAGAGAGATCATTATCTCTTTAAACAATCAACTACAATTTCTGCTTTAAGGCACCAGGCCAATGTACCTTTAGTGGAAGATCACTCTATCTAAAGAACCGTCCTAGAATTTTTTTATAGCACCATACTTGTAAAAATCTTGCCTATTCATTGTGCTTTTGTTATAATTGTCCAGGTTTATTTTGTTGTTGTTTTTTCTAGGCTAAAACCAATCCTAGCAATTAAAGTGATCCAAAGAAAACTAATTTGGGAATCAGAAAGCGCAAGAAATAACTCAAATTCATAGATCACAGAATCACAGGACTCAACATGGGAAGAATCTTACAGACTAAGACTGGCCATGTATTGCCAGAAGGCCAGATCCTCCTGCTGTCTGTTTTCAGGGGCAAGATAAGAATGGTTTTTAATTTTTTTTTTAATATGATAAAACTTCACTTTGAAAAATATGAGAATCATTCCTAGCCCATAGGCCTTACAAAACCAAAAGATTTTAATAAAATAAAAAAAAAAATCAGTTTTTTATTTAATAAAATAAATTTACCAGTCAGGATATTAAGCCTTGCTATGAAAAGAGTTTGAAGTTTTATTTTAAAATGCAAAACCTGCAAGACTGTACAAAAATAGGCTAAATCAGGTTTAGGTTTGGCCATTGAAACTACCAACCTGTGTTAGGGCCCATCCAGTCCAGCCCCCTCATTGTATAGATGAGGAAATTAAAGTATAGAGTTCAGTGATTTGCCCTGAGTCACACTTGTAATAAGAATCTTAAGTGGAGTATCAGTATGAATCTGATGCTAATAATTTCTCAGGAAGTAATGGGTTCCTTCTCATTAAATGGCTTCATGAGAGCCAGTTTTCTTTTTTCAGCTCTGTGTAATTTCAAACACCAGTTTTCTCACATATAAAATGTAGGAGTTGAGCCAAATGACCTATATGGTCACATTCAGTTTGAAATCAATAATTACAGGAATCATACGTCTAAAACAGAAAGGGATCTTATTCTGAGTAGGGTCCAAGTCCCTTGTATTTCAGATGAAGTAACTTTGTCAAGATCTCACAGGCAGTACTAGGGGGAACCACAAGGCTAACTCAGGTTTTTGTCTTATTTCATTAAAAGTCATCTTTCTTTCTATATCACCTCACTGCCTACCTCCTATAATTCTACACTAGAGATTCTCTCTCCCCACCCCACAAGAAAGAAGGAAGAAAAAAAGAAAGAGGAGGGAGGAAGGGTGAGAGAAGAGCAAGGGAGGAGGGAGAAAGAAAGAAAGAAAGAAAGAAAGAAAGAAAGAAAGAGAGGAAAGAAAGAGAATAAGAAAAACCAACAACAAAAAAAAAATCAAACCCCAATGAAAAGTTTCCAACCTGGGGTTCCAAACTTGTTAATTTTTTAAAATAATTTTATTACAATATTATTGGTTTCTTTGAAATCATATATTTTGTTTTATTATTTAAATACATGCTAAGGAGGGATCCACACATTCATCAGACTGGCAGGCAAAAGAGTCCATTTTTTCACACACGTGTGCGCATGTGCATGCACATGCGCACGCACACACACACATATCCCACAATTCCATGCTATAGGTCATTCTGAAGTTAATCAATTTTTTTTTTTTTTAAGAAATCATTTTCTTGGAGGCGTAGCCAAGATGATGGAGTAAAAGCAAGAATTTGCCTGAGCTCCTGCACCAACCACCTCAAATATCTGTAAAATATGACTCTAAACATATTTTAGAGCTACAGAACCCACAAAGTGACAGAGAAAAATAAATTTTCTGCTGAAGGCAGCCTGGCACACTGACAGGAAGAATCCATTGCACCAGGCTGAAGGCTAAGCAGTCCTGTGTGAGCCATGCTGGCCCAGACCCAGAGTGGCCCCAGACCCAGAGTGGCCCTGACTAGTGGCACAGACTGGCCAGGGCAGACTTCAGGAGAGTGAATCACTAGCAGCTGTGGCAGTTTCCAGACTTTTCAACCCAGAAACACCAAAGAGAAAGTATAAGTCAGCAGGGAACTCTTGGAATTGAGTGGAGAAGAGTGCAGTCCAGCTCCTGTCCCCAGGGTGAGAGGTAGTGCTGCCATGGAAGCTCCAGGTACAGCCCCATGACTGCCTCCAGAGTGCTCCTGGCTTGCAGACCATAAGGAGACCAAGCAGCCTTTCAGAGGATAATCATTCTTGCTTTGACCTATTTGGATTTGGGTCCAAGTCTTGGGTGGTGCTCCTAGGACGAGGAATGCTAGCTGCCAGAGCATAGCTCTGGCAACTGTGTAAACCCCAGCAATTTGGGACACAGTTCTCTCCACTCTGGAAGCAGAGTTCTACCATGGCAAATAGTTCAAAAGTCAAGTAATTGGCTGGCAAGATGAGCAAGCAGAGGAAGTGAAATCAGACCATAGAATCCCTTTTTGGGGACAGAAAGGATCAAAACATGGACCCAGAAGAAGACAACAAAGTCAAAACTTTTTCATCAAAAGCTTCTAAGAAAAATATGAATTGCTTATAGGTCATGCAGGAGCTCAAGACGGATTTTGAAAATCAAGTAAGAGAAGTGGAAGAAAAATTGGGAAGAGAAATGAGAATGATGCAAGAAAATCATGAAAAGCAAGTCAACAGCCTGCTATAGGAGACCAAAAAAATACTGAAGAAAATAACAACTTAAAAAATAGACTAACTCAAATGACAAAAGAGGCCCAAAAAGCCAATGAGGAGAAGAATGCCTTAAAAAAGCCAAACTGGCTAGATGGAAAAGCAATTTCAAAAACTCACTGAAGAGAATAATTCCTTCAAAATTAGATGGGAGCAAATGGAAGCTAATGGCTTAATAAGTGATCAAGATAATATAAAACATCCAAACAAATGAAAAAACAGAAAGCAATGTGAAATATCTCATTGGACAAAGGACTAATCTGGAAAATAGATGCAGGAGAGATAACTTTAAAAATTATTGGACTACCTGAAAGCCATGATAAAAAAAAAAAGAGCCTAGAAATCATCCTTCAAGAAATTCTCAAGGAAAATTGCTCTGATATTCTAGAACTGGAGGGCAAAATAGAAATTGAAAGAATTCACTGACTGCCTTTTGAAAAAAGATCCCAAAAAGAAAACCCCTAGTAATATCATAGCCAAATTTGAGAGTTCCCAGGTCAAGGAGAAAATACTACAAGCTGTCAGGAAGAAACAATTTGAGTATTGTGGAAACACAATCAAGATAACATAAGATCTAGCAGCTTCTACATTAAGGGATCAAAAGGCTATGATATTCTGGAGGTCAAAGGAGCTAAGATTAAAACCAAGAATAACCTACCCAGCAAAACTGAGTGTAATACTTCTGGGACAAATATGGCAAATCAATGAAATAGAGGACTTTCAAGTATTCTTGATGAAAAAAACAGAGCTGAACAGAAAATTTGACATTCAAATATAAGAAGCAACAGAAGCACGAGAAGGTAAACAGGAAAAAGAAATCATAAAACATTCCTACATGGAAAAATGACAATTGTAAACCATGAGACTTTTCTTAGTATGATGATAGTTGAAAGGAATATATATGTGTACATGTATATATATATATATGGGTATATGTTTGCATAAATATGTGTGTGTGTTTGTATGTACATGTATATATAAATATACATACATGGGTGTATGTGTGTACATGTATACATAGACAGAGGGCACAGGATTAGTTGCATAGGAAGGGATTATATCAAAAAAATAAAATTGAGAGGTGAGAGAGGAATATAATGGGAGAAGGAGAAAGGGAGAGATAGAATAGGGTAAATTATCTCATATAAAAAAGGCAAGAGAAAACTGTTAAATTGGAGGGGAAGAGCAGGAAAGTGAAAGTGAATGAGTCAACCTTACTCTCACCGAATTTCGCTTAAGGAGGGAATAACATACACACTCAATTGGGTATCTTACCCTTACAGGAAAGTAGGGGAGAAGGGGTAAGAGGGGGGATGATAGAAGGGAGGGCAGATTGGGGGAGAGGGTAGTTAGAAGCAAACACTTTTGAAAAGGGAAAGGGTGAAAGTACAAAATAAAATAAGTGGGGGCAGGATAGGATGCAGGGAAATATAGTTAGTCTTTCACAATATAACTACTATGCAAACATTTTGCATAACTACACATGTACAACCTATACTGAATTGCTTGTCTTTCCAGGGGGGGAGGGTAAAAAGGAAAAAAGATAAAGAATCTGGAAATCAAAGTTTTAAGAACAAATGATAAAAAAATATGTATTTTTTACATGTAACTGAGAAATAAGATACACAGGCACTGGGGCATAGAAATCTGTCTTGTCCTACTAGAAAGTTTGGGGTGGGATAGGGGAAGATATAAAAGAGAGCAGATTAGGGGAAAGGGTATTCAGGGGGTAGGGGAAAGACAGGGAGAAAATCTGTAACTCAAAATCTTGTGGAAATGAATGTTGGAAACTAAAAATAAATAAATAAAACATTAATTACAAGGGAAAAAAAAAGAACTCTTTTTCTCCTTTCTCATCTCTCCCTCACCTCAGCACATAGATCTGTCTGAAACAGTGAAATCAAATTAACTTGTAATAATTGTCATGCGATTCATTTGCATATAAGATCTATTTGTAATCACACAGTGAATAAAATTACCTACGAACTAACTTATATCCTTAAATAGCCATATTTTTCTGTTGGATGAATATATCTACCACAAAATGTAGTTATAAAATAACAATTCCATGAGAACAAACAAACAAAAAAGATCCCAAATGTGAAGATTTTTTTAATCACTTTGATCTTTACTTATTTTTTGGCTAATTATTTTTTAAAGTGCATCTGTTTAGACACCTGCACACTCACTACAAGCTGGCATTTAGATTTCTGAACGGATTATTTAAAATTTAGATTTGGCATCTGTTAAATCTAACCCTGATGCACATATAAATACCCCAGATCTCCCATTGGCTATTCGAATTCGGTAGAGATTGCTGAGTATTGTTTCAGGCAAGTCCACAAAATGGAGTAGGGGGTGTAGGGGCAGAAGGAAGAAGTGGAGAGAGAGGCTGCAAGTAAATGTTAAGACTCTATCCTAGAAGTCTAAAGAGTTTAAATTAGTGTCTTCTTGGGATGCTAGATTTGATCTCGCTTAGCCCCATGCAAAGTGATGGTTCCAGGTACCTTGCAAACCCAACAACATAATGTTTTTTTGGTTAAGTACTGTCAAAAACTTCCACCCTGGTCCCAGTAATGTGCTTCTCAGTTCTAGGCCCTGTTTGACAGACTAGGACACAGAGAGCTGTCAACCTAAGAGTCCACGAAGATGATTGTTAAGGGGATTTGGTGCTGCTTCTATTTTGCCTAATAGGAAGGCTTGTGCTCAGCATTTCCTGAAGCAAAAGAAGACAGATGAAATCTCTGGGCACTTCATTGCTACTGCCTCTCAAAGATTTCCTGTCAAAACGGGCCTATAAGGGGAGAAAGGTTTTCAATAACATTTTTTTTTTACCTGGCAGGATTTCAAGTCTTGCTATGAAAAGAGTTTGAAGGCACTGTCTTTGTAAAAATAAAATAAAATAAAATAAAATAAAAACTCTGCTGCCAAACTACCAGATCTAGTTGTGTTTAAAAATTTAAAAAAAGCAATATGATCCGTATTATCATAACATCTTCAGTAAAAAAAACAAAGCAAAACAAAACAAAACATTTTGATTGACACTTTATCCATATTTTATATAGCTTTTTCCCCACCTCAAATGCAGCAAGTGACCTTGATGTTCCTTGCGCTTTGCACCTTAAGTAGAGAAACTGCATTTGTTGTTAGTGGTAAAGGGATCCATTCTTAGTAATACGCACACAGGAAGAATAAGGAGAGAAGGTTCAGTTTTTGTTTGGGACTTGTCGGACTGATTCTTTATACTCTCCTTGGTAAATCTTATGACTTCTCTGCATTACCATTTTAAAAATCCTTGCAGCCTTGAAGGTAATAGCAAAGACATACAAACAAATTTAAATTTAAATTTAAAAATTTTTAAAAATAAATAATTATCATTTATTGTCCAACACCCTGTGAGAATGTATGTAATTGTCATGTCACAGGTTAAAAAAAAAATCTTTTTTGAGGGAGAGTGTGTGGTGAAATAGGGGGAAGGGGTTGTAACAGCAATAAGTCACAGAATCATAGATCACAGATTTTGGGATACCTCGGACCTTAGAAGCTTTGAGTGTAATGCTCTCATTATGCAGATGATGTTTGATAAGTCATCTAACCAGCTGCTTCCACCACACCCCCCCTCTTAACTAAGCATTTTTTTAAAAAAATAATAAGCATTCTATTGAGTGACTGTTTTCCCTGAACTAGGCACTGCCATTAAAAAATGAAAATGAAAGAGGCCTTGCTTGTCCTCATGGAGCTTACATTCTATTAGAGAAAAAGATCATGTACACATAGAAACAGATGAAAATTATACATAATTTCAATTAGGAGATCAAGAGCTACAAAGACCAAGAAAGGGGTAATGCAGGAAGTAGCACCTGAGTTAAGCTTTGAAGGAAGACAGAATTTCAAATGGGTAGATGTGAGGGAGGAGAGCATATGGGATAACATGTACCGAGAAATGGAAAACGGAGGTGGAATGTCACGTTTGAGAAGCAAACAAACAGAAATTCACATTTCTCTAGATAATTATAGTGGCTTTGATTGTCATTTTTAAGTGAACTCTTATTAAGCACAGTGGCATCTGAATACATTTGAAAAATAGGACATACACACATGCACATATATATTATATATACATGCATAGCATATGTGTGTATATTTATATATAGTACAAAACAATATACATGCGCACAAAATATATACCATGTACACATATTATATATAGTATAAAACAGTGCATATATGCTGCATACATATTTATATATGGACACATATATACCACTTTTTCAAATGTATTCGGATGTTTCTGTGGTTAATAAAATAGTTAATTTTAAAATGATACTGATTTTATTGGATTCCTGTTATTATTCAGTCATTTACAATGTGTCTGACTCTTCATGACTCCATTTGAGGTTTTCTTGGCAAAGATACTGGAGTGGTTTATCATTTTCTTCTGTAGCTCATTTTATAGATGAGAGGAAACTGAGGCAAACAGAGTTAAGTGATTTGGCCAGGATCACATAGCTAGTAAGTGTTGGAAATCAGATTTGAATGCAAGTCTTCTTGACTCCAGAGCTCTATGCACTGAGCCACTTAGCTGGCCAATATAGGAGTGGAGGTGGGGTGGAAAGGAAGGGAGAGAGAGAGAAAGGAGGAAGTTTTTTTCTTTAACAAAAAATGAATTTGCTGGTGGATATACAAAACTGTACAAATCAGTCCAGATCTTATCCCTTCCCCCTACAGGCTTTAGGGCCCTAGGTCTGAATATCACTAGCCTGAGTTCAATTTATTTGGAAAATTCTTCTGTAAAAGTACTTCATTCTCCAACATTCTTATTATATGTATTATGTCAGATAAATGAAGTGTTTCCATCCTTTGAAGCAGTGGGTTCCACTTTGAACAGATATGCCTCGTAATATTACAACCTGTTTCAGAGAATGTTGTAAAGTTTGGCAGCTTTATGGACTAAATTTGTATGTTCGTTTAATGTGTAAGTTAATACAATGGATAAGATCAACAGCAACAATGACAAAAAGCATGTAAAGCTGTCCCAATAGCCATGGTGGTGAATTAATTGGAAGCCTTTATATTTTTTTTTAATAAGTTTACCTTTAAAAGGAACTAACTATTATAACAGCAAAGCCTTTACTGAATGGATTTTTTTTTTCTTTCTTCTCTAAGAATGAATGGGGATAGAAAGAAAAAAGTCTTGAAGTATATGGCCATAAATTAAGAATGAAAGACTATGAAGAGATCTGTTTGGCAGTGTTTGCACAAGGGAGAGAGAGTTAAGAGAAATCACAGTTACTTTGGGACATATAGGGAAATTGGTGAGCTTAGTTAGCCTTCTGAATCGATGGAAGGTCATGAGTGAAATGACCTGAAGAAAAAAAATACAAATTAAATTTTGATACAACAAAAAAAGATTCAATTTATAAGAAAAACTTTTTGCCACGCTACAGCAGATGGCTCACTAATTTCCGGTAACACTGGGTACAATATCATTCTAGTCAACAAAAGGATCTGGGCAGTGGTTGTAAATGTGGTTGTAAATGGGATTTGAGACTTGTAGTGAGAAAGAGGAGCATGAAACCAAGAGAGGAGGCCGGACAATTCAGGAGGCTGTGCATTCACACAATGAGGGACTCAGATGTTGCACTGGAGAGTGACACCGAGTTTCCTTGAAAAATGCAATGATATAAAATACAAAGGATAACTGAGGAGACCACGTCAGTAATAGAAACTTGCAGACAAAAGGCACCATGGAGAGTTGCAGACAGATTTTGAATGAGCCACGGTCATAGAGAGTCTCTCTTTTGCCGAGGAAGATGGTCCAGTGGATAAATCTTGTTTTATTATTTTTTTTTTTTAAATTTCATTAACCCCTAGAGGCTACTATCTTTGGGATGTGCCTGAAAGAACTGAGGAACAGTCATACAGAGCAAGCTAGAAGACCTTTCTCTGTAACACTACAAATGCTTATTCTATAACTAGCTAAAGCAAACGATCACAAGGGTATATGATCTCGAGTGTCAGTCATCTCAAGGGCCATTTCATGCAGGTCCCTTAATTTTCACAGGCAATTACAGCTAAAGCTTTAGTTAAAACGCAAAAACAAAAACCAAACAAGCCAAAAACAAAACCAATAATGGGGTCAGTAGGTATCATAATGAAGTTGTGACTCCAGTCTTTAAAATATGACTATAGAGTTCCTAAGGATCACCAACTTTCAATGTCAGTTTTGTTTTGTTTTTAGGTAATGATTCAAAACTAACAAATTCAAAAAAATGTACATTGATTTGGCCTTCTATCCTCCATGTGGTTGCCCCAATCAGTTGCGCATTGATATTCAGGAAATTAATAAAACATCAAAGTCAGGAAAATTTTTTAAAAAATGCAATTTGGCACGTCATGAAATAAAAGGATCTGGAATACGCTCCTTTAATACAAAGAGAAGACAAAGCAAAAACAAAGAACACATTATACTCTGTGTCATGGGATACAAAAGTATTATGGAAGGAAAAATAAATAGAGAATGAGAATCAATGAAGCCTTTAATAAGCAACAAAATAACAATGCTGTGTCATGACAGTCTGTTTACCTCAAGCATAAAAATAGTCTTCCCTTATCAAAATCCTTCTAAAAGATCTTTCTTTCTATTTCTTCCCTTCTTTGGCCAACTTAATACAAACTTTTCACTTTGATCTGCCTTCAGAGAAGTAAATGCATCTTTAGAGCTTTTATACTTTACAGAATGTCACTTCTGGGGGTGTTCACATCAGCTTAGAGAGTTTCCATATTCACCTGACATCAATTATCCCAGCTCCTGCTGATATTCAATTCATGCCATAATAATTAACGTATATCCATTATCTCCTAGTTCCAGAATTAGAACTTTCCCATTTGAACAAAATCCACTCTTGTCAACAGGTATGATGAGTAGAACAATTTCCCTATCCAGAAATGCCTCTTCCCAAATCCACTATTCCTTTCCCACTTCCACAGTTTAGAACAAGTTAGCACAATCATTCCTAGCTTAGAGACCATACCATCACAAACCCAGGATCCTAGGACCATAGCTCTAAAGATGCAAAGACCTTTTTTTTTTTTTTTAATAGATGAGGAAACAGGATTAAGTAAGCTAAGTGAGTTGCTGAAGGTCACATATAATTATAAAGGGCAGGGCTGAGATTTGAACACAGTTATCAAGACTCCAAGGTCAGCAGTCTTTCAAATATGTGACTCCATGTCCAGTTTTACCCTTTTCTATGCTGTCTCCAATTGATCACTGATCACAGACAAATACAATTTTAAAAGCAGTAAAAAGTAGAAGATTCCCAAAAGTCCCTGTTGTCTTAAACTCATGAATTAAAATAATTATTTAAAAATTATATTAGGAAGAAGTTTCTGGTAAGAGCCTTGTACTCATAATCATTTAATCAGTTTCTCCCTCCTGATTCCTACACTTTGGATGGATCTACAAAGAATCACAATTAGCCATCATTCAAATAAAAAGGAAACCCTAAAAACCAGAAGGAAATGTTTCCTATGCAGCTTCTGGAAACTACCTACAAATATAAAGAAACAGGCACACTCACTAGAGTGTAGGAATGAAAGCAATTGGATGTGGAAGTTTTGAGAAATTCAGAATTTGTACCAGATTCCATAACCTTTGGAAGAGGCTGCATGTGATATCTGTGAAAACCAGACAAGTATCAGTCACATAATCCCCTCATCAATCTTCCAAGAGATACACTGAAACCTTAAGACAAGATTTTGAAAAGGATAATGCCACTTCTGTTCTGAATTGGATGGTGATTGACACAAAATTTGACAATAGCCTATCCACTGCCAACTTGAAAGAGTCTTTCTATTACATATTGGCTATTTTGTTTGATCTAAGGTTAACTGAAAACTACAATCTGACCTTTCTTTAAAATGTTATAATCTGAGGGAAGAGTGTCCTTCCGATCCTGAATAATTTTTTTAAACAAATCCATCACTGTGTCTTAGACAAGCTAAAGTGACTGTTCTTTGCGTTAAGACTTAGTATGCTGGCTGTTATGTCATGGGTTTTTTCTCCCTTCTTGTCAAGTACAAGAAACACAAGTCAGTTAAATAATTTCAGCTAGCTAGAAAACACACGTTAACAGCATCCCCCAAACTGTGCGGACTTTACTGATGCTCTGTCGTCAACCAGGAAACAAACTGAACAAAGATCGATTTCTTGTCGAGTTCTATGGAAAATCATTAGAAAAGTCATATTTGTTTGAAGAAAGAAAAAAAAACACACACACGCACATAAGTTCTCTGGCAAGATTTTTCTTAGTCAACTAAGCAATAGCTCGTATAGTACATCATTCTTCATTTGGCCCTGACTAGAATGTCCAACATCTTAATAGAATGTGCCAACTGTGGAAATACCCAATTAGGGCAATTCTCATTATTTGGGAAGAAAATAATTCCCATAATCCAGGATCATTCTTGTTTATTTTCAGTCCTCTGGGGATCTTTGGAGAGATTATACAATTCTACACTATACTTTCCTCTACAACCTCTTTCTCTCTCATCTCACCTGTCCATTCTCAGAGTTCAAGTTGACTCTTCTAGAGATCCTGGGAGGTTTTTGTTTGTTTTGTTCTGTTATGTTTTTTTTTTTTTCTATCTTGGACTTAATCATTTATTAGATCAGGGCAATGGTCCTCAAGGTTGTGCCATGGCCCACTAAGGTATTGTGAATTTTATGAAACTCATACTTGCAACCTCACAAGGGAGTCTCCTGGCTTCCTGACTGCATCCTGTTTCCTCATATCCAATTCCTCGTAGCGAAGAATACCATACCTTCAGTCAAGAAAGAAAGAAAGAGAGAAAGAAAGAAAGAGAGAAAGAAAGAAAGAGAGAGAAAGAAAGAAAGAGAGAAAGAAAGAGAGAGAAAGAAAGAAAGAGAGAGAAAGAGAGAAAGAAAGAAAGAAAGAAAGAAAGAAAGAAAGAAAGAAAGAAAGAAAGAAAGAAAGAAGATCGGGAAGCCCTGTTGTAGGGAATCACACCCGACTGTAAACTCCTCAAGAGTAATGCTTGTTTCATTTTTTTTTTTTTTGTTTTTATCTTCAGCATCAAGTACAGTTCTAGGCATATGGTAGGAGATTAATAAATATTTGTGGAATGATTGATTACAGTGAAGAAATTCCTTCTACTTATGCAGTTTAGTGATAATTCCAAAAATAACAATTTTACATTGCCTGGAGTACTTAGAAATTAGATGACATTCTCG